>BNCR01000009.1:8152447-8470280 GCA_014656515.1 Oryzias celebensis | reverse complement strand
ACACCACTTAAAATGCAAGCCCAGATAAAACAAATTACAAAAATGCCAAAGGACGACACTGCAAGTTAAAACAACAACAGCTTGAATTTACACACAAAACTACTGTTTTAAATAGCTGATTCTAAAACCAAGATTATAAGTGTGGCGGGACGTAGATTTGGTGGTGATAAAATACACTTTATTTAAAAGCTTGACAACGTTCTAAAAAACAAAGAAAATGCACTCGCACTGTTGGACCTGATTTACCCCTCACAGTCCTGTCTGTCACACAAGGATTTTAATCTGGCTATTAAATTAGTGGCAAAGTAAAACACAATAAAAGTTGAAGCAAAAATGTGCTGTTATAAAAACAGTGGCAGATTAAAAGCTCCCAAAGCTGTTCCAGAAGATGGGGCTTAATCACCACACTGAGAATCAATCCAGCGTTCCACACGCCACCCTGTCCTGGAGGATTGGGGCTTGTGACGGTACACACAATCATTTTTCGACCTGTCGTTTACAACAGGGCTGCCTTCCCAAGGGGGCTCATCAAAGCGTGTTTGACAGTGGGGTTTATAGGAAGAGCGGCTGCGCACCGCATTGCAAAATACTGTTGGCCATGATTGCTCGGACCCACACACCTGGTGCAAAGTCATTTTCTGGGTCCTAGTGCACTAAACATTACCACTCCTGGTTACACCAGAAGAACAAAAACAAAACATTTCTTAACACAACATTTTATTTGTTTGAGATGCTGTTTTGTAGGATTGTATGCCTCAATGTTTTGTAAAAAAAAAAAAAAGTCATAAATCCTGATTCATTGTGTATTTCCTTTGAACACAGGAACATTTTCTGTGCTAAGATTTCTTTACAGATACCTGCCAAATACACCCTTGCTAGCTCTGGGAACACTCTTAAAATGCCCCTTTTACAAGGTTCCACAAATTAGCAACTTTTTTTATTGAATCTTCATTCTCAAAAAAAAGCTTGCAGCCAGATTAAACGTAGACTTTGGGATGAAGATTTTCCTTTAAATGTCAGAGTGGATGCTAACAATTGGACTCTAACTTTAGTCAAGTCCACTTTTAAGCTTGAATGGATAAATAAAGCAAATTTGTGTTGCTTTACTTTGCTTATTTATCTATGCCACCTAAAAAGCCGAACTTGGCTAAAGTTAGCAGCCTCTGAGAAATTCCCTTTGATATGTAATATTAAAATATAAACAGATAATGCAAGAGAGAAATACAATGCACTTTCGGTCAAACTCATTTTGACAGGTGTCCTTTGACCCCTCATTGATCCATCATAATTTTTGACAGGTCCAATATGCGTAATGATATAATATAAATTTGACATCAAAAGTATATATTCAAAATGTATGTTTAATATGAAATAAAAGAATGACCCAATAGGGATATTCATTGTTTATGAATGGAAGATGTTTTATTTGCTGAATTTGTTTAAAGTTGTCTTATAGTCTGACGCATCTGTGTTTATCTGAAAAAGAAAACAGCAGTGAGCAGACTACCACCTGTTGTTCCTCACAAAAGAACCCCCAATATCAGATTACCAAAGCCCCCCGTTTTTCTTTCCTAGCATACTTTCCATCAAAGTTTGACAGGTCGATGACGCAGCACCCACCCCTCCCCCTCCCTCTCCCAAGATGGGGGTCTACAGTTGCGGGTTTAGAAAAAATCAAAACGTTGTTAGAGAGTTCAAAAAGTTATGTTCAGGGTTTTTAACACACTTCATTTCTAGTTAGGAAACTGAAAAAAAACTACTAATGAAAAAATGTTGTTTGAAAGTCACCTGGTTTTTGACTATTCATAGCAGTGGTGATCCAACCAGTGAGACACAGCGCAGCAATGTGCCCTAAGCCCTCTGTAGGAGGCCGCCCGCTCGCATCTGTTCACAGACCTACACGTTAGTTTAGAAAATCTGTTTTGGTTGAAATAAATAAATAAAAACCGCTAAACGTCAAAAAGATGTTACCTAGTCTTTCACAGACACCCGATAAGCTTCCTGACAAGAAAAGCAGACGGTCGCGGTGTCCATTCACATTATGGGGGGAAAAATGTTGGAAGTGGGGTCTAAAATCACGGAGCTCTTCCAGAACTATTGTGACTGGAATGACACCATGACTGTGAAGATGGTTTTGGTATTTTAGCCACTCTGTCAAGCCCCACCCCCCAACCGCCATTGGATATACTTTTCGTCAAACTGACAGGTTGCTGACGCAACCCCCTCCCCTCTCCTTACCCACCCTCTGGGAGGAGTGAAGTTAAGAGTGTGTTTAAAAGTTTAGTACAATCAGAGATGATAGAGAACAGAGTTAACGTTAAAGAACTATTTTTTCCTTTTTTAAAAAAGACTTACCATGGATGCGTTTCAGGTGAATCCTTGTGTTATTGAAAACCGAGAGGTTAACCACTCGGACACCTCATCCCACCTACACTTGTGCACCATGACAAGACTTGTGTCATGGGCATGTGATACGTTGAGGTCGGCTGTTCATTCCATCCACTCAACCGAATTGGCCTCTTTTTAGATTTAACGAAAAAAGAAAGAAAAGCACTGTATTGATTAAACACCATTTTATGTTTTTTGACTATGTGAAAAAATATAAACATTGTCGTAGAAATAGAATCTGCTTTTAAACAGGGTTGTTGCAGACTGGATAGTTTTTATCTCTCATTGAGATGGAACGTGTCAAAGAAAAGACGCTGTATGCATAAAATAGATGAATAAACGATTTATTGACACAAAAAATGACAGACTGAGTATTTTTTCAATCTTTATGGCGCCTCCGTGGAGACATAATGATTTTTTTCCCGAGACGCTTGGCTTTTGGCTGCAGTTGTTTTATACCCCAATCCGGTGGGATAGAGGCTTGAGATAGAGAGTAATCCTCTTCCCCTGTTTTCACCCGTCTGTATTGAACCTCTGTAAACAAACTCCCCTTTTGAATTCCAACCATCAACCCCTGGGGATATTTTACTCAGACTGTACTTTGCGTTCTTCCAGTTGCGTGTTGGACCCTCCGAGCCGTCCTTTTGCTATTTATCATCAAAGGATGAGGTGGAAGAATCTCACTTCCCACTTGCAGTTCCCTCTGCTGCTGCTCTGACTGCATGTGCAGCCTCTGAAACAGGTGGTGATGACGTAGGGTCTGGTCCGCCAGCATCCCCCGTTCCTTCTCTTCTTGTTTCACCAGAGACAGATGGCATTGCAGTAATTCCGCATACTTTTTAATTTTTTCACAAGAGGTCAAGTTACGATCTTTTAGCCAGGTTCTCATGTTACTGTCTAAATCTTCTGCTGCCTCTAACCTGATGGAGGATTCAAAATGAGTCGCGTTGCGGAGCTGCTGAGGAGAAACCAAATACATTTTCTGAGCGTTTCTCATTTTCCGAGTGTTTATCCAAAGATTACTTACCAATTGCCTTTTTTAGACCAAAATGTAACTCAATGGCGGACGGTACCTATTCGATGAGGAGGGGTAGAAAAGACCCTCCACTTTGTTTTATTAAGAGGTTATCTTTGTTTTTTTAAGCTGTTCTTTCTTTCAGCCAATGAGCGGATAATTTTCTCCTCTTTTTGAGCTTTTTACATTGTTTTTAAATGGTATATTCCCCTTCAGCAGATTAAGAGCAATCTCGCACAGAGCTTGGATGAATCCTTAGAGCAGTGTTTGAGAATGTCTTAATGCTTCTTTGGCATGGCGTGATACAGAGCCTGGAGCAAAGGCATGTTTCTTTTTTATCCGCGCCGATATGAGAGGACTAGGTCTTTTAGGATTTTTTGGGTAAATAAACAAAAATTTTGTGCCGGAACCGCCTGAGTGGGAGGAGACATTTCGGGACAAATTTCATAGTCCACTGGTTGGGTATTTGTAAAGGTGGCCTCTCAAGCAATTCTGAATGGCATCCTCGAAACAACGGCAAAAAGCCTGACCATCGGAGAATCTTGTCTGAAACAGTGTCACAATGGGGACTTTCTGTGTGGTTTGCATTTTTTCCCCATGCATGCGTGGTTTTCTCTGGGAACTCTGGCATCCTCCCACTGTCCAAAAACTTGATTCATAGGTTCATTGGCCACTCTAAATTGTCCCTAGGTGTGGATGTGAGTGTGTGTTACTGTGGCCCATGGCAACCAGTCCAGGGGTGTCCCCTGCCTTCACCCATGAGTAGCCAGGTTAGGCTCTGGCAGCCCTGTGACCCCGAAAGGGATAAAACAGTATAGAAAATGAATGAATGTAATAAACTATTTGGTTGCTTTTTTGTCAATATGGGGTGCTGTGTGTACATTCATGTGAAAAAATCAACTCAAAGGATTTTAGTAAATGGCTGCAATATAACAAAGAGTGAAACATTTAAGGGTATCTGAATACTTTCTGTACCCACTGTAAGTGGTACCAAGACACCCTAGGCAGGAGATCAATGATTGACTTTGGTTTTCCATTTCATGTAACCTTCGGCTGTGTGTCTTGGACACTCAGTTACAGAGAGGAGCAGAGCTGTCCACTAATTGCTACCTGATGGTGAATTGGATTTGCTGGCCAGAAAGGAAACCAGACAGACTTGGCAGACCCAAACATTTTATGAGGGTTTGCTGTTTAGTGTCTGTCTGAGCCCTCCATCACGGAGATCTTTAACTGCCACATCCCACCTGAGAAAACTTTTAGGGAGGCTGGGGACATTGAGTCAGAGTGGACCATGTTCTCCACCTCTACCGTCTCTGGTGCTATTCGGCGGTATGGTTGGGAGGTGTCTGATGCCTATTGCAGTGGCAATTCTCAAACCTGGTGGTATACAATGTATGTAAGTAAGGGATGCCATCAAGCGAAAGAAGGATTCCTACCAAGCCTGCATAGTTTATGGGACTCCAGAGAAAGCAGAAAGGTACTGGCAGTCCAAGCCAGCTACAGCCTGGGCTGTTGTGAAGGCAGGAAAAAGAGAAGAAAACTAACACTTCCTGTTTCCTGTTGTGGATGGAAATGTATGATGATGTAAAATTCTATTTAAAACTAAGAGTTTTTTGTGGTTTTGTGGGTTTTTTCCGGTTTCGGTTAACAACATTTTTTCGGCTCCTAAAGTTTTTTGGATCGTTCTTTTATGCTAAACAGCAGAGATTCTGCAATAGAGAGAGCTTAACATGGCACCAAAGGCTGAAATGGCAGAACTTAAAGTTGCATTAGCTGACATCCAAGCCAAACTAACTCCATTGTTGGCTTTGGAGGCTAAACTAACACCTCTGCTGGAACTTGTGCAGGAATTCTGACAGGAAAAAGGACGAAATGAACTTAAACTCATGGACAGAAGACAGACCGACGTGGATCAACAACTAAGAATGAATAATATAATTCTCACGGGATTTCAACTCAAACCATGAGTTAAGCCTGACGCAGCTAACGTTAGCATGGAGGCTAGCGGGGCTGCTATGGCAACAGCTGAGACCGTGGAGGCTCAAATCGGATCATTCCTCACTTCCTGTGCTGGACTCATGGGAACCTTTCCCACTATCCAGTAAGTTAAACACCTCCACACAAGGAACCACAGATGCCGAGATGGGTTTGCTTCTGTTTTATATGGCAGGTGTGAAACTGCAAACAACAATGCAGAGCATGTTCAACAAGCCACAAAATGTACAAATAAAAAGTAAATCTCTATATAGAAAAGTTGTTATAAAACATGCACTTACAGGGAATGCCTTTATGAACCTTTAACACAGCTTTAAAACACTATTAATTGTCTCAACGTCTGACTTATTGTCTCTGACTGGTCTTGCTACGACTCTGCCCTCGTGCTCTGAAAGTTGCATGCTAGCGAGCTTTTTAAAGGAGCAGTGCACACAAAGTCGGCATAGCTAAAGGCAGTTTCTCTTAAAGGGAAAGTGTAAATATGAAATAGCAAGGTCAAAACACTCCCTGTCTGGTATCTTAAAGATGCCACAACAAAACTAACTTATTCACCTCCATGTAACAAGAAAATCATTTCAGAAATGGGTCGGTAATAGGTCTGAACAGTCCCTTGGTTAGCAACTTTAACCTCAGCTTTCCTTACAACTTCATCTTCACTCAGAACTTCCCTGACAATGAGTCCAATTGGCCACTCAGTCCTCCTTGTTTGTTTGTCCTTAAGAAGAACAACATCTCCTTCTTTGATGTTGGTCTTTTTGTGATGCCATTTTGGATGAGTTTTTATGTCACAAATTGGAGGAAGAGCTAGATTTTTGGGTGAGCAACATAGCAGGAGACGGGATAGTCTGGTCAGAAGAAACTGGTACTATTGGGCGGCGTTTATCACAGCCGTGACCTCTGCAAGCAGTGTACTCAAGATTTCATGGGTGAGTTGGCACATCCAGCCTAAAGCAACATACTGTCCAGTATACGCCTTGCCATGCTGATCATACGCTCCATACTCTACCCATATGGATGAGTGGGGTGGGTTAAAAACCATGTGCACTTGTACCCTTCCAAATACTGTCACACCTTGTCTTGCTTTGACACTAATGTTGATTTCTGTCTGAGCGCCAATAAAATTAGTGCCACAGTCAGAGCGTATCTGCTTTGCAGGCCTCTCAAAAGAAACGCCTAAGCGCGTTGATAAAGCTGGATGAGCTCATTTCCTCCACTACCTCAATGTGAACAGCCTGATTCACAAGCAGGTAAATAACGCCGCCCATCATTTACTATTTGCTTGTCCTCCTCTTGTTCACCATGTTGGATATAATTCGCCGATTATGCTAAGTGCGTGTTCAAAAATCGAGTCTGAAACAATTTTGAGGTTTTCCACCAAAAGATTATTCCTGACACCAAAATATCTAATACATGTGTTTAGGGTCTCCAGCTATCCCTAGGAAAGCATCTAGTGGATGCTCTTCTCCGTGCACGAAGAATAGAGACATCCTATTTCCCTTTGACGAGAGTTTTATACACAATATGCAAAAGAAGGTTGGATCAAAATAAGAGGTTGGATCTTGTCCCTGGAGATGCATTTTCCACCGTCTGCCTTTTCCATTCTTCGCAGGTGCCTCTGTTCCTCGTTAACTCCTTATCAGCTCTCCGTTCACTACCGCCTGCACACATTTGTTTCAAAGCAGCATACTCCCTATGTGAACTAACTTTGTATGATGTGAGAAACTATCCATCATTCATTCACACAATCATAAAAATGTCTGCAAAGTTTAAACCAAGAAAAAAAAGTCACTTTTTGTCTCTGCAGGTCTTAGCATGAAAAAGTGATATCAGTGAAGCTATAAACGCGAGTGAACATTTCTGGATCCTTTGGTGGGTCATTGCAGGCAGGATCTGCTACCTGTGAAAAGATGTTAGAGACAAGGAGTGCAATTGTGACCAGTATGGCTTACATGACAGGTCTGGAAGTGGCATCTCCTGCAGGGGTGGATGGCAACTGCAGGAACTGGCATCAGGCGACCTGTCAAGAACTCATATGGAGAGAAACCTGTGGTTCGGTTCAGACTCTGTCTAACAGTTAAAAGAGCCAATGGGAAAGCCTGAACCAATTTCATTTTCCTGGAACACACATTTTAGCAAGTTTTTCCTATAAATTTCTATGCATATGTTCAATTTTACCCTGGGCCCAGCTTTTGAAGATATGAGTTTTGAAGTAGGCGCCATTGTCAGACCTGATTAAGGCTGGGAAACAATGAATTGGAATATAAAGATTAACCAATGATTTTATGACTGAGGTGGATCTTCGCATGCGCATGGATAGGCGTCTGGCCATCCAGTGAAACAATCAACAATCACCAATAGATACTCATACCATAGGCTGTGTCCAGCATGTCTGTGTAAACAATGGAGATCTCTGCCAACAACATCCATCAGTAAATAGGTTTCTTCTGTCACTAAAAGTTCTGTCTGTAAGTCAAATCTGGCTTTCGTGTCATGTCTGACCCTGTCTTTACACCAATGTTTCTCTCCTGTTGTTCCAATACAATCTGTCATATTTATACCTTGATGAGTATATTGAATGTGAGGTGCTGTGAGTTCCTTTATCATCCTGGTCTGTCTGAGTGTTGATTGCAGTGGAGGCCACATATGCTAAAATGGAGTGTTCTGTCAAAATGATGAGTGGATGTCCTATGATGATGTGAGATGTTTTCTGAATTAGTGTTGCTAATCCTGCTGTGTACAGTGAATCTAAAGGAGCACTGCAATATATGAACACCTTTCTGACTGTCTGAGGTTTGGGATGTTTCAAAATGGAAGATCCGTTGACATTGCAGAACCTTGGGCAGAAACAGTGCTTCCTTGGAAAATGACAGACTTTCTGGAGCACTGCAGCTTTTCATGGACATTTTGAAGCCACAGGCCCATAATCTTCTCAGAAATATGGACGAGGCCTGTAAACAGGTCTCTGCTGTAGGTGCTGCCAAAAGCAGGTTGTTAACGTACTGCACCAATAAACAGTCTTCAGGAAGAATCACAGTTTCTAACATTGTCTTGAAAGCCTGATTAAAAATGCCTGGGCTACACTTAAAGCCTTGTGGTAGTCTTTGGTACTGCAACCTGCACCTCTCATAATAAAAAGCAAAGTATTTCCTCCTTTCAGGTGCCAAAGGGAGACAGAAAAATGTATCTGCCAGATCTACAACAGTGAACCATTTATAGTTTGGGCCCAGTGAGGTCAAAATGCGATAAGGATCACGAACTGGGAAAACTGGTGTCTTTGTAGCTTCATTTAGTCTCTTCCATTCCGTCATTGGCTTCTTTTGGCCAGGGGTATGTTTTCTATATACAGGTTGTCGTTCATCTATGTCTAAAATAAACTATTTACAAAAAACCAAGGTCAAAAAGACCTTTAGACCAGAGATCTTCTGGTAAATGGTCCAGCATAACTTTAGCCATCTCATGATCTGAATGTTCACAGCCGTGGTCACGTGTTAATACTTTATGTTCTAAAATACAGAGGTCTTTCGCAGTTACATTTATTCTATAAACTTTACTGGAAGGAGAATACTGCATCTGCGGGACATCTGAGCTGAACCAGTCTTGTACGGCCCTAAGACGTTTCACGATCAGACCTAGCTCCCTAGCGTCTTTCCCTGGAGCTAAGGCCAAAGAAATGTGAGGCACAGCCGTGTCCTCCATTTTATACCATGTTAATTGTTTATCAGTTAATTTACAGTGAGTTGCTACCCCTTCTTCACCTATGTACACGTGGCTAGACATAACATGCCATTCAGACTCCTCAATTTCCCTAAACAGTTCCCTGTACACTTCATCACCTTCTCTATCATAATACAGAGTACAATGTAGAGGGTCAATGTGAGGACAGTATGGAGCCAGAGATCGTATCCAAGGCTTCCACGCCTGGAAGACAGAATGAACCCCAGTCTGTTTTGTCAGGTTCCAAGGAGCCCAATAGATGTCAGCGGAGGGCTCAGGAAGCGGCTGTACAGGATGCACCAACCATTGTCCTTGTGTATACTTGGACAGTTCATCTCATGTCCATTAGGGAACCTGATGTGTAATCCCTCGGGTCCACACAGAATAGTCACATTAGTCGTTTGCTAAAGGTCTCTGCCCAGTAAGTTCACTTGCATCCCAGGTGAGTGGATGTAAGAATGTCTGAGTGTCTGTCCAGCCACAAACATCTGCAAAGGTGTGATGAAAGGTGTGATGAAAGGCAGCATGATTAACATGCCTCTGAAGAAACACATCATTAGGCTGAGGCCCACCTATCCCAACGGCGTACCATTAGGATACGCAGAGGTCCCAGCCATAGCCTCAATTTGTGCGGCCTCATATGAGGAACAACAGGATCCCATTACCTTTCTTATGTTCCCCAAAGCCAGCTGCTGTCCTGCCATGACTGAGTGTAATTTATTCAGCCAGGCCTGTCCTCCCAGGCACATCCTAGCAAGTTGGTCAATCAGGACCCGCAAATCACGAATCCTTAGAGTTCATACCCTGTAATCTGCTACCCCGTGTTTCCCTCATTGGCATTTATGTGGTATGTGTGATCTTAAATGATATGAGTGTCATGGGATGGGATGTTATTCTGCTCTGCATTTATCTTTTGTGGTTTTCTTAACTTCATAGTGTAATGCTGCCCGTAAAAGAGCTGTGTTTCCCTGTACTGACCAAGCATCTGCAAATTCACATTCACTTTTTGAGCCACTGTGTGTCCTACTCTTCCAGGGCCTCCACTCCAGTTCTCCCTGTAACCTTTTGCAAAACTCTTTCTAGTCTTTGGTCTCTTTTTTCTCTCTTTCTTGTTTTAGCTAAGTTCACGTGCAATGAGCTGAGGCAAATCCATTCGTCCTGCATTTCCCTTCTCATCAGTGTGCATATGTCCTGAGCTGTCATTCTCTGCTCTACGTCTGCCCACCACCCCTCCCTCTGCACTAGGTGTGTGTGTTCTCACTCCTGTGTGTGTGTGTGATGATCAACCTTAGCTAGAGAGAAGCGCAGCGGCCCCTCCTGTATATGTGTATGTCTGTGGTTGTACTCGGTGACACAGCAACCCACAATCCATGTTCTCTGACTGCTCTCTCAGTAAAGTGCCTCCCCTGATGGGTAACCCTTTCATGGTGGTGTTGCACAAGCAGGGTGGTTATATAGTGGGTACCTGGTAAAATGATCGGTCTTGTTTCTTTTATTTCGAAGTCTGAGCAAGAAATGCGTCCACCAACTCTCAAAAGGCCGTCATTTCCGATGGTGGGATAAAGCTTCATCTGCGGGCTCCTTCAGGGCAGATTTAGTTTTGCTGCAATACATCTGATTTCCTCTGCGCACATTTCTTGTTGGACATTTTTTATTATTACATTTTCAGCTTTCTCCATCAGTTCACATGTGATGGCTCTTTTACAAATATGCCACCCGGAGCAGTTTTACTTTCTTGTGGAAGAGGAGAAACACTGTGCAATGTGAATCAGGTTTGCAATAGTTCTGTTCAGTGATGGCCATGAAGAATAACGTTCGCAACGTCTTGTGTCCAATTCAGTTTTTGTGATGTTTGTGCAGAGCGTGTTTATCTCTGGATGCACCTCTGCATCAGTATCTGGTTCCAGTAGCTCTGATTGGGTCTCGGCAGAGAACCGCAGGAATGCTGGACATGTTAACCATGATGTATTTTGCAACTCTGACACTGGGACAGAGCGTGACCCATGATCAGCAGGTTTTTTATCTGTTGTGACAAAATGCCATTGCTCAGGTGTCGTTGGCTCTCTGATGCGCCTAACACAGTTGCTTAAGTAAACGTAGAAGAGCTGTGACTGGTTATTGATATAATCCAGAACCACCTTGCTGTCAGTGTAGAACCGAATTGATCTATTCAATGATCAATCTCTTCAGTTATTACTTCTGCCATTTCTACAGCCATTACTGCTGCGCAGAGTTCAAGCCTAGGATCCGATCTGGTAGAGAGTCCTGTCTTTCCAAGGACAAAGCCAACCTCTGTTCTTCCATCAGCAGCAATGACCTTCAGATAAAAAACTGCACATATTGCTGTCATGGAGGCATCTGAAAAGACACACCAGACATTCCAAAAGTGGAAATCACTTTTGGCTTGGGAAAGTGGGATGTTTGTGTATGTACGTAGAATTGCAGAGACTGCTGCCATTCAATCCACTTTCCTCTCGTGTCTACGGGCAACTCAGCGTCCCACTCTGTAGTGTGCAGTGAAAATTCTGTGAGAGGAGTCGGCCCCGAATAATGACTGGCGACAAAAGGCCAAGTGGATCAAAAACACTGTTTAGTGTTGAAAGGACCCCTCTTTGAGTGAAAGGTTTACTGTCTGAGGGATGTGAAAAGTGAAATAGTCAGACATTATGTTCCATTTAATGCCAAGGCTTCGCTGGTCAGGAAGTTCATCCTTGAACAAATCCAGGGCTTGAAGATCCTTTGCTCTGTCGTCCATTGGAAAAGCATCCATCACTTCAGCTTGTTGGAAGCTATTTTTAGGAGCTTGAGGTTTGATGCTGCAAGCATTTCTTGGGTTCTTTTGACAAGATCGATGTTTTTCTGCGCAGTAGGAACAGATTTTAAGCCATCGTCCACGTAAAAGTCTCTGTCAACAAAGTGACGCACATCTGCCCCATATTTTGCCTCGCCTTGTTCTGCTGCTTTTCTCAGTCCATAAGTAGCTACTGCAGGGAGGGGCTGTTTCCAAAGACATGAACACACATTCTATAGTCAACTATGTCCTGTTTTGGATCGTTGTCATTGTGCCACACAAATCTCAAGACATCTCTGCAATCTTCTCTTACCAAAAAGCAGTAAAACATCTGTTGAATATGTGCCGTTACAGCAACTTCATGCTTTCTGAACCTCACTAGCACACCAAGTAAACTGTTGGTCAGATTGGGACCTGTAAGCAGTACATCGTTGAGTGAGGCACCTGCAAACTGGGCACTGGAATCAAATACTACCCTTATTTGTGACTGCTTCTGGGGTGGTATACTCTAACAAACGGCAAATACCAGTATTCTTTGCTCTTTTGTATTGGAGGAGCAAGCTCAGCATGACCATTATCTAACATCTTCTGCATAAAATCGATTAAATAGCTCTGCATCACAGGTCTTTTGTTAAGTGTTCGTTGCAGTGACTTAAGGCGGCTGACTGCATATTGGGGGTGTTCCTCCCATTTGTCAAGATGTCTTTAGACTGGTGACTTCTGAAGGCTTGTGGGTGCTGCCCAAGCACACATCTCCAACTATCACCCAACCTAAATCCAGCTTCTGCGCAAACAGTGCGTTATGTGGGCCATTAATCTGACTGGATTTTGTGGACCCTTAAAACGTCTCTTCCCAGTAATAGAAGGATTTCAGCACCGCTATCAAGTGGTGGTATTTTGTGTGCAATACGTTCAAGGTGGAAATGACCTTGTTCAGCATCTGGAGTGGGAATTTCACTCCTCTTGTTTGGTATCATGTTACACTAGATCAACGTTGGTAGTGGTATTGCAGGTCTGAAGGGTGTAGGGTGTTGCAAAACTGTTAACTTTGAACATGTCAAAAAACTAGATCTTGCTAAAGACAGGTTGCTCTGGTCATCTAGCAGTGCGTACATTCTTTTAACATTGCTGGGATCGTTAGCTGGGTGAATATCAACCAAACATATTTTGGAACATGACTTTCCTGAAAATCCCTTCCCGCATACCTCAGTACAACTTGCAAGCACCTTCTCCTCCTGCACCTCTCTCTCCCCGCCATGATCTGCTGTTGTCTGGAAGAACTTGAGGGAACTGAAGGATGCTTCTGGATGAAAGCTGTGGGATATTTATTAGAGTCACACTCAGAACATTTAACTGCCACATCACAGTTGAGGGCCACATGTCGGTTGGATGCACAGCACTTGTAACATATGTTATGTTGCTTCAGCACACTCTTTCTCTTTTGTAGTGGTTTCTCTTTAAAGTGTCTGCATTGTTGTAGTGGATGCGGCCTGCTATGCACCGGGCACCATTTGTCTGGTCCGTTGGTAGTTGAAGCTGTTACATTTGTTTTTTGCATTGAAACGGTTCTATGATAACCATGTTGGCTCTCTCCAGGTCTGGTGGTCTTCACTTCACTGTTGGATAGTGAGTGTGTATTGAAACTGGGGTCATTGCCTTTGCATGAGTTTGGATGAACTGCATGAAGAACATAAAGGGAGGAAAGGTTACTCTTTAGTGCTCTTTGCAGCATGAGCCTTCCATCATCCATATGTCCTGTAGAGTGTATGGAAGCTTTTCCACTATTGGATTGATGCCCCTTGCAGTATCCAGGTATGACAGTCCATGCAAATATCCCTCTTGTTTGGCTGAATTAATCTCAAGCAATAAATCACTTAGCTCCCTTAGTTTGTAATTATCCTTTGGACCTATTTTTGGAAGCTGGTCAAGTTTGGCAAAGAGAGCGCCCTCTATAGCTTCTGGTGAGCCATAAATCTCTTCTAGTCTGTCTCAATTATGTTGAAAGGCAACTGATGGTTTGCGTGTGTTGCGCTTTAATGTGCATGTGAATGTTTAGCTGACTCTGGGCCCAATGCTTTGATAAGTAGATCTTTTTCTTCTCCTGCCTAAAGATCAAGGGTTTCAATAGTGTTAATAAATAGCGATTTCCATGACAAGTAATTTTCTGCCTTGTCATCAAATTTGTCAAGCTCTGATGTCAAAAGCTGACTTTTTACTAGAAAAGTTGTCAGTTCATTTGTGCACGGGGATGGCCAGCAGAGGGCGTAACCTAGCAACTATCATTGTATGACCTGTCTCTGTCGAAACTGGGAGTAAGACTGTAACCCTGTTGCCTTTCTGGGAACTGTTGGCTTGTAGCTAAATCACTGATGTGCGGAGATTTGGCAGACCGAAAATCTTGAGAAACTGTGGGCACATTTTCTTGGGCGTTTCCAATGTAGTCACACGGGCTCTGTGTGTGCCTTTGTTTGGTTTAATGTACTTTGTCAATACTTCACTCAGTTCTTCTTCACTGTGTGCTGCGTGATTTTTTACATATTGAGCCGTCCGCTCCTGAACATTTATTGTTGGGAACAAATTACTGGAGTGATCTGCTGTTTCCAAACAAGCAACTGCAGCCTCCATTACTTCTGCTTCTGCAGCAGCGGCTTGTGCTTCACTTCCCTTTTCTAACGCATGGAGTGTTGCTTCTAGTCTGGCCTTTTCCAGTTTAATCTGTATTTCTTTATTTGCAAATGCAGCTCTTGCCTGTGCGGCTTCTGCTTTGGCATGTGCTGTAGCCACAGCTAATGCTACGCTCGACACTGAAGATCTGCTTGAACGTGAAGCCACGGATCTTACTTCAAGTTTGATCTCCTCCATATTTCGTGTTGATATGCTATGTCTTTATACCAACTTGAATTATTTCACCCTTCGTGAACTGATCGTGGGACAGGGCTTTCAGCTGGAAATTTAGAAGCTCGTGAACAGTGTCCCTCTTCACTTTGCTGAACCTTTCCCACAATCCAGTAAGTTAAACACCTCCACACAAGGAACCACAGACGCCAAGATGGGTTTGCTTCTGTTTTATATGGCAGGTGTGAAACTGCAAACAACGATGCAGAGCATGTTCAACAAGCCACAAAATGTACAAATAAAAAGTAAATCTCTATATAGAGAAGTTGTTACAAAACATGCACTTACAGGGAATGCCTTTTTGAACCAAACGTCTGACTTTTTGTCTCTGACTGGTCTTGCTACAATCCGTGTATCGTTCGTTCATTCGTTTTTTCGTCTTGAAACCAAAAATGAAAAAAACTAAAAAACGAATCGTTTTTTCGTTTTCCGATTTGTGTTATAAATCAAAAATGGAGCAAACTGAATAACAAGCGTTCAGTTTCGTTTGTCGCAATTTCGTCTGGAAAGTCTGTGTCAACCGGAAGTAGTTTTTTTTGAATGTGCTTTATCGAGGACATATAATGCGAGCTGCGG
The DNA here is from genome assembly GCA_014656515.1 of Oryzias celebensis. Taxonomy (NCBI): domain Eukaryota; kingdom Metazoa; phylum Chordata; class Actinopteri; order Beloniformes; family Adrianichthyidae; genus Oryzias; species Oryzias celebensis. The sequence continues at coordinate 8,454,906 of BNCR01000009.1, read as the reverse complement.
ATGCTAAAATTCTTCTAAATAAAAATTTAGAAGAATGCTCAGGTTTAGTGACAGCGTGCTTTCAGAAAAGTCAAACTTATGCAGAGATTTCAGAAATGTCAGTGAGAAGATTCTGTTTGAAGCTCCAGCTCCTGAGAAAAAGACATGATGGACGGACAACCTGAAGTTGCACTTGCAAATTGCAACCCAATTTGTAATACTGGGGGGTTTACTGTATTTGCATTTACCTATGTAATATTTTACCATAATCATAAGACAGTCATGTGCAAAATAATATATATTGAAAATAAATAAATAAAATTGTAATTAAATAGCAAATCAAAGAGTCATATTCTTAGAATAGAACATTTTAGATTGTAGCCAGAGGAATACTATCGTGTTTGACTGAAAGTATGTATTTGAATCAGGTTTAGGTGTTTTGACCCCTCTCTAATGCTTTCTAGTATAGCCTGTTTTCTCTTCATTTTGCTGAGCTTGATTCCTGAATAAAAGACCAACTACAGCTGCTGGGTTTTCTTTTCCAGGGATTTCAGTGGAGCTGGGAGTCCAGTGCAGAGGAAGCTGCAAGCATGCATGAGCAGGAGCTCTTACCGAGGTATCTTCATCTGCAGAGGATCCTTTCTCAGAGCACGGCAGACATGATGCTGAGCAGCAACGTGAGAGAGTAATAAAATACACCTTTCGTCAAACTCATTTTGACAGGTGACCTTTGACCCCAAAGCCATAAATCATAATATTTGACTGACAGATTAAGCATAATAAATATAAATTTGATATGAAAATAATATATTCATAAATGATATGTAAATATAACAATAAATCATAATTTTGATAGATGAATGAAGTATAATTTAATTCATGCAAATTTGATATTAAAATGATAAATGACGTTGTAGGTATAAAGTAAAATAAAAGAATGCAACGTTTATAAAAATGTTTATCCCTCCCCCCCCACCCTCCACCTCCCTCCACCCCCCTCCTCCACACCCCCACCCCCTCCAACACCCCCCCCACTCACCTCCCTCCACCCCCACCCCCCAACGCCGCCCCCTCCCCCTCCGCCCCCTCCCCCTCCAACACCCCCCCCCCCTCTCCCCCCCCTCTCCCCTCCACCCCCTCCTGCTTCTCAAGTGGAGGAAAACTGTTTTGGAAGAAAGAAATAAAATAAATAATTTAAAGCCCCTAAAAGATGTTTAGCTAGTCTTTCACAGACTTTCATAAGTGCCCTGATGAGAAAAGCGTTAGTTTAGGAAAACTGTTTTGGAAGAAAGAAATAAAATAAATAATTTAAACCCCCAAAAAGATGTTTAGCTAGTCTTTCACAGACTTTCATAAGTGCCCTGACAAGAAAAGCGTACGAGCGCGCGGCCCATTCACCTTACGGCGAGAAAAAATGTTAAAGTAGCGACGGGGGATTTTGTATTTCAGCCCGTCATACCTCAAGCCACCAACATCCCCCTCCTCCTCATCAGCCCACCCCCACGCATGCCGGATGACACACACACACACACACACACAAACACACACACACACGCTGCACAGACCCCGGGAAAGAAAAACAAAGTTCCACCTAAGTGCAGTCATAAAATCTGTTCCGACGTGCAGGAAAACATAAGAGGCCATCAAGACGCGCTAAAACCCTTCGCTTTTGTAGTTTAAGACAGACAGAGTTTACCTTAGATGCAATAGCGTTGATAACCCCAATAAAGTGTCGGACGTTCAGGAAAAGACAAAACATAAAAGACAATCGTGATGCTTAATAACCCTCGCTTCTGCGGAATAAGACGGACAGACACCCTCATCCTAGGTGCAATGAAAATGATAAAACCTGATAAAATCTTTGAACGCCGGAAAAGACTAAACATGGTGAAGAGGATGCAAATTCTCCAGATTCCTCCGCGCATTCAATCCCGTCAGATCTTTTGGAAATGTTGCAAAATTGTTGTGAAGGTGAAGAACCCCCACACAGCGGATCCTGGACGCCGCTGCGCTCACCGCAAACGTCATAAAATCTGTTCCGACGTGCAGGAAAACATAAGAGGCCATCAAGACGCGCTAAAACCCTTCGCTTTTGTAGTTTAAGACAGACAGAGTTTACCTTAGATGCAATAGCGTTGATAACCCCAATAAAGTGTCGGACGTTCAGGAAAAGACAAAACATAAAAGACAATCGTGATGCTTAATAACCCTCGCTTCTGCGGAATAAGACGGACAGACACCCTCATCCTAGGTGCAATGAAAATGATAAAACCTGATAAAATCTTTGAACGCCGGACTAAACATGAGAGGCAATCGAGCTGCTTTAACAAACCCGCGGATGTCGGTATAAGACAGACAGAGTTTACTTTCGGTCAAATCGATCAGCATTCGGACGCACGTGCTCAGACGTCGCCGATTTCCGAACATGTCAGCGGGCCCCGGAACAAAGAAATTGGGTGAGAAACTAACTTTTAACTTTAACTCTTTTATTAATAAAAAGAATTAACAAAAGCTTCACATTCTCTGTTTTTTAATTTATTCTTGTAGAATCACAAACACGCGTTGATGTTCATACAAGATTTTCGCAGGAATTCATAAGCGGTAAGCCGAGACGTTCTTGTTATATTCTTGAAAACAACGGTGATTTACGTTTTTAACGCTGTTTTTTTTTTCAAAATTACAGATTTTTTCGGTCCGATTCAGCCTGAATTGGGTGAGTTTCACCCCTTTAATCCACGTAATCTATAGAAAACTTTTTAAATTGATTTTACATTTTTAATATACCATTCGTACGCTCTTCTCACACATACAGAATTGCTGGAAAGTGAGGCTCGAGCGGAACACAATCAGGTTGTGATTGACGGTTCTACGAACGCCTCACGTTCGGCGGCGGAACTTCAAAAATCAGGATTGGTGCAACCCGAGCCCGTTCCGACAGGACCGTGCGTCGAAGCATCTTCCCAGACTGCCCAGCATACATTTTCACACAGTCCGGCCGGCCGTCAGTGGGTTTTCAGCCCGCCAAATTCACCACCGAACAGAATCAACCCGCAAACGGTCAGGCCCACCGAACCGACGCGGACGAGCGTCTTTCAACGTCGGGGGACGCATTACCGGCGCGTGCCAAGAAGTCGCCCAAGCCCCATCACAGCCCAGAGAGAAAGACGGGAACGAGGCTCAGGAGTCAGAGGTTAGCTTCCAGCTAACATGCGGTTACGAGGCGCTGCTGTTTTGAATTTGACACTCGTTTTTCTCCCTGTTAGATTTTCAGGACCTGAGGGACGTTGAGCCGGAAGGAAGACGTTTCTACCTCATCTGTCGACTGATCCAGCTCACCGAGTCCTTTCTGGAAAAAGTGTGACTGTTTTGAATTTGTGGTGATTTCATAAATGTGGTTGGAAAACACACAGACCAGTTTTTTATTCCTTTAAAACGTTCAGGGTGTGACTTTTGAAAAATGTGTGATTCAACGAGCGAGCAAAGCTTGAGGGTTCTGAATGAATTAATAAGTTCTGATCTGAATGAAGATGCGCATTCATCGGCTCCTGCTTATGTTTTAGAAGATGTGATGTTTGAGTCAGACCAAGATTCTCTCGATGGGTTGAATTTTTCCCCCGATTTAGACGCTATTTCAGAACGGCGTGAGCAGCGGCCTTTACAAACGCCTTCCCCTGTGAATTTTGAAATTTGTCCCGAAATGTCTCCCCTGCTCAGACGGTTCCGACAGAAAATGAGGAACCAGAATTTGCTCTGACGCCTATAGAAAATGCATTACGCCGGCTGCAGGAACCGGAATTTGCTCTGACGCCTATAGAAAATGCATTACGCCGGCTGCAGGAAGAGGATGCAAATTCTCCAGATTCCTCCGCGCATTCAATCCCGTCAGATCTTTTGGAAATGTTGCAAAATTGTTGTGAAGGTGAAGAACCCCCACACAGCGGATCCTGGACGCCGCTGCGCTCACCGCAAACGTCAGCGGACCGTGGTGAAACACAACCCGCTCGGACAGAAAGTGTTTTCAGCCCTTAAGAAGGGCTCTGGACCGGCTGCAGCAGCCTGTTTCACAGGCCGCAGAACTACAAGACGGTCGAGGAATGCCGACAGAGCCTCCAGCTGAGGCGGCTGGGGAGGGGAGGAGGAGGAGAGCGACGACGTCACCACCCCGACGTCGGCTGCGTCAACGTCACACGCTCCAGAGGATCCCGCCACACCCCCTGCGAGGTCTCACGCTGCGGAGAGCGCCTCATCAGCGCGGGACACACCCTCAGGTCAGGTGCGACGCGTGCCACGCGGTCGCTTTAACAACGTTGAAATAAGAAGGGTTTTTAACGTGCCCTCTCTCGACGGCACGCCCGACTTAGCCCAGTTTTACACGGACGTGGTCGGCGTTCTAGCAGAGACGGTCGGCGCTGACGCTGAACGGGGTGACGTAGTGCAGTTGGAGCTCGTAGGCCGAGATGTTCGTTCTCACACCAGCGTAAGAATAGATGAAACTGTAGACACGCAAGCCATACAGCAGGCCTTTGAGGAGCTGCTGGAGAGAGCCATTCAGTCTAACGCCAGCATAGCCTCAGACGCAGAATTGGAATTGATTGTACAAATTGTTCACAATCCGAGAGGGGGTGCTAAACGTAAAATTGAAGAATCTTTGGACGTTGAGATATTGGCTAAGAAGAAAAGGCATCTTTATGACCCGGGCGTTAGAAACGATAAATTGTGTTTTGCCATCGGCCTGGCTCACCTGCTGCATCCTGAATGCACGGATGCACAGGTCGAGGTCAAAGCTCGTGAGTTGCAACGTTTAGCCGGTTTGAATGAGCAGACGCCCGTCACTTTTAGCGACGTGCACAAATTTGAGAGCTTTTTAAAACGCAAAATCGTGATCTTCTACAAAAACCCAGGGCAGAAGCCAATTTCTCACTTTGAGATGGCGTTTCCGGACAGATCCGCTCCGTTGTTTTTATTTCTGATCAAAAATCATTACTACGGAGTAAAAAATCTGAAAGGTTTAATGGGTCGGTCCTACGTCTGCAACTTTTGCTATAAACCTTACACGAATCCGCACTTTCACCGCTGCGCGGGTCATTGCTCAACCTGTAATGACCCTCTGTGTTTGAACACGGATTTATTTTGGATAGAGTGTTCAGACTGTCATAAAAGCTGTCGCTCGCAGAGCTGCTTTGAGAGGCATAAACAGCCCAGAGCAGGCCCAAATTCTCCCAGCATCTGCGACTCCTACAAGAGGTGCAAAAAGTGTAAAAAAACACATTACATCCCCTTGAGCGGGGCTGCCGGGAGTCACGAATGCGCCCCTTTAAAATGCAAAATATGCAAAGAGAAAATAGAGGGGAGTTTTACATCCAGCCTTTGCCCCCTGCGCAGAAACATAACGAGAAGCTCATCTTTTACGATTTTGAGACGTTTCCTAACAAAAACAACGAGCACGTGCCCTTTCTCGTCTGCACCAAAGCTTTGCAAGGTGAGCCCTGGTGGTTTTACGGCGTTGACTGTGCCAAAGAATTTGTTCTCCATTTCAGAAAAGCCAAATTCCGGGGCTCTGTGTTGATAGCGCACAATTCGAAAGGATTCGACAGCTATCTGCTCCTCAAAGCTATGACGGAGCTGGGTTTAACACCCAAAATCCTCATGACCGGAGGTAAAATTTTATGTCTGAAAGATGAGGATTGTGATTTGACGTTCATCGATTCTCTGTCATTTCTGACCATGAAATTAAGCGACATGCCGAACGCGCTGGGTTTTCAAAACAGATGCAAGGGTTATTTCCCTCACGGTTTTAGCTCGGAGGAGCGGTTAAACTACGTCGGACCCCACCCCCACCCTTCAGACTACGGCTTTAACGACATGGCAGACGGTCAGCGAGACGTTTTTCTCAAATGGTACAACGAGGCGAGCAAAAAAGTCTTCCATTTTAAGAGTGAGGCTTTGCTTTACTGCAGAAATGATGTGGAAATTCTGGCTGAGGCCTGCGTGAGGTTCAGAAGCCAATTCCTGAAAGATTGTAACGTTGACCCCTTCAGTTGCGTCACCATAGCATCCGCTTGCATGAAAGTTTTCAGAACCAACCTAAATCTCTGGCTATACCACCCGCAGACGACTACAGAGGCGTGAGCAAAAGCTTCTCACACGCTTCTATTCAGTGGCTAGAGTTCCAAGCGAGCAGACGGAAGGTCTTCATTCAGCATGCGCTAAACCGGGGGGAGCGTCAAATTGGGCCTTATTTCGCAGACGGCTATCTGGAGCGCGGTGGAGAAAAATTTGCCTTTGAATTTTTAGGTTGTTTTTTTCACGGTTGCCCCGCATGTTTCAGGCCTCAAGATAAATGCCCGCTAAGAGACGTGACGTTTGAGCAGCTGCACGCCGACGCTCAGGAGAAACTCCAGAAGCTGCGCAGCGTTTATGGCGTTAGCACCGTGGTCATATGGGAGCACGAATGGGACGAAATGAAAAACAATAACGCGGAGGTGAAACATTTTCTGGAAGCGTTTGAAGCGCCAGAGCCTCTGAAACCACGCGACTCTGTACGGTGGCAGAACGTGCCCCATCAAGCTGCGTTACACAGCCGCTAAAAAAGAAGCCGTTCATTACGTGGACGTGACTTCTCTGTACCCTTACGTGAACGCCACCTCGGCTTACCCTCTGGGTCACCCCACCATCATTTACGAAAATTTTGACGCTCCTCAAAATTACTTTGGCTTAATTAAAGCCAAGGTCTTTCCCCCGAGAGGCCTCCTGCACCCTGTTCTGCCATACAGAACTTTGGGGAAAAAGCTCATTTTCACCCTTTGCAGGACGTGCGCTGAAATGAACAATCAGGGCAGCGAGTGTTGTCACGACGACGAGGCCAGAGCATTGACGGGGGTGTGGGTAACCGTCGAGCTCAACAAAGCTTTGGAGAAGGGGTACGTGCTTTGTAGAATTTTTGAAGTGTGGCATTTTCAAAATAAAAGCGATTCAGTCTTTACAGCGTACATGAACACCTTTCTCAAAGGTAAGCAGGAAGCGTCAGGATATCCTCCGAACGCCGCAGACCGGGAGAGTCGTGAAAAATACATTCGCGACTATGAACTGAAGCAGGGTATTAAGCTGGATGCTGAAAATATCCGCTTTAACCCCGCTCGCCGACAGGTTTCAAAATTATGTCTGAACAGTTTGTGGGGCAAATTCGGACAAAGAATAAATCTTCTGCAGACCGCCTTGGTGAACGACCCAGAGGAATTTTTTCGTTTGATGTTTTCAGGGATGTGCGAGGTGGAATATTTTGCGTTTCTGAACGACGCCACAGCCCTCGTTCAGTGGAAATGCAACAAAAAATGCCTCACCCCGCCGGGAAATTCAAACAACGTGTACGTGGCTTCTTTCACAACGGCGTACGTCTGCAAGATAGGGTTTTGTACATGGATACGGACAGTCTGATTTATTCCGCGAGAGAGGGTCAGCCCCTCCTTGAACTCGGCCCGTACTTAGGTGATCTGACGGACGAGTTGAACGGTGACGTCATTCAGGAATTTGCGGCCGCCAGCCCAAAGAGTTACGCTTATCAGACGAGGAATCGTAAAAAAACGGTCCTCCGTGTCAAAGGCATCACTCAGACGCGAGAATGCAGCGAACACGTTCATTTTGACAGCGTCAAGGGGCTGGTGGAAGGTTTTTTTGCAGGGTTCAAGAGGTCAGACGCTGCAGACGCCCCAGCGAATCATCAGAAGAGATAAAAAGGGGTTTCTTCTGAAAAACTCTGTATTTTCCAAGCGGTTTCAGGTGGTGTTTGATAAAAGACGTCTCTTTGAAGACGGGACCACTTTACCTTTTGGTTATTGACCGCAACTAGAAAAAAGTCACACCCTTGAAATGGAGGTCAATTATGATTGCAGAATTAAGGGTCCATTTTCATGTCTGATTGTAGGACCCAGCGGATGTGGAAAGACATATTTTGTAAAGAGTGTTTTGGAATTTGTCCCGGAGAATCTTGTGTGGATTTATAATCAACATCAACCTCTGTATTCTGATCTGATGAAAATGAATAAAAACATTAAATTTGTCGAAGGATTACCCGATTCTTTCGAGGACCCCGAGCTGTTCCCGCCTCATCAAAATCACCTGGTCGTTTTGGACGACGTGATGTTTCAAGCGGCCGATCACCAAGACGTAGTGAAAATATTTACGCAGTACAGACATCACAGAAACATGAGCTTTTTTATGCTGACTCAGAACATATTTCACAAGGGAAAATACAGCCGAACCATCGGGTTAAACAGTAATTATATGGTTTTGTTCAAAAACCCCAGAGATAAATTACAAATTAATATTTTGGCGCATCAGGCTTTTCCGACGCAGAAGGCCTTCTTTTTAGAAGCCTTTGAAAACGCTACTCTGGAGCCTCACGGTTATTTAATGGTCGATCTCACACCCACATGCCCAGAACATTTGAGACTGCGGACGGGGATCCTCCCTCATCAAAGACCCGCCGTTTATTTGCCCAAAAAGTCCTAAAAGACCGAGGCCTCTCATGTCAGCGCGGATAAAAAGAAACGTGCCTTTACTCCAGGCTTTGTATCATGCTGCGCCGAAGAAGCGTAAAGACATTCTCAAACACTGCTCTAAGGATTTCATCCAAGCTCTGTGCGAGATTGCTCTTAATCTGCAGAAGGGGAATATACCCTTATCTTCGGAACAATTTAAAAAGCTCAAAAAGAGGAGGAAATTTATCCGCTCGTTGGCCGATAAAAAGAAGAGTTTAAAAAACAAACACGACCTCTTAATAAAACAGAGCGGAGGGTCTTTCCTGCCCCTCCTGCTCGGAGTGATCCCTTCCGCCATTGAGTTACTTTTAGGGCTGGGAAAGTCCTTTCGAAAGTAATCTTTAGGTAAACGGTGGAAAAATGAGAAACGCGCAGAAAATGTACTTGGTTTCTCCTCAGCAGCTCCGCAGCGGTACTCATTTCGAACCCTCCATCAGATTAGAGGCCGCGGATGATTTAGACGGAAACATGAGAACCGTGCTAAACGATCGTAGCCTGACCTCTTATGAGAAAATTAAAAAGTACGCGGAATTACTGCGACGCTATCTGTCTCTGGTGAAACAAGAGGAAAAGGAGAGGCCCGTGCATGTAAGGTCACACGTGGGTCTGCAGCCGCAGGAGCAGCGTGAGCAGCTGCAGCCGCAGGAGCAGGATCTGCAGCAGGAGCGGGAAAGGAGGGGTGATGCGGGGGGTGACGCTCCCTCGGCTTCATCCTTTGATGATAAACGGCAAAAGGACGCTTCGGAGGTTGAACATATTTTAATTAGTCTACCCCCGCGCGATCGGAAGAACGCAAAGTACATTTTGAGTAAAATATCACCGGGTGGTGATGGTTGGAATTCAAAAGGCGAATTTGTTTACGGAGGTAAACCCGTGAACGGATCGCATATGATAGATTTATTGAAATACTTATCCCGACCTTACAAAAAATCGTCATCAACCCCGCCTATGGGTTGGCGTGAATTTTTAAGCACGCTCTCTGAACTGAACATCCCGGCTTCTATGGTGACCAACCCTCACGTTCGAGCTCATTACAACCGAGTGAAAACGGGGGGAGATGATTACTTCCCGTCCCAAGCCGAGCTCTTCTCATCGGATCGGGGTACGGAACAACTGAGGCCAAAAGCCAAGCGTCTTAAAAAAAAAAACGTTATGTCTCCACGCTGGCTCCATATGTGATTGAAAAATGCTCAGAGTCTGTCTTTTTGCGTCAATAAATTGTTTATTCAACCATTTTACGCGTACAGTCTCTTCTTTAACACACAGTCCGTCTTAATGACGGATAAAAACTTTTAATATTCCAGTCTACAACACCCCTGTTTAAGAGCGGAACAGATTCTATTTCTACGACAATGTTTATATTTTTTCACATAGTCTCATCTTCGCTTTCATCGTCGGAATCGTCTTGTTTCAACATCACGTGTTTGACCACTGACCAGTCGTTGGCTGTTAACGCGGCGGCTAACAGCAGGCAACCGGAGGGATTCTCACCGTCTCTTTGATACATCCATAGCTCACCCGTCTCGTAAATGAAGACGTAGCCAAAAAATCCCGTTCGTCCGGACTCTTGGAAAAACCATTCTCTCTGAAGATCTCCTTTGGGCGGGGCCTGAAAGCAGGAGAGATACTTTATCTGCTTCTTGGGAAAACATTTTTATAAACGTTGCATTCTTTTATTTTACTTTATACCTACAACGTCATTTATCATTTTAATATCAAATTTGCATGAATTAAATTATACTTCATTCATCTATCAAAATTATGATTTATTGTTATATTTACATATCATTTATGAATATATTATTTTCATATCAAATTTATATTTATTATGCTTAATCTGTCAGTCAAATATTATGATTTATGGCTTTGGGGTCAAAGGTCACCTGTCAAAATGAGTTTGACGGAAGTATTTTATTACTCTGTAACGTGGACAGACTTTCCCTTACAGGACTCTTTCTAATACAGAATTTAACCACAAACAAACTTTTTCCAGATGCATTTCTTCTCTAATAAATGTTACTGACAGACATGCTGGATAAATGCTGATTATAAATGTAATATTTGAATGCATATAAAAGCCACAAAACCCTTAACAGTCTCTTTGTTTCTGTTGTTGAAAAACATATTCATGCTAAGTTTGTAATAAATATTCTACTCTGCCATGAAACCATGTTGTTTATTTTATATCCATTATAACACTCATGTCAGCATTCAGTTTTACCAGCAAGAAGAGACATTTCTAAACAGCTTTGAAAATGTTTTAATAAAGCTTTAAACTTAAAATGGTAAACATGGAGCCAGTAAACACCAATTCCTAAATAAAACAAGTCCAATAAGATGCAGTCCTTTTGGATGTTGTTTTCCAGTATATCAGCCTGACACTTTCGGCAGGAATCACGGCTCCTCTTCTACTCTCCAAGACGTCCATAACAACCAACCAGACTCATGTAGCAGGTCAAATAAAAATGGCTTTTCCATTGACCTGCAGTTTAAAAAAATGTAAAGATTAGAGTCAAATAATTAATGATTGTATTGCATGTAAATCAGTGAAATCCATCATAGTGATTTGTCTGTATGCTATATACCATGGTGAAATTACTTTATTCTTTTTTATTCCCTTGTAGAGCTGCCCTCTGTTCTTCTGGCTCTGAACAAACTTTTCTGGAACTTTGCTTCTAGAAACATGACCTCCAGAAATCACACATTTTAACTCAACTTCGTATTTGATGTTTTATTGGAGTTTACTGTAGGTGTCAGTTTATATAGATGTTCAAATGTCATTTTCAATGTATATCAATGTTTTTTTCACATATTAACTTGTTTACTGATTTAAATGTTAAATGTAAATTTAGCAACACTGATCCCATATAATTACTGTATGAATCACAGAATCATACAGGCTTGCTGTTTCTAGTCTTGTGGGGGCCCTAGGTTATTATTTAGTTTTAATCCAAAGACAAGTTTACACACAGTACTGATTACAATCAAAACAATTAAGATAAATGATCCACTGCAACCTACAAAAACCATTATTAGAATATTTCCAGAATAATTCTGTGAATTTTTAAAATAAGAGGAAAACTTTCACTGAATCAGTGCTCTGTCATTGCTAAAGATCACAACAACGAGTCATGTTAGAATCTGAAGAAATGGCTCTGGATACTTCCTGGATTTTCTCCGCTACAGCTGTTATGAAAAAACTAGTTTCCCCTAACATAATTTATGTCCATATTTCTGACAATAATTATTACTTGTCGGTTGACAAATGATTTCATAACAACAATTTCATATATTTCACGTTTCTTTTCCTAAATTAATCAAACAAAGCTTTGTTTGTGTCAATGATCCCTGGAACCAGTGTCTGATGCTAGCTCTAGCTAGCTAGCAGCACATTCCACACTTTGGAGGCGCTGCAGCCACATTACTAACCTGTTTGGTTAAAAAAAGATGAGACACAACTGATTATTGCATTTTATTGTATTTACAGTAAATATTTTGACATATATAATTACATAAGGGGTTTAATAAACTCCAGAAATAGCTGCATGTAAAATCTGACATTTTAATTCTCCTCACGTTGAAGTTGATGAACATGTAACTTTAATGCCTCCTTGTTGCATGGTGGCCCTTTACAACGTTATTACCGACAACAGGAACGGTTTTCGGGTTTCTTTTGTGCATCCCCGAGTTCAGTTTCAGTTCACAACAGTTACTTGTCAAAGCAAAACTTCTGACAAAGTAACATCGTCAGAGACACGTGACGGAAAAAAAGATCATTAAACTGATTCTTACCTGGAAAGTGACTAAAGTATTTTCGGTTATCATATCATTGGGTCTCTGAGTTTCCGTTTACGGTCGCAAAACAACAATATAAGATCTTTTCCCTTTGTTGAAAGACAACTGATAGCACCAACTTTCAAAATAAAACTCCACGCAAACTACTTCGGGTTGACCAAGACTTTCCAAACGAAATTGCGAAAAACGAAACTGAACGCTCGTTTTTCTGTTTGCTCCATTTTCGATTTCGAAAACGAAAAAACAAATCGTTTTTCTCATTTTTTATTTTGAGACGAAAAAAATGAAAAACGATCGGTTTTTCATTTTTTCGTTTTTGATTTTAAATTGAAAAAACGAATGAACGAACGATCCACGGATTTTGCTACAACTATGCCCTCATGCTCTGAAAGTTGCATGCTTGCGAGCTTCTTAAAGGTGCAGTGCACACAAATAGCTGGCATAGCCAAAGGCAGTTTCTCTTAAAAGGAAAGTGTAAATATGAAATAGCAAGGTCAAAACACTTCCAAAGGTTTTTCCTTGGATTTGAATAATATTGAGATCTGCCACCCGCTTCCCAGGAGAAAGGAGTCAGATAAACCAGCGATCCTCATCAGGTTTGTGAATCAAAAGCATAAAATCGCTGTGATGAAGCAAAGAAGACTGCTAAAAGGGTCCGCTGTGTTCATTAATGATCATATATCCAAATTTAACGTATTTTTGGCTAAACATGCCGGGCTCCTGAAGCAGAAAAAGCAGATCCAGAGCACATGGGTGCTGAATTCAGGGATCTATGTAAAACCACTGACCAAGCCAATGGTAATCACCAACATGAATGACTTTGAGAAGTGTGTGGTCACGGATGTCTGAGCCTTTATTTGATGCGAAATAAGAATTTTAAAAAAAAGATTTCAAGAAAATATGGCACCTGGGATTTATCACGGACTCTTAGGTCAACTTTGACCTGATTTTCAGTAGCGATTTTTGCCCTGCAGACAACTCGAGCTCAACTTACTTGCTGTGATACCAGCTGAAGGAAAATGGACCTGACAAAGAAAATCTGCAGTCATAACAACGAAGAGAACTTTATAAACTCTGTTCAAGCCTGAAGGACGGCTGTTAATCAGGCAGCTTAACGCAATGGCCAAAGGCTTTAGTCAAATCACTTGACATGGTTCCCTGAAGTGTGATTAATGACAAAGGATCTTCTAATAAAACAACCAGCACTTATTGATTCTTTATATCTGATTAAAGCAAATGATCTTTCAGACATAAATGATTTATTGTTGCCTCTTTTTATACTTGACCTGAAGAAACAACTTTTCTGATGAAAATAATCAGCATTTATTTGATTGATTATTTTTATTATTTATTTTTTATAATTTAATATTATTATTTTTATTATTATTATTGATTTATTCACATCACTGATTCTTTTGATGAAACTATAATGCAAAAAAAAGGGAAAGGAAGAAAAAGAAATTACTGTATTTTCCGTACTATAAGGCGTACCGCATAATAAGGCGCACCTTCAATGAATTACATATTTTAAAACTTTTTCCATATATAAGGCACACCGCATTATAAGGCGCTACAGTAGAGCCTGGGGTTACGTTATGCATCCATTAGACGGTGCTGCGCTAAAGGGATTGTCCACAAAACAGTCAGATAGGTCAGTCTAACTTTATTAATAGATTACCAACAGCTTTCTGACAACTCCATTCACTCCCAAAATGAATAAACAACTGTTTTATTATTTTCTCAGTGGTAAAGTATTAGTATTTTTGTGACACAGTTACGGTATGACTTATTATTCAAGGATGTTTAATGACTTGTATGACTGTCAGTACAGTATAAATACCTGATTATTAGTTACGAACCAGTTGATATCTAAAGTAAAGTAAATTATGTGGTCGAGTCTGGGTGGGATTATGTAAACTCGATTCCTTCCACTCCCTTTCAAGCAGTCAATCTTCTGATGCCTAGTTACCCTATGTTTGACATGACTAGTGATGCAAATCTTTGTTGTTGTTGATTGTGTTACACGTCTTTTATATCTTGTCTGCTTGAAATAAACCATTTTCAAATCAAATCAATCAAATCAAGTGTGCCTCCTTAGTATTAAACAAAATTGGACCATTATGTTGTGGTAAGATAAGGCCATGGAGAAGGATTACAGGTTGGTCTCTCAAAGATTATGGCAAATCCTCTGGTGCAGAAGGCGAGGAAAGCAGTTTTCTGCAGTGATTGCTTTGCAGGTGCAGTGTAGGTGTGGAGTTGCTGACTTCGACTGGGGACATTGTCGGCTGGTGTTAGGAAAACTTTGAGGATCTCCTCTATCCCGCTGACACGCTTTCTCTTGAGAAAGTCCGTTTGTGCTTTGTAGAAAGCATTTCACCACATCCTATGTGGTGTCCTGTGGGGGATGCTGTGAGTAGTTGGGTCCGGGGAGCCTTGTCAGGGTTGTCCTGTCTCTGCATGACCAGAGCAGGAGCTTGGCTTGCATAGCCAGCAGTCAGACGTACACATTTGCATGCACAGAAAAATTAAGTTTACAGTTGATATGTGCACGAACCAATGAAGGTTTTTTTTTGGTAGCATTTGAGTGTGTGAATGATTGTGTTTGTGGACAGGGACAGCCCTTTTGGTAAACATTTACTTGTATAACCTTGAGCAACTTATTGCCTTTTTTGTTTGTAATCCTACCTCTTTTAACGCGTTTCTTTAATCATCCTCTAATTACTTCACCCCCTTTTACCTTTCTACCCATGTATCTCATCTCTAATATCCCTCTCCTCTGAAACCCCAAAAACATAATAAATATAGTGTAGTCTTATATATTAAAGGGGTTTACCCCAATATACACATTGTGTTTATTATGCTAAATAACCGTCTATTGCAACAAAAACAGTCTTACAACACAAATGGCCCTAAACTTTAATTTGCTTGCTCAGCTTCTAGACAGGACAAATTAGTAAAAAAACATTTTGTTGAAAAATTATATTTAATTCAATAGTATGGAAAGTGAATCTGACTCTGCTGGAGGTTTCTTCCCAATTTTTGAATTAGAAGGAGCTTTGTTTTCCACTGTCACCTTTTGCTTGTTCATCACAGAAATAAATCATACAAATATTTAATCCCTTCATATTTTTTTTTATTTTCTAAGAATTATTAAAACGTACAAAAAGACAACAAATACAACATAATATATTATCAGAGAATGGGATTTTCCTTTGTGATCAGATAGAGTTAGATGTCAAAGAAATCCACTTTTCCATTCTAGGGGTGGGGGTGTCTAACAGAGTCTTTGACAAACAGGAGTTCAACAATAATTAACGATAATATAACAAAAAGGTATTTGAGATCCCGAGTGAGCAGAGAAGACTTCCAGTATACAAGAGGAGTCTCTGGTGTTGACATCAAGGAAGAGATTGGCAATCTAACACATTCCTGTGAGGGAGGCATTGGTCTGTATCTTCTACCATGCTGGTGCTGTGTTAGCCAATCGTCTCATTCGCCTGTGGATGGGAAAAAAAAAAAGTCAACAACAAAAGCAGTCCAAGAAAGCACAAACTTTTCAACTGCACTATTTTCCCACTTTAAAACACATCAAGCATGAAAGTGAACCAATCTAGAAAGTAAGGGTGGTGAAAACACATACATTCCAGCTAGTGGATGTTGTGTGGAACATTGTAAATGAGCCAAAAATCCAAGACAAGGCATGACCTTGTTAACAAATTCAGGAAATCACTGATTTTAAATTCCCACTCCAATCATCTTTTGATGTATTATAATATCCCCACTGGTCGTTTTACTGTGTTAATTCTGTTTTTAGACAAAATCAAAAAAACATAGTAGTACGACATCGTTTCTGTAGAGTTACAGGAGTTCATCAGAAATTTGTTGTGGGCAGGACTGTTTGCATTGAATAAGCCTCACCTTATTTCCCATCATCCTTCTGTTTGCTCTCTCTCCTATCTTACAGTTTCTTACAACCCCAGCCCAATATTACCAGTGTATCAAAATGGGGAGCGATAAAGGGTAAATTAAGCCTATTTTCTTGGACATATTTAAAGAATGTCTCATCTGTAAACTGAAGGTTCTTTATGCACAATAATATAACATTTTACCTGGGGTGCTCAAACTTTCTGTCCCCATTGTACATTGATCTATTTGCAGTGGCCATTGTACAGCGGTAAGGCGGTCGACCTTTGATCGGAATTTTGCAGTCCCGATTCCTGCCATGTGTCAAAGTGTCCTAGAACAAGACACTGAACCCCACATTACCTCTGGTGGAAGGCTTGTGACAGTGCTTGACAGCGGAGCTGCCATTAGTGTGCGAGTGTGTGTGTGTGTGTGTGTGTATGGATGAATGGCACTGTGACTGTAAAGTGCTTTTGGCTTTCAAGGAAGGTGGAATAGTGCTATACAAGTATACGCCATTAATTTGACTGCAAGTGGATGCATCGAAATGGAGTGGAGCAGGGAGCTTGCTGACTGTAGCACCTACAGGGGGTCCAAAAAGTATTCACAGCGCCTAACTTCTTCCACATTTTATTATGTCACAGCCTTATTTCAAAATTGATTAAATCAGTTTTTTTCCTGATAAATTATTTGAAAAACACCTCTCAATGACAATGTTGGTAAAGTTTTTTTGAAATGGTTGCAAATAAAACAAAACTCTGAAAACTGACATGTATAAAAGTATTCACAGCCTTTACTGTGAAGCTCCAAAGTGAGCTGAAGTTTCCTCTGTTTCCACTGATGAACCTTGAGAAGTTTCCGCTGCTTTATTTGTAGCCAACCTGTGGTAAATCCAGTGGATGGGACATTATTTGGAAAGGTACTACCCTGTCTACATGAAGTCCAAGGGTTGACACTGCATGTCAAAGCAAAAAACCAAGCATGAAAGAACAGGAATTATCTGTAGACCTCCGAAACAGGATTGCCTTGAGGCAAAAGGCTGGGGAAACATTTCTGCTACTTTGAAGGTTCCAATGAGCACAGTGACCTCCATCATCCATAAGTGGAAGAAGTTTGGAACCACCAGGACACTTCCTAGATCTTACCAGCCATCTTAGATGAGTGGTTGTGGGAGAAGGGCCCTGGTCAGGGAGGTGACCAATAACCCAAAGGTCACTCTGTCAGAGCGTTCCTCTGTGGAAAGTGGAGAACCTTCCAGAAGAACAACCATGGCCAGAATGGCCACACAGACGGTCTTACTAAAAAGCACACGGAAGCCCGTCTGCAGTTTGCCAAAAGGCACCTGAATGACTCTCAGACCATGAGAAACCAAATTTTCTGGTATGACCAGACCACAATAGAACTTTTTGGAGTGAATGGCAGGCGTTATGTTTGGAGAAAACCAGGCAAGCTTGTGGCGTCATATTTACATATTCAACAACTTGAGGCTATAATTGCTGCCAAAGGTTCAGCAACTAAGTATTGAGCAAAGGCTGTGAATATGTATGCACATATAATTATTCTGCTTTTTTATTTTTAATAAATTTGCAACAACTTCACAAGAAATGTTTTAAGATTGTCATTGTGGGGTGTTTTTCAAAGAATTTTTCAGTGGTCATCCTATGTGGTGTCCTGTGGAAGATGCTGTGAGTATTGAGTCTGGGGAGCCTTCTTAGGGTTGTCCTGTCTCTGCATGACCAGCTCAAGAACTTGGTTTGCATAGCCAGCAGTCAGACGTACACTTTGCATGCACAGAAAAATTATGTTTACAGTTGATATGTGCAAGAACTAACCATCCATCCATTTTCTTCCGCTTATCCGTTTTTTGGAAGCATTTGAGTGTGTGAATAATTGTGTCTGTGGACTGGGACAGCCCTTTTGGTAAATGTTTACTTGTATAAGCTTGAGCAACATATTGCCTTTTTTGTTTGTAATCCTACCTCTTTCAACATATTTCTTTATTAATCTTCTAACGACTTCACCGCCTTTTACCTTTCTACCCATGTCTCCCATCTCTAATATCCCTTTCCTCTGAAAAAAACCCCACAAAACATAATAAATATAGTGTTTAGGAAGAAAATGTATTTAATCCATTTTGAAAAAAGGCTGTGACATAATAAAATGTAGAAGAAGTGAGGCGCTGTTAATGATTTTCAGATGCGTTGTACATCACTGCTACAAGGTTTTTCCAGTGACATTTTTTATCTACTTATGATTCACACCAATTTGAAAAAACAAATACTCAGAAATGCAATTTTAAGATTTTTCCCTTTTTATATGTCAGGGGTCAGCTGTTTATTAAATGAAGTGCCAATTTAAAAATGTTACCTTAACAACTGTGCCATCACCAACTCTAATTAGCTGTTATTTCATTCACAAACAGCTGTTAAAAAAGCTTTTTTAAACATTTTTTGGAATTAACTCAAAAAGTGCTTTCATAGCAATATTGCACAAAGAAAATTGTTTAATAGTTTATTGTAACAATTGTGGTAAACACTAAATTAAGACTTTTGGTTAATAATGCCCAACTTAAGCTCAAGTATAAAAAAAACATATTTTAATTGCACCACTGCAAACTTAGTTTTAGTTTTTTCCTACTTTAATTTCCACATTATTTTAAACCCTCTGCTCATGAAGGTTAAGGCGGAAGGTAATATACATTATGTTAAACAAAGATTTATTGAAAAAGTAGTAGTATTTAAAAAGATGGGTGGGGTCACAATATCAGCGATGCGTGAATAATCCCATAATCCCATAGGGGGAAAAAAATCTCCTTGTGAGAAGAGATTGTCACTCAAACCCGATTTTTATTTTTTCAAATCCAAAAATTACTGCAGTGATCCAGGAGTGCATTGTGGGAGTGAAGTCTAATTCTGTTGATGTTGTTTCACCATGAGTGAGAGGGTTATTGCCAGGCATGACGTCTGCTAATCTGTCCAGTGAGGTTAAAGTGTCAAACGTTATGAAGACCAGGGCATGGCTTCTAGTTTATAACTTATGACTCAAGAACAGGGCTCTTCCAATATTTCACGGCTTTCTCAACTTCGTATTGTAGGGGGATGAATCGTGTTTGAGAGTCAGATCAGCACAAGTTTGTTGTGGGTCCATCAGGTCTGGGGTTTTTTGGGCTAGGTCAGACTTAAGTTAATACCTTAGCAACACGTTAACGTTTTTGGCTACTGATGTTGGCTAAATCTAAGTTAAACTAATATTTTTGCAACGTCAATTTTTTTTTGATAATTTGGGGGGGGTTGGCTGCCCCCAGTGACAGAACTCGCCTCAGTTAGCCTCAGTCAGCATAGTAAAACACAGAGAAGCAGAGTGAGTATTAGGATGTTGTAGTTTTCTGTGCCTCCCCTACCTGCTGAGAAGCTCAATTTTCATAAAAATGATTAGAACACAGATCCCACAGCTTGCAGGGCTAAATGTGGCACCTAAAATGAGCATTCGTGACTGCTTTTCACTGTGTGTACTTGGTAAGTCTAATTTAGATCCACTTAATTACACATATATGAACAAAGTTTACCTTGTATGAGTTTATTGAACTAAATTAACACTAAGTCTCTGTAGTAGCGTCATTCTAGCTTTTTGGACAAATTTTTAAAAAAACTTTTTCCATTTTAAACTACAGTTGGCTGTTATATTAGCATTATGCAAGCTCATTTTACATCTACTAAGGATTTTTAGACATCTTTTGAGATTTAGCTAATATTTTAGGAACATAACTGTTTTTGGCTAGATTAGACATTTTTCCAGTTTTTAAGACTAAGTTGGAGTTTAGTTACTAACTTAGGTTTGTGCTAGCAGTTTTGGCTACATTTTAAATTTTTTCAGTTATGTCAGCTAATTTAACGTTTAGCTAATATTTTAGCATTATGCTAACTGTTTTGGCAAAATTTAGCATTTCTTCTGTTTTTTTAGGCTAATTCGCTTCTCAGCTAATATCTTAGCATTATACTAGCTGTTTAGGCTAAATTAGATATTTTTCCAGTTTTTTTAGGCTAATATGGAGTTTATCTAAAAAGCTAATTTTATATTAGGCGTTTTGGCTGATTTATCCAGTTTTTTAAGCCAATTTAATGCTAATATTTCAGCATTATGCTAACTGGTTTGACTAAAGTTGACAGTTTCAGCATTTTCAGCTATCAGCACTAGCATCTTCAGCGGTCACATTCAGCTTACAGCATTCAGACTTGCATTATCATAGGTAATGCTTTTTTTTTCATTGATAAGATCAGAAAAAATGTTTGCCAAATCATTCTAATTGATAATGTGGACAACAATTACTGTAAGCAAAAGGCTCTGTTTGTGCATCTTTTGAATCATGCAACACTGATACCCTTGTCATTCAACAAAACCCGTATCTAACCTTGTGTTTCTGTCCTGGTCTCTGATCTTCTTCTCCATTTCTGCATCTGTCAGGGTCTCCAGCAGGGGGCACCACTGGTCAGCATCACCTGTGTTTCTGATGGCGATCTCCACTGTTGGCAAGGGGTTCTCGCTGCAAAACGACAAACATTTTGGTGTTTTGGTCACATTTTTTCCTGACAACACTGATCTTTCAGACAACGAACACGTTTTATAACAGAACTAGAAGAAAAAAACGAAGAAAAAAACGACGCAATTTATGAATGCAAAATTAAGCAGAATGACAAGGAGTTACTCCCTACCTAAATTTGACCAACTTTGAGTTTGTCAAAAAAAAAAAAAAAAAAAAAAAAAAAAAAAGAGAGATATTTCCTCATCTTAAGACAAACCTCTAGGTGGATTTGATGCTATTTAACATCCAGCTTTAAAAGAGGTTAGAGCTGCTGTCTAGGAGTCCATTTTTTCCTCCCACTTCCTCTGGTGTCATTTTCCACTGAACTTGCAGTGGTAGAATGTTCTCACTTTTATGTGCATGTTTGAGATTGAGTCACACCCCTGTGGAGCCAAAAAGAGGCAGAGTCCTCTGTGGTTAAAAAGTAAAGCACAACAAATTTAGCAAGAAAAAAAAAAATGAGGCCAATCCTGCCGATGAAATAATCTGACAATAAGGCCCAGAAGTCAACATTTATTTCAGGGAAGTAGGCTGAACAAGACTGAAAAGTGGGCGCAATCATACCTGCAGCCAGAAACTGCTTACACCCTAAAAATGTATTTTGGACCAACTGTGAAGTTTTTTTTTAATTCAGCATCTCTGTATCACAATGGACAAAAACGCAGATGAACACAAAATGTTTTTATTCCAAAACATTTATTCAGATGTTAGCTTTGAAATAAATTATTTTTGAAATGATTGTTTGTAGTATCTATATTTTAAAGAAAATCCCGACTGCGAAAAATGTCAGTTACACTCATATGTCTGGGCATCTTTGATTAGACTGCTGCCCCTATGAACCGATTCCGGATGAGCAGAAGAATATGGATGAATGGATAATTGACTGTATATAGAGAACTGGACAGTTGGATGAAACAAGATCAAAAATTGATAAAATGAAACAGGCGCTTGCTGGGGCTCAAAGGGTGAGCTAGAGAAACGCCTTTGGAAATATCAGTGGTGGAGCTGACAAAGATAATGGTATGGAAACTTTGCTTTGCATCCTATCATTTTGATTCAATATCTAAAGAAAGCGCAATGTCCATGGAGGATTACATAATAGAGTTTGAACAAAGATACAGTTGTATGAAAAAGTACAACATGACTCTGCCAGACGCTGTTTTGGCGTTTAAATTTCTTGACAAACCTGTCTTGACAGGAACAGCAGGCAACTCAACCTCACAGCGTGCACAGTTATTATCAATGAAATCTTCATTAAAGTGGAGGGAGGAGTGGAGTTTTTGGAGGAAAAACCACATAAACCATAAAAACAGTGATATACAAGATGCGTTCTTTTTTTATTTTTACACAAATCAAAGACCAGCAGGTAGATTAAAAGGGAGTAGCGGCTTATCACAGAACAGACAGCGACATCTGAAGCAAAGCACAAATCCACTGGACAAATATGGGAGAAGAAGTAGATGTGCCATCTGCCAGAGCGCCTACCAATGGGCTAAAGATTGTTCTCATTGGAAAAATGATGTAAAATTCACAGAAGATGAAAGTGTGGAAGAATGTAATATTACATACTTTACCGAAACAACGATGACAAAGTCAGACAAAGTCAAATACACAAAATGATGCAAACAGAATCTCCAAGTTGCAGGTCTTTTCTGTTTGGAGATAGGCAAGTGGTGTATTCAAACAAAAAGCTAAAGCTCCCAGCAACAATTGGGAAAACAAAATGTCCCACTGAAATGGAAATTGTGCCAGTTGATATTCCTTTGCTGCTGAGTAAAATGTCTCTAAAGAGAGCAGGAACTGTTTTGGACATGGAGAATGGCAGAGTTGTCATGTTCAGAAGAACAAATGGCCCTTGAGCTCATCAGGTCAGGACACTATTGTGTGGACATCAAAGATGAGACTGCAGAAATGAGCAGTAATGAAAGTGAAGTTCTTGTTTTTACAGTAGTGATGTCTCCAAAAGAGAAGCAGAAAATACTCCTGAAGCTTCACAAACAGTTTTGCCTTGCCTCTGCAGACAGGCTGCAGAGACACATTCAAAGCTCTCGAAATAAGGACAAAGATTGCCTGGGCAATTTGCAACAATTCATTCGTGACTGTCAGAAACACCAAACCTGCTGTTGGTTTACCCATGGTAACAGGATACAATGAAACAGTAGCAATGCATCTGCATGA
The DNA here is from genome assembly GCA_014656515.1 of Oryzias celebensis. Taxonomy (NCBI): domain Eukaryota; kingdom Metazoa; phylum Chordata; class Actinopteri; order Beloniformes; family Adrianichthyidae; genus Oryzias; species Oryzias celebensis. The sequence goes on along the minus strand of BNCR01000009.1, from coordinate 8,431,935 downwards.
GCTGGAACCTGGCGTTTGGCGTCTCCACATCATTGATCACTTCACAAGCTTAAGTGCAGGAAATATTGTGAGAACCAAGAATCCTTCAGAGATCAATTCCTTCATCCACTCATGGATAAGTGTTCACGGTGCCACAAAGCGTATTTACACAGACAATGGTGAAGAGTTCAACAATGAGAAAGTCAGAAACATGGCAGAAAGCTTCTACTTTGAAAGAAAGACCCAATCCGAATTCTTCCCTTTGCCCTACCACTTCTCCCTACCACTCCATTTGCAGGGGCATTTTGTAGTGAAAGTGGTGTCTGAAAATAGTTTTTTTAAAGGGTTACCCTCAAGGCAGAGGGTTCCGCGTTGTGTTACGTCGCAAAGGAGAAGTGCTTTTCTTCACGTGGATGTGATCTAAAGCACAGAAGTTCACATTTAAATGTAAGTAATAACTTTTAGTTTTAGCATGACCTTTTTAAAGTTATAAAACCGCTGTTGTCATTTATACTCAAGCCCTTGAAGCTCTGCGCTAATGTAGCTAACCGGCGAATATTGGGGACGTCATCCAGTGGTAGTGGCGTCCGAATTTGGAGACACTATTTGTCCAAAACTCTCCGTTTGGAGGGCTAAATGTAGGGGAAGGGAGAAGTGGTAGGACGAAAAGAAGAATTGTGATTGAGCCAAAGACTACAGCAGAATATAGTCCCTGAAGCAACGGGTTACTGGAGAGACATAAAATTAAATGAGATTCTTCTAAAAGTAAAAAAAATAAATAAGTGGATGTAGTTGGCAGATTGCTCTTTACCGGGCTCTTGTGACAAAAATAGTATGACTATTGTTCATGGTTATAGCTAAATTAATTTGTGTTTGGTCAAAGTCCTAATCTCCCTTCTGTTTTGGTTGATAAACTACCTGCTCTTGAGGGTGTTTCCATAGAAGAGTAGGACAACATTTAGCAGCATTACATGCTTCCAAGAGAGCTTTCACTGAGGTGGCATGCTTAGAAAGAATAACAAGGGCACTACGCAAGCAAAATCAGACCCACTGATGAGAAGTACAAGACAGGAGACTGAGTGTACTAAAAACAAGCAGACAACGTTAAATGGAAGTGTTCTGGTGTAGTCATTGGTCAGGATGGGGCTGTCATGTTTATAAGACATGGTAGGATTCCTGCCAGAGCACATCAGTCCAGGCTAAGTAAAGTTAATGCACACGATGAAAATCAACCAGGGCAGCTCAGTGTTCCTGTTAATGGGAAAGAAAATGATGACACAGAAACAGAAGTGAGAGAGAACTCAGCAGATGAGTACATGTGTAAAAGAGGTGTACATGTAAACACAGTAGCAGATGAGACAGAAAACTTTATGGAAACTAATGATAATACAAGCTCAGAAAAAGATGTAACAAAAACTGAGTCTTTAATAGATGTGAAACTGAAGACAGGTGACACAATCACATTCACAAACAGAGGTAACAGCCAGGATTTTAGGCAGAGCAGGGAAAGCCCAGGGGCATTCCAAAAACTGCTACAACGTACAACAATTTGAACCCGATGGCAGTGAGGGACAAACATAGGCATTAGATATGTGTCAGTGTGACAACCATGACACTGAAACATAAAAACACAGAATCTGATATACTGATCACCAAAGACATTTCTTTTGATGCTTTTAAACAGCAAGAGTTCGAAAACTGGAGAAACAATGGCCTTTTTGAAGAGGTTGTAGGTAATGGTCAAAAATGCATCTGTACTAGGTGGGCGTGTAGATTGAAAGAAACCATAAATTATGTTGTCCCCAAAGCTCGCCTTGTGGCCAGAGGTTTTGAAGAAGCAAACACTCATGAGTTACAAAAGGTCTCTCCTACATGTGCACCAGAGTCACTCAGACTGCCATTTGTCAGTTATGAACTGCCTCTTATCTGTGTATCTAATAACCAATCCATGTTTCATGCCAACCCAAGTGACAGAAAAAAGGCTCAGGTTAGAAATGAGCAGCATCAAAGAACTCTTGCAAACTAAAAAAGTTAAGGAAATACAGATGTAAAGTATCAACTTGAAAACTGTTTAACAAAAAAGGTGCTTAACCTCTGTCACTTCTTAAAGCACTGGATGAGTGCATATGGGTGCATTTAAATTATTTGTACTATATATTTTATTTATGTAACTTATTATTGTTGACTGTTTATAGTTTTAAGTTCAAATGAGCCCATCTGAGATTTAACATTTGTTCAGTGTTGTCTAAATATATATTTTTTTAAGTAAGCGGGACATTGTTAACTTCCTGTTGTAGCTTACTGCGAGACTTTGTTCTATTGCAGGCTCTGGGAGCGAGTTGTTTTTGCACCACATGCTTTTAAGGAGGCATCTGATTGCTCAGTTTATAACTTAAATAACTTGCGATAAAGAAAAAAATATCATGAAAAAAAATTGACTTTAGCAATAAGATGTTTTAAAAAAGGCAAGAATTGTCATTCTGACTAATAGAATGACTGAGTAACACTGTTTATTTCTCAATAGAAGTCTATGGGATTTTGGCTTCTTGGAGCCATCAGGTACTTCCTATTTGGAGTTCAGTTCTCCATTTTCAGTTATTGGAATGAATGGATATTTTTGGTATCAAACCTTGCTTGTTTCTAATTCTTCCTACAAAAATTTTTTGTCTAAATTAAAATGTTTTCAATCCTGTTAAATCCTTTTTGTTTACTTATGGAATGGAAATATGGAAATATCTATGTGTCTGTTAATATTAATTCGCACTTCTTTAACACAGAACCAAAGATCTCAGAGATTAATGTTCATTACAGCTTCATTGTAACATTTGCTTTTACTTGAAACCATTATTACAACATTTAAAGTTAGCTGATACAACATTATCCCAAATTACATGTAACGAACAATATCAGAAGCTTTTTAGAAACTTGACATGTTTTACACTTCTGAACATGGAGACTAAAGCCAGGTAAATCTAATAATGCTCTCTAAACTCTGAAAGGCTTTTTTTCAAATCCTACCTGAAAGCATATGTCCTCTGGTGCCAGCTCAGCTGACCTCGGATGCTGTAGGCAATGGTGGTGACAAATTCTCCGCCCAGACCCAATTCAGAGCAAAGCTTCAGGGCAAACTTCTCTGGAGAGTTCTCCCTCTCAGACATGTCCCACTCAAACTGGTCCACCAGGGAAATGTTACCAACGTGGATGTTGAGCTGGGAGATGAGGAGAATTGTGGATGAGTGGGCTGCTAGTTCATCATCTTCAAAACTCTATGTGAAGTTCCTTCAGCTCACCTTGATGATTACCCTCTGGTCTGTCTGGTCTTCCAGGAGGCTGTCTGTTGGGTACGACTCAATTTGCTGCCGAATGGCAGAGGCAATGGCAGGGACAAAGGTCAGAGGGTTAAGGTCCAGGTCATCACATAGGATTTCAGAAAACATCTCAGGGGTCATGAGCTTTTCTGAAAAATTTTCACAAGACAAAAAATTGTTAAAAAATCTCCCTCCATTTTTCAGAAGCTGAAATAAGTGATGATGGGCAGTTACCATTCATATTCCAGGTAAAAGCATCCCTAAGCTTCTGACCCTCGATTTCCATGTCTAGCCGGATTGGAACCAGAACTTCAGTCTGAATGGCATTTTCATGGATAACTGCTGGATCATGGTCATCAAAGCTGATCAGAATGAAGACAAGAAAACGATGAAGATACCTGACCATACAAGAGCAAGCACAATGGGCAGCACTGCTAAGAAAAATAATTCCTCTGACTTTGGGCTCAAAGACCAACAACAACAAAAACAAAAAACCTTCTTGTATTGAAAGATATATGTTTCAAGGCGCGCTTGATCTCAGCAAGTCTTTAAATGTGCTAAAAATACACACAAAGAGTTTTCTGTTTTTTTAAGTTTTTAATAAAGCTGATGAATTCAAGAGAACTCCACTTTGATTGATTGAAAAGAATCAATATCTCCATGGTTGCTTCTTTTGAAAAAGTTTCCGAGTAATGCTTCATCCAAATCCTGACTGTTACCGCTCACACCGCCTGCGGTACGGCTCCATTGCAGCTCCGGAGCAGTCTAGCTGCGGTTGGTAACTCGCACTGGCTATGCTTGCGGTCCTGTTGCAAGCAGACTGCTGCAAACCTTGTTGACCTCTGAACTCACGTAGGTTCTCACGAGAACCCGTCATTTAAATATGAAGTCATATTAAACAAATTCTCATTCTTGATTTTGATGATTTTGGAGTATATTCACAACACTTCTTTTTTTGCATGACTCGCATTCAGACAATAGATTTACAAATGTGGGCATACTTTTGTTACCTTTCTAATCTAAGTGTGAAGGTCCATATTACACAAACTCACCATCAAGTCCAACAGTCTGCGATATCTCAGCTCTATCCTTTTTGTCATTATCCTAGCATGTGTTGTATCAAAATGAATGGGATAATTCTCGATCTCTGCGATCAGCGTCTCGCCATCCATGGCCGAAATTACGCTCAACCACACAATTTGTGACCCCGTGTCATCGGAGATGACAAAATGTTTACAACACAGTAAAAACAGCAAGTACAGCAAAAAAAGCTTTTATTTTAAAAAATGTACCGGATGCTCACATGGTTTCTGGTTTAGGTTGTAAATTGCCCCAACTTCACAATAAAGCGCTACTGTTCAGCTCCTGCATCCAGAAAAAATTTGAAGTCAACAAAACACATACGGAGCACCGCCAGGCTGGACTGAATCCTGTGCGAGTGCGTCTGGCACTTTTCATGTTGCATAAAGACTCCGGCATCCACACCGGAGCTAGACCGCATGCGGTGTGAGCCTGGGGTTAGAGGAAAAAAATCTAGAGAAAAGCTGAGTTTTCATCAGCATGACTTTGAAGCTAATCTTTTTTTAAAAGGGTCGGGTAAAATGAACACAGCACAAGTGAAAAACACAATCAAATCAAAATCTAAACGTTTCAAAAATACCATTAACTGATCATTCATCCATCGTCTGTATTCGCTGAATCCCTTTTGGGTCACAGTTACTGTTGGGCGAAGGCAAAAGACACACTGAACGGGTCTCCAGTCTTTTGCAGGGGCACCCACGCATGCAAAGGGAGAACATGCAAACTCCACATAGGAAGATCCCAGCTGGGATTTGAACAAGGGCCTTCTCATTGTGAGGCCAAAGCTCTAACCACTGCCCCACTATGCAGCCGTGTTTTAGTTTTTATTGTTTTAGTTTTAGTTCCACCCCAAAGTTTTATTTCTGTGCATCGCTTCATTCATAAACAGTGAAGAAAGGGAGAAGGATCTGCAGCTCACCACAAGGGGAAAGTCCTCTTCTTATCACGACCTAATCGACTGCGGTTGATGGTGGTGGAGCAAGGAACTGCGTCTAGATGATGAGAGCTGTTGGGCAGCGTGGGAACCCACTGACTGTTCCTCTTCACCTTCTGCTCCCTACAGACAGATAAATGTTCTTCATTCTTTAGATTGTCACAAAACCACTGACCTGCCAAAAAAGTTTGATTCAAATCTTTTAAGACTTTGCACACTAACACCAAAAAAACAGACACACACATGCGCACACAAACGCATGCCTCCTTGTTGCTTTAGTGTTTGGGGCACCTGAGGTAGGCGGGGGGTTCTGTGCTTATGGAGACAGCTTTGTACTTCTCATCGTTTCCTTCCAAGATCTCCTCGACCTCGGAGGCCTTCAGCAGCGTCACACTGGTGGCCAGTTGAGTATAACCGTGGTCTTAAAGGCAGAAAACATATCTGCTGTGATCTTCAGGAGGTGCAACACCTTTCCCCAGAGATACCCATGTATTATGCAAGCAGACTGATGAAAAGAACTCTTTCCAAGACAAAGAAAAAGACTTCTGTTAAAAGAAATGGCCAAAATGAGGAGAATCTTCATTTGTTTTCTCAGCTTTTACTTGTAAATTATTTCTGTAGCAGAAAGACCTAAAAAAGTAGTATTTCTACATTTATCAATCTTAGATTTTTAAAGTGGGGCGGATGGCAAGCCTAGCTCTGCTCCACTTTCTAATAAAAAATGTCCTCTACTCACCGTGTGATGATTCAACTATTTTCTTGCGTTCTTCTACTGTTGCCAGCTTTCTCCATAATGACGGATATCGTTTGTACAGTGAGCCTCTAAACATACGGAGGTAGTTTCCCACCTGAACACACAAAAACCAAAGGACTTGTAAAACATCTGTCACCAATTTGTAAGAAAAGAAATGTGTTATCCTGGTCAGCTCTCCAGCTCTCCCTGCGCTTCTTCCTGCTGATTACCTGGATCATGTTTGCTCAGTCAATCAGAGCATGGACAAAATTGAGTCAGCTAATCAGCAGCAAGAAGGGAAGGGAAAGCTGAAAAACAGGCATAGCGGTAGATCTTGAAGACCAGAATTGGGCAGCGCTGCACTATGTACTTGCTACCTAGTAACAAAAAAAGCTTATATAAAGATTATTAAAACATCAAATAACCAATAATACATATATAGTTATATAATGCAAATCAATAAACCATTCAAATATTTCCTTTAATGACAGGGGGCACTTGTTTGAGTTGGACAACACGAGTTCTCCATTCCAGAAAGGTTGACCTGAGTCTTCTAACAAAGCTTGAGCTTCATGCTGAGAAAGTAAATTGATAGATTAGATTTTGTGCACAACTTTGCAGAAAAAATATGAATACAACCTTTAGTTTTACATTTCACATGTCTATTTTGAATACGACTCTTGCTTGTCTTGCATATGACTTTCCCCTTTTAAATCGCTGTCAAAAATACATCACGGGGTCACAGGCATAAACATCAAGTCCCGGAGCATCAATTTATCTGAATGAGCAAGACAGAATGAACTATTGATCCTCTAGCAGGAAAATTATCTTGTTACCAAGGGTCTGCTGGAAAAAAAGATATAAACAGCCAAGTCCTTCCGCTTTTTTTTTATTTTTTGACAGGCGACATCAGTGGAGCGTAAAAACAGTAAAACGGACCTGGAAGTGATGGCAAAAAAAGAGATGTTAATAACAGAAAATAAAAACGCCCGAGCAGAGGGATCCCTGTCTCTCTGCTGCTGCCGTTCTCCCTGCCAGAATTTGTTTCCCCAGTCTCAGACATGGTTCTGGCAGAGGGAACGTACCTCGGCACAACACCAGGCAACGGCGGCATATTAGCGTGGGATCCCCGCTAAGTCAGGCAGCAACCCTGGACAGAAGGGACACCCGCCAAAGGCTCTGGCAGCACCGTGGGAATAGTCAGCGGGCTAAGAAAATGGATGGAAATAACAAAGACAGCTAAGCTAACTCAGAGCTAAAGTAGGCTAACTGGCAGCCAACCGTAACAATAGTTAAAATATATATATAAACAGAAAGACAGTTGGGTATTCTGATCCTACTGACTTTTTAAATTTTCTTTTTTTGTTTGTTGTTACTCCCACTACAGACGGCTGCCCATTAGCATACTTTAGCTCCAGGTTAGCTTAGCCATTTTGGTTTCGTTATCCTGTTATTATCAACTAATTTTAACAGACATGTTTTTATTTTACACAGAATGAATGGAGTCGTATGTCTGCTACGTCTTTCTAGGCTGTTTTCCAACACTTCTAATTCTAAAACAACCCTCTGCTGCATTGTTTACACGATCGCCTGTTGGAGACTGAAAACCATAAAATGCGGCTAGAGATCACTGTTTGTTTTTTAAAAAAATCTATTTTATCTACTTTTCTACAGAGCTATGGCTATCAAGATAACTTTCTCATTATGGTATCAATAAAATTCCTAAAAGTTCAATTTTATTTTATTTTAATAAAAAAACGTTATCACACAGTTGGATGAATTGATGCTCCGGGACTTGATGTTTCTGCCTGTGACCCCGTGATGTATTTTTGACGGTAATTTATCAGGAGAAATTTGTATTCTAGACAAAGAAAAGTCATATTCAAAACAGACATATGAAACATAACACTAAAAGTTGCATTCATATTTTTTCTGCAAAGTTGTGGACAAAATATAAATTTATGCACAACTTTTTCTTTATGAATATGTTTCTTTTTGACAGCTATCTTACCTCATAGTTGATTAGGAGACAGCAGTTTTGTTACACACTGATGTTATTGTGCTATTACGCTATATGCTAATGCTATGCTAATGAGCTGTACTGCTTGTCGCCAATTTGTGACCACAAAGTTTTTTTTTTTACTTTAAAAAGGTCATGCTAAAACTAAAATCAATTACGTACATTTAAATGTAAACTTCTGTGTGACCTCCATGTGTAGAAACGCACTTCTCCGTGGCAAATCGTGACACGGAACCCCCCTCGCTAGAGAGGACTCTGTATCACTACGCCCTTTAAAAAAAAGTATTTTTGACACAACTTGCATTACAAATGCCTCTTCAAATGGAGTGGTAAGGAGAATAGCAGGGTGAAGGGAATAATTCGGATTGGGCCTAATTTAGACTTTGTTTCTTTGAAACAAATTTTTGCTTCATCATCTGGACAAAAACATGGGGAAGGGGCAAACTTTGTCTCTGAAATTATGCTTTATTTTCTCACGACAATTGCTTTCCTCAGTGAGGAAAGAGCAAGAGGGCAGACTGCACTAACTGTGCGCACCACACTGGAACTGTTACCAGGACTGCTTTTGAATAGTGAAAAACAATTTAAAATTGAAAATACAACAGAAGTGAAGTTGTAATAATTTATTCAATTTTTATTTTCTTTGTAAATGATGATGGCATGGGGGGGGGGGGGGGGGGGGGGGATTTCAGACAAAAACGAATGTCACAAAAGTAAAAGATTTTTTTTTAAAAACCACGTAACCACGTCTGTAATTAATTAATCCCAATTAACGTGATGATTTGACAGCCCTAATTAGAAGGCCCAAAGCGCTCTACAGTTACAGTCCTATTCACCCATAAACGCATTCACACACTGATGGGGGTGAACATTTACTTGCTGCTGTCTAAAGTAAGATTGTTAAACGGCCCATACCAATCAAAATTAACTTTTTGAGCTTAAAATGTATTATAATGTTCATTCCTCATTATATACAACCCCAAAGTGATATTTTGATCCATTCACACATTCCTGAGTATTTATCTAAAAACCTGCGTTCTGAGCACCAGCCCCTCCCAACCCACTAAAATGAGCAGGTTCACACGAGCTGATGTCACAAAGTGAAAAAAAATCTCCTTCTAGGTAGAGCCTGTGCTGCCAGCATCAGCACCCCTTCCAGGCTAACAGATACATCCACTTTATCCGCAAAGCTAGCAGTGATCAGCAAAACACTTTCATTTTAAATGCACAAAACCATATATCTTCTAATTGTGTCCCGTCTCCAGTATCCACCGAGTCCCATGAGCATGTAAACATGTTATCACATGTATACAGTTTGAATTCGCCAACAACGTAAATAGTACAGACTTTAAACATCGATTTTAAATTACAGCAGAAAAACACATGGAGAACTTTTACACTCGAGCCTAGGAACAATATATCTGCGTAAACTGCACAAAAGGTTGGGATGAAATAAAAGCAGGGCCAGTTGACACTTTTTATGAATAAAGACCTGGGCTACTAAAGGGAGATACACAAAATGCACACCCATCTTGGCAAAAATGTGGATGTTTGTTTTTGTGGGTAAAATGCAGACACGCTGCTGAGGCCAGCTCTAGGATGATGCCGTGAAATGGGCGGCTCCTACAAGCAGCGAAAGGCAGAGATCCAGTTGTCTTGCTTTTGGGTAGGAAAAAAAGTTAACAGAAAAAACTCATATTTCATAAATAATTAGTTCTTTTGTGTTAAAGGGCATTTAAAATGCTTTTTTAAGCCCCTTTAAAATCGTTGCATATGTTGTTAAAATTGTTGCAGATGCACATTGCTGCATTGCCCGCACGGATTTTAAGTGCATTCAAGTTTTGTTAGCGGCATGTATTTAAAGTTAAAGTCCCATTAGCTGTCACGCTCTTAGGTGGGTAAAACGTGTTCTCTGCATTTGATCCATCCCTCGGAGGAGCGGTGAGCTGCAGAAACAGCCGCACTCGAGAACCATTTGGTGGTTTAACCCTAACCTTAACCCTTCCTTTGGGTCCGTGTGGCCAAGAAAAAAGTTCAGCACAGGCGTATCACGAAAATCACATGCAAACAGTCACTTTCTTTCTTTAAATGTAAAGTGGGGCTTTGCAGTTCGTACTTGGTTTCGTTCAAGAAACTAGCCTAGAGTAAGTTTCAGGATCAGAAGACACTTATTATTCCGATCAGATGTGATTTGTCTAGTCTGAAAGAATGAATGTACAAGACATAAAGCTGTCGTTTACAGCCAAGTAAGATTTACATGTTTACGAGCAATGAACAACAAAAACAAACACAAAAAAACAGACGGATAAGAAAACTTTTCTTTGTTTGAATCGAACGGGGAAATAGCGTTAGCTAGCGTGCCAATGGTTGTCTAGTTACTATTTTTTTTAATAGCTTACCTTAGCGAGGAGATTCTGTTTTCATAAAATACGTACACAAACACTGGTGAGACGGGAATTTTTATTCCGGTGACGTTTACAGCACGAATAACAAGATATTGAAAATTAAACCATTTTTGGTGATAGCCTTGATAACAGCTATGTTAAACAGCTAACACAGAACTGCCATACAAAATAAAATAATAAAAAGAAATAATCAACATAAACAACCAACCTCCGATCCAATCATGTAATACTCTCCATTCTCCTCGAGCTGAAATTTGACCGGTTTTTGACCAAACGTTTTACTAAGCGCCATAACCTTCCCCGATCTGTAACGGCTGTCACTACCCGATCTGGGCCACCCAATCGTTTTACGCATGCGCGAAAATTACGCCACTTCCGGCATTTCACGCATGGCTGTGTCCGATATCATACACTACTCCCTAACTACTAAAAAAAACCATACAGTGCCCTTGATTTTAAATGCAATTCGGACACCATGTTCACTACGACGAGTGTTGTTCAAATAGCGTTTGACAAACAACGGAATGGTTGTATTACCGCCACCACCTGGTCTGGAGGCTAACTAACTTTTTTTTTTCAAACGCCAATTATCACGTCAACGGTTTGCCGAAGTAAAACAAGGCTGTGTCCGACTTCATGCCCCAACCCCTTACTACTAAAAAAACTATATAGTGCTGGACTATGTAGTTCCCTGGGTTTTAAAAGCAATTCGGACGCCATGCTCACTATTTCAAAGTTCTTCTTCGGGTAGCGTTTAAATGCGTTTGACTAACAACAGAATGGTTGCATGACCGCCACCACTTGGTCTGGAGGCGAACTACTTTCATTTGCCAAATATCACGTCACCGGTTTGCTGAAGTAAAAACCTAATAAATGTGTACATATTACTAAGACAATTTTTGAATGTACTTTGTTTTTCTTCATTCATTTTTTTAAATGAATTAATGTACTGTTGATAAAAACAACCTGGCTGGTTTATAAAAAATAAAATTGCATATTTTTTTTGTGAAGAATTGTACTGTTTTTGCTCAGAAATTAACTGATAACTAGTCCATTGCAATGTTTATTTTTATTTTCGCACAGCTGAGCCATTTACACGCGGGTGCGAGGCAATACTCTTTCTGTACTTCTTTCTTGTACTTCACTGAAAATATCTTCCAATAGGAATCTTTCCATTTCCCTGTTGGCAATAATTCAACTGTTTTAGTTCAAACTGAAAATGAGCTGAAATGAAGCACAGAGGCAAGTTGGAGCAGACGTCTCAGATTACTTTGCTCAGGGTTGCACCAACTGTTGGACAAGAGTTTAACAATCTTTTCCAACATTGGATTATGATTTGAGTCTGATTATTATATATTATAATTACCTGTTACACTCTTGTGAATTCAGAGAAAGTGTAGGGTTTTCTTTATAGTCAAACCATATCAGCCTTCAACACAAAGTGTTTGAAATCATTTTATTTAAAAAAGATTTACAGACACTTGTTTTAAACAAAAATACGAACTTTCATATTTAAAAATTAACATGAAAATCCAAACAAATAAATAGCATGAGATTTTCCAGCATTCATAAATACTTTCCAAATAACTTTAAGCCACCATAATAAACCAAAAATAAAACCAAATTTTACAAATAAAATGATTATTACTTTTTACAGGGTCTTCCACGTCTCTCCTGCTTTGCCAATATAAATGTGTCTGTCCTGACCCTCTATGCTGACACAGTCTGACACCAGACCAGATTTTGGGTTGATGCACTGAACCATAGAGAATCTGGTGGAGCAGCTTCGGGTTCCTCACGCTCTGGAGTGAGCACAGGAGACTGAGGTCCTGGTGTTCCTTTCCTGGCTGGCGTCTGGCACATCTTACCATGTATTAGCCAGGACCTTTGACATGCCTCGCTCCACTGTGAGTGACATTGTCCACAGAAAAGCAGACCACATCCTCCTGCTGATGTGCAGCGTCATGCTGGTCCCCAGTGTGGATGAACTGCCATTAGTCGCTGCTGGTTTTGAGCAGCTCACTGGGTCTGCTGCCTTCCGAAAGGTCGTGGGAAGCATCGACGGCCGCCACATAAGAATAAAGGCCCTAAAAGAAAATGCAGCTTGTTATTTGAACAGGAAGCTTTTATATTCAATCCAAATGCAGGCTGTATGTGACTCTAATGCCACATTTTTAGATATTTTTGGTGGGTGCCCAATTTTTATCAAACACTTGAAGGATTCATCATTTTGGGTGACAGTGGGTATCCCTGCACTGTGCATCCCATCACGCTGCTGACACCCTACAGGGAACTCGTGAGGAATGCGTTTGAGCCCCGTTACAACTGACACTGAGGGCACGCTCTGTGGTGGAGAGAGCATTTTAGATAATGGAGAACAATATTTCTAGAGGCATACAAAATCAACCTTTGCAGTTAGAATAATTCACCGCCATCCTGCACCATCAGTGAAGATCAGCGCATCAGTGAAGGGGTCTGCTCGGAGCACCAACACCAGGAACCAGCAGGATGAGAGTGGCGTCCGTCTGTGAGGAAAAATCTCTGGTTTCCTGTCAGCTCAAACCGTCAGATGAATGGCTCTTCAGGACTATGATGCTAAAATGCATAAAAAGTAAATGTTAAATATAAATTGAAATTTTAAAAATGTACCTTCGATGTTTATATGAAAACATTCTTGAGATTGTTAAAAATTCCTCATATTTCTAAAAATACATGTGAATAATTCTTTTTTGCAAATTTATTAAGTAAAATAACTCAAGTTACATTTTTTCTAAGAGAGTTAAGAGCCTCTCTTCTCGCTCCTCTTCCCTTCTTGTCCTTTCCTCCTCTCTGCCTTCTCCAGCAGACTGAATAGGCTGCCACGCTGTGGCCTCTTGGCTGAAGAAGCCTCTTCTGTCTCCTCTTCCTCTTCCCTGCCTGCCCCTGTTCTTGCCTAATTCATTAAGGAGAACCACTTCCACAAAGCTGCTGATGGCTCTCCTGCTTCAGTGCCACTGCCAGTGGGAAGCCTTATAAGTTCCTTCAAATATCAAAACAGACACTTGTGAACAAAGAACTGAATAAAACTACAAGGAACTGTCTACACCTTCATTTCACAAACCTTATATGTTTTCTTTAAATTCTCCCACTTAGGTCTTGGCTGCTCTGGCTGGATTAATGAGGTGGGTCATCTGTATCACTGCTCTAAATAGAGAGTAAAAACAATGACAATGATTAACAGTTTAATGATGAATTAATTAACATCTCAGCTGTGAACGTACTCCATCTCACCCGCTGAGGCTCAGCGTTTGCCTGAAAACAGGCTCTCTTTCGCCATCTGCAGGCAGATCAAATTCTGTACGTCCTCATCTGTCCCTTCATGTGTAAACCCATTTAAAAATGTTTTATTAACATATGACTAAGGATAGAAATCACTCTTTTATTATGTACTATGAATATTTCCACCTTCAACGCAAAACAATAGATTTAGCTAAACGGTAGCGTTAGCAAAATTGATAATCTCCAGAAGAATATACATCATCGGTAAGATTCTGGTAAATTTCCAGTGCACTCGATTTTGTAATTCTGGATTCAGACACCCCTAGAAAATGGCGAATGCACTATGTAGTGCACTATATAGTGAGTAGTGAATTAATTTGAAAATAGCCCAAGAGTACGCTGCTGCAGGTAACATAGCGGATGAACCGATTGATGTCTAACGGAAGTTGTCATCATATCCCACGGAAGTTGTCCTTTTTTCTTCTTCCGGGCGGAAGTTGGCGATCTCAAAACGGATTTTGTAATTATTAAGTCTAGTTGTGAATTAATTTTATTAGAAATGTTTTAATGTAAAATGTATTATTATTCTAAGGTGTCGCTGGATAAGCAGTAGGGCTGTAGTTATGGAAGAGAACGTGACTCATCTTTCAAAATAAAAGTCAATAACAGGAATGCTTTTTCATTTTCACAATGTAGCTGCATCAGGTGACATCAGGTGACGATAAAATGACAACTCAATTCTTCAAACGGCTTTTTCTTTTTCTTCACATTCGCTTCCATTTGTAGTGTTACAATAATTGCGAAATTGTAATCAAGATCACGTACAAACCTCAACTGAGCAAGTGAAGACAATGTTCAGCTCAAGAGAATGAATGGTTGCTGTGTTTACACTAGATCAAATGTATACATGTTTGTTCAGCTGACTCTTAACAATTCTGTTAATGAAAGCAAAAACTTTCAAACTCTAAACTATTATCTTGAGCTGGCACAATGGATTTATCTCAATATGAATTAAACACTGAATAAAAAACTAAGGACTGTTATTACTTTCATTGCTTTAAAGGAGGAAAAAAACACAAAGATGAGAGGCGCCCAGCTGCAGATGAAACTGACATTAAACACGTGTGCATCTTGATTCATTTCCAAACAATGCGGCACTTGAAGATATCCTGGACAGAACTCAATGGGACTCAATCATAGTCATCTTCTGATCTACTGGAAAACAAAACTTCAGGAGGTCTTTCCAGCGTTTGCCATCTCCTTCTGGAACATCTTGTTAAGTGTTCATAAATATTAAATTCATGACGTAAAACTCAAGAACCATCCTGCTGCAACATTGATATCAGCCTACCTTCTAAGAACAAGTTTTCTTCACAATTCCATGATATATACAACATTAGGAACTTGAAAAGAGCACGAGTTTGAAATAAACTTTATTTTGTAAACCAAATAAAACAAGGTAACCAAGTGGACCAAGTGGTTTTACATAGATCCTGGAATTCAGCACCCATGTGCTCTGGATCTGTTTTTTCTGCTTCAGGAGTCGGGCATGCTTAGCCAACAATGTGTTATGTTTCGATAAGTGATGATTAATGTAAACCTCCGATCCTTTTAGCAATTCTCTTTGCTTCATCAAAGCAATTTTGTGCTTTTGATTCACAAACCTGATGAGGCTCGCTGGTTTATCTGACTCCTTTCTCCTGGGAAGCGGGTGGCAGATCTCGATATTGAGCTTCAACGGTCTCAGCTGTTGCCATAGCAGCTACTCTAGCCTCCATGCTAACGTTAGCTGCGCCAGGCTTAGCTCTTGGTTTGAGTTAAAATCCAGTGAGAATGATATTATTCATTCTTAGTTGTTGATCCACGTCGTTCTGTCTTTTGTCCATGAGTTCAAGCCAATTATCCCGTTGTTCATTTCGTACTTTTTCTTGTCGGAATTCCTGCACAAGTTCCAGCGGAGGTGTTATCTTAGCCTCAATGCCAACAGTGGAGTTAGCTTGGCCTCTATAGCCAGCAATGAAGTTAGCTTAGCCTCCATAGTCAGCAATGGAGTTAGCTTAGCCTCCATAGCCAGCAATGGACTTAGCTTGTCTTGGATGTCCGCTTGTTTGGCTTGGATGTCTGCCAATACAGCTTTAAGTTCTGCCAGTTCAGCCTTTGGTGCCATGTTCAGCTCTCTCTATAGCAGAATCTCTGCTGTTTAATACAAAAAAAGGGTCCAAAAAACGTCAGGAATCGAGAGCCGAAGAAAGACATGTGTGGTGTCGTGAACCGGAAACGGAAAGTAATAACTAGAAAATATTTCCTGTGGAAATATGTTTTATTGCAGAGTTGCAGAAGGTTGTTGCTTTTATTCGTGTGATTGCATAACTTTTAGCCAAAAAGGCTGAAATTTTTTAAAATGAAAAACATTTAATGAATTGCTAAAGGTTATTAAATTACCAAGCACACTGTTAGTGTCAGCAGTTCCCTCTCCGGCCACCAGAGGGAGCCATCGCCCGAATACTAGCAGCTTCTGTTCCTCAAACACTCCAACTCCCAGTATGCATTGGACCTCTGCCATCTTGTCTGCACCAGCTGCTTCTCATCAGCTCATCACCATCACCTGATATATGCCTGCTTACCTCTCTGTTCCATGCGTAGTCTTGAACCTCCTAGTGACTGGTCAGTCCAAGAGGTCCATGGTCTTGTTTGCATGGTTTTTGATCTTTGCCTGTTCTTTTAATGTTGCCTCCCGTCTTACTCCTTGTGTTGACCCTTACCTGGATTATGACCTTGCCAGGTCTTGCCCTTGTAAAGTAAAACGTTTGCTCATGAATCCACATGCCTAAGTCTTGTCCTTACAGTTAGCATATTGCTGAAATGTTAGTTCAAAGCCAAATTAGCTTGAAAAACCTTGGTACATGCCAAATTAGCTGAAACAGCGTGCATATTGCTGAAATGTTAGCTAAAAGCCAAATTAGCTAAAAACAAAACAAAACAAAAAAAAAAACCTAGGTAGATGTCAAATTAGCTAAAACTGCTAGCATATTGCTGAAATGTTAGCTTAAAGCCAAATAAGCTTGAAAAACCTTGGTACATGCTGAAGAAATGAAGTATTAACGATTCTTGTGTGTGTCATGATGATTCAGTATTCAACAGTATGAAAATTAATTGCTAAAAGTGATAAGCTTTACAGATATTGTATTCTTAAACAACAAGATGGTCTTTCATAATCTAATCTTAATTGCAAGCATATTATAATCGTGTGACTGAATAACAGAGTGGTTTCCCACATCATAACAAAACTAAGGGTGTAGGCTGCTTTGCAACAAAATTTGAGCAGGCTGGAGCTGATGCAGATGGAGAGCTGATAACTCACGCACCAGAGGAGGAGTGGGCACCTTGGGATTTTGCATTTTAACACTTGCTCCGAACAAATGACCGCAATTTGTCAACCATACGTATGAACAGAATAATTCTTCAGCTTTACAAAGCACAAGAGTACATGAATCCATTGATGTACATTTTATTTATGTCAACTTTAAAGTCTTCATGTGAATTCAGTCAATCACGTCAAGCCAGCACGCTCTCATCAAACGACTGTCAAGTGAACCTTCTTCAGTAACAGTGTGCCGTTTCTACCATACATTGCAGTAACAGCGAAAAAGGACTTCTTTTCAAAATGAAAGCATTCAGTTCATATTTATATATATATATATATATATATATATATATATATATATATATATATATATATAATGCACTATTAGTATAGGTTGACCAATGTGTAAAATAAAAACTGCTTGTTTCTACAGAATAATTTCACTTCTTACTAATAGTATTTTATTCAGTGATGTCAGCAAAAAATTTTCAGATTGATCTGATATGGAAATGGCCGGAAAGACCTCCTGAAGCTTTGTTTTCCAGCAGATCAGAAGATGACTATGATTGAGTCCCATTGAGTTATGTCCAGGATATCTTCAAGTGCCGCATTGTTTGGAAATGAATCAAGATGCACACGTGTTTAATGTCAGTTTCATCTGCAGCTGGGCGCCTCTCATCTTTGTGTTTTTTTCCTCCTTTAAAGCAATGAAAGTAATAACAGTCAATAGTTTTTTTATTCAATGTTTAATTCATATTGAGATAAATGCACTGTGCCGGCTCAAGATATTAGTTTAGAGTTTGAAAGTTTTTGCTTTCAGTAACAGAATTGTTAAGAGTTAAGAGCTGAACATGGTCTTCCCTTGCTCAGTTGAGGTTTGTACACGATCTTGATAACAATTTCGCAATTATTGTAACACTACAAATGGAAGCGAATGTGAAGAAAAAGAAAAAAGCTGTTTGGAGAATTGAGTTGTCATTTTATTTTTGAGTCAACTGATGCAGCTCTATTGTGCAGCTATATTGACTTTTATTTTGAAATATGAGTCACGTTCGCTTCCATAACTACAGGCCTACTGCTTATCCAGCGACCCCTTAGAATAATAAAAATATTACGTTTTACATTAAAATATTTATAATAATAAAATTAGAGCACAATTAAACTGAAGAATTATAAAAGCACAGCTTCCGTTTTAAGATCGCCAACTCCCGCCCTTTAGGAAAAAAGAAAGAAAACTTCAGTTTGGGATATAATGATGGCTTCTGCCATGAGACTTCTGTTGGATATGATGACAACTTCCGTTCGACATCCATCGGTCCATCCGCCATGTTACCTGCAGCCGGGTACTCTTGAATAATTTGGGGATGTTAGTTATTGTGGTTTCTTTTTTTTTTTTTAAACTTATTCAGTTTTTTTTACAACAGTTGTATGAAATATTCAAAATAAATATACTGAAATGTTAGTTTAAATAAACATTAATATAAACCTGTCAGTTTATGATCATAAATATTTTGGTCCCATTTACTTTACATTGTTCATTGCTTTGTCCAATCTGCTTCATTCATAGGGAACACCCACATTACTGAAAGTCCAGTCCACATTTTCACTGCTACTTTACACACCGCTGCATCAACACCACGGACACTGCAAAACAAGTTAGACAACATGGAACTATGCAAGTTTTTCATAAAAGTAAGTCTTCATCACCACTGGTAGCAACTGTTAGTTAGCTCCAACTAAGAGCAGAAAGTTCCATTTAAATAATGAACCAAGTGCCATAAGTTTGTTAAACTCGCTGGAAATATTATTAACACACAAATTACTCCTTCATCCCTAAGAGTCAGGGCAGAGGGGCACAGGCAGTGAGAGGGGAGAGACCTCTACCTGAGAGGTGACTCAGAGATTTCACAGAATGGACATTTGTGATGCAGAAGTCTGGGTAGAATTTTGATGGAACTAATTATGGATATTAAATATGAAGACTTATTTAACTTACATTTGATATGACAAAACCATAAGATTCTGCTCCATTAGTTTTGAACAGTTTGGAATTAGATGAATGGCATGGAAGTGGATAAAAAAGTAATTTAATAGAAAGAAGGCAATATGTTAACATTGGGCAATATGCATCTACTAAAATGGAAATTATATGTGGTGTCCCTCAGGGCTCTGTATTAGGACCAACATTATTTAACATGCACATAAAATATGCCTTTAACATATCTGAATTACGACTACTATCTTTAAGTTTCTATTTGCAGATGACACTAATATATTTTACAGTGATGATAATTATAATAATCTTATTATCACTATAACTGCATAATTATTTGCAAAATGGTTGTAAAGGAAAACGTTAGCTATAAATGTAAATAAAACAAAAGCCATAATTTTGGTAAAGAAAACTTCGAGCAACAATTAATAAAAATAACAAATTCTTTTCACTAATTGAAAAATTATAACTTTTTTGTCATTGTATTAATAGAACAAACTTCTGTACACTCCACTTTTGGTGAATTTTCAAATAATTAAATAAAAAAATAAAATGAAATAAAAAGAGACAAATACATAGGTAAAGTCAAAGTACATACATCCATACATTTAAGACCACATCAAAAGGCACTCAATTTCCAGCAGCATTAAGGACTGTGATTGCTCGTGGATAAAAACTGTTTTTTAATCTATTTGTTCTTGCTCTGATTGATCTGTGCCTTCTGCCCGAGGGCAGCAGCGTGAACAGTGAATATCCAGGGTGGGATGAATCATGTGAAATGTTTCTGGCTTTTCTGAGGCAGCGAAACTGTATAGTTCTTCCAGAGATGGGAGAGGGCGACCAACAATCTTTTGGGCTGTTGAGATAACCCTCTGGAGTACTTTCCGGTCTGCCGCTGAGCAGCTGGAAAACCAGGCACAAACACGGTATGTCAAAATGCTCTCAACGGAGCAGCGGCAGAAGGACACCAGCAGATTCTCGCACAGGTTGATCTTCTTTAATAGTCCGAGGAAGCCCATTCTCTGCTGCTGTTAAAACCTCTGTTTATAAATGATAGTTCAGCCAAGCATCATTTGCCTATGAAAATGTGATAGCTTTATGGGAAGATTGTGAAAGTCCATACTGTTTTACAAAAGCCATAGACAGAGATAGCTTCTAAAATACAGGAAGCTTATAAAAAAGACATTTAAAAGAAATGATTCTTTAAAAATGTAAACCTAAACTTAAGTGACCAGTAGGTTTATTAAATTATCCTCATTGTGTGTTTGTGTGTCTGTGTTTATACACAATTTGTTCTAAAGTATGCCTATTTGGTCAGATTTTTCAGTTACTGAGGGGCATTGAGAAAGCCACAGGATTTGAAGCCTTAATAAGCAAAGGGGAGATCCAGCTCCTGGATTTTGTATTTCTGTTTTTGGATATGATTTTTTTGGATGCTCCCAGAGGTAAGATAGTGTATCTACAGTATGGGATTTGTGAAATGTGACTCATTTATTTGGTGATTTTGGTCAATATAACAATTGAAATGTAGAAAACAAAGTAGTGCATTCTTTCAAGTGTTACCACATGATTCATCATCATCATCAATCATTTATTAAACAGGAAAGAATTAAGAACAATCAGGCCTGACTCAGTTGAAAACTGCACTGAAAAAAAATTGGAGTGACATTTACTTAAAAAAACGTATGTAACAATTTCCACTCAGAAATCCTTAGTAAATATTACAGGAATAAATATAAGTAAATTTTACTTAAAGGAATGTATTAGTGTTCAGTGAAGTTCTCAAGTAAACTTTACTTAAAATTGTCTGTTATTCCCATTAGAATAAGGCTAAATCTTACCATTCTACCATAGTAAATATTATTTAAAGTGAAATTTCATTATTGCATAATTTGGCTTATTGAAATCCAAGCTGTTTTTAAGTAATGTTTAATTACATTTTTGTTTTGCTTACCTACATTTCTTAAACTATAGTCATTGTACTTTTAGTCATTTTTATTTAGATTGTATTTTCAGTTGTGCTTGCTTTTGTTTGTAGTACTTAAAATATATTTCAATGGAATAGTTTGCTATGTTTGAAACAAGAAAAGACAACAGATACTTCAACAGCAGCAATTTTATTTTTCGCTTTAAACATTCTGTTCTGAGACAGCAAGGTTGTTAGGAGCTTGAATCCTCCTGATTGGTTTGAACAAACAAACTCAATCTGCACACGTGGGGCTTAAGTACATCGAACTGTTAATGCCCAGACAATATTTTTCCCAAAACATAAACTCTTACAGGTCAGTCAAATAATAAATCTTAAAAAGAAAAATATGACCAAAAACTTTTTTTGTTACATTTTTTAGAAAATGTAACAATGTTGCAATAAAACTTCAGTAAAAGAAATGTTTGCCTAAAACATAAGTTTCTTATGCAGAGACTGCACTTTGGGAGACATTTTAAGCAAATCAAGCTCAAGGAAGAGCTTTTGAAAGACTTCAAACGTATATTTCAGCTTTGGTGGATACATAAGATTCAGAGCATTTACAACACCAATAAGCAGGCCTTTGCCACAGATTTACAGTCACCAAGAACTGCATTTTCTTCAATGATGATGGACACATCAGTTGGGGTGAGGTGTTCAGCTGCAGCACTTCCATAAATGACCAAGATCTTCGTGACATCGTTGGCATGGTCCTCCATGATGTTCTCTTTGACAACATCCTGTCAAAACATTTATGCCCTTAGATGAAATGTAAAGTACATACGGTACGTTGTTTAAACATAAAATATCACAGAATTGAATGAAACGGAAGGCAGTCTCATTCTAATATACTGTAATTTTTTTTTCTACAAAAGGTTTGAACTTTAAAAAAGTTTAAAATCTAAAATCTAGCCTAAAATCATTAGAGGTGTAACGGATCACAAAATATACGGTTCGAATCGTGTCACGGCTCAGACCATTTTTTGGATCATTAAAATGGAAAGAAAAAAAAATGAATAAATAAAAGCATACGATTTATTTTTTTTAAAGCTTCAAAAGACATTTTTTCAAGCACATACAAAATACTGCTTGTATTATAATATCAAAATATTTGCTCAATGAGGCTTATTTATAATACAAAACATTAATGAAATATTAGAACTCAAGATCTTCAGATTTATAAAAAAAAAGCCTCAGGATGGCCAAATAAACAAAATGCATTAGACAGTGCATCTAGAAGAAAAAAGGAACAACATTTAATAAAAAAAATAAAGTAAGAGACGCATATTCATACACACACACACACACACACACACACCCACACACACACACACACACACACACACACACACATAGTTTATTTTTTTTCCTCATTTATGTACACACAGCACTCCATATTGACAAGAAACAGAATTTTTGACATTTTTTGCAGATTTATTAAAAAAGAAAAACTGAAATATCACATGGTCCTAAGTATTCAGACCCTTTGCTTAGTATTTAGTAGCAGCACCTTTTGATCTATTACATCCACGAGTCTTTTTGGGAAAGATCCAACAAGTTTTTCACTCCTGGATTTGGGGATCCTCTGCCATTCCTCTTTGCAGATCCTCTCCAGTTCTGTCAGGTTGGATGGTAAATGTTGGTGAACAGCCATTTTCAGGTCTCTCCAGAGATGCTCAATTGGGTTTAAGTCAGAGTTCTGGCTGGACCATTCAAGAACAGTCACAGAGTTGTTGTGAAGTCACTCCATGGTTATTTTAGCTGTGTGTTTAGCTGTCATTGTCCTGCTAGAAGGTGAACCTTCGGCCCAGTCTGAGGTCCTGAGGACTCTGTAGAAGGTTCTGGTCCAGGATATCCCTGTACTTGGCTGTACTTCATCTTTCCTTTGAAACAAGTCGTCCTGTCCCTGCAGCTGAAAAACACCCCCACAGCATGTTGCTGCCACCACCATGCTTTACTGTTGGGACTGTTCTGGGCCCCGCAGCCATATGTGGGGTCAATAGAGGAGATCCGCCCGCCAGGCAGCCTGGCCAAGCACCCAGACCAGGGCCCGCAGGACCACCACATGAGCCCCCAACACCCGAGCGCAGTGAGGTACGGAAGCGCAGAGCGCAAGGCCCAGCGCGGGGCCCCACCCCCGAGAGCCCCACCACCCCAGACAAGCCGCCCACCACCACCCAGGAGTTCTGAGCATCCCCCACCCCAGCCCCGGGTACGAGCCAGGGCCCCCAAGGGAGACCCGCTCTGAAGCTCCAGGCAGTTGCGGAGATCCAGAAGAGAGCACGGCAGGGGTCAGCTACCCCCGCCTAGAGGAGGAATGACCAAGAGAAGTGGGGGTCCCCAAAGGAGTACGTAGCCTGACCAGGCTCTCCTATGTTGTACCTTAGAAGGGGCCCGGCAACCGAGGGTAAAGACCAGAACCCTCGCCACAAGGACACAGACACCCTCCAGGCTCAGATGGAACATGATCCCCCACTCATGGACTTGCCAGAGGACTGAGTGATCCCTCTCCCTGCGTGGGGTGGGGGCCGCCGGGCCCAGGAGGCCGACACCCATGAGACGAGGCCGCCGCTGCCAAAGGTCCTGTTCCCCCCACCGGGGATGCGGTAGGGGACAGACGATCAGTGGTCCCACCTTCCTTGTGTAATGTATTTGTGTGTGTTGAGGTGTGTTTCTTGTGGTTGAAGGGTGTGTGTAATAAAGGGTGCAGTTAAAATTGGCGAGCAGGGCACTGGGGACATCTCCTGATCGCTTACAGGGATGTCCAATCACCCTCTCACCAAGGAACCCTAAATGTCTACTGTGCAGTTCAAATTGGAGGGCAGAGCACTACGAGGACATCTCCTGCTTGCTGGCAGTGATGTCCTAGCAACCCCCCCCCCCCCCCCCCCCCCCCCCCCCCCCCCACACACACACCACCACCACCACCATCACCAAGGGTCCTATGTGTCTAAAACCAAGAGAAGGGGGCAAAACTGTGCGGAGAGGGGGGACCACTGCCAAGTGGCTCGGCCCCTTGAGGTATTCCGCAAGAACGCCCTCCCCTCCAACGTGATAAGTGTTCGTATGAGGAAGGAAGGGATGTCGGGGACAGCTACCAGACTGACACCCCCCCCAAAAAAAAAAAAAGCACCGCCCCCGTGGCTGCCTGGTACCAGCAGGCCCGAGGAAGCCTCAAGGGTCCCACACTGGTGGTGGACCCCCCTCTTACCCATGAACATCCCCTCCCACTGGCCTGCTCCCCCAGACCCCGCAACGGTAGGCTTTTCCTGGAAAAAAAACGCAGGTCCCAAGAGGGTTGTCCCGTCCCAGGGCCGGAGACTTTTATGTAGAAACAGACAGTTTTTCCTTAGTCATTCTATTTGTCAGAAAAATCATTTGTGCTCTGATAACTTCTTCTTAACATGTTCTTTCTAATTCTATTTTTTAAAGAAATCTTTTTTCTTCATCACAAGGTATGAACTGGCTAATCAGAAGCCTCAGTAAAAGCATGTTGTGCCCGCTGGTTTCAAAATGACGTGCATATAACAGGAACCAATCGTGATGGATTTGTTTTTATTTTGCGAGAGTCGAAGGTAAGGCATTTCCCATGGGTGATTGTCCCAACTCGATTCGTCTATTTTTTTCATCATCAAAATGAGGGAGACTTTGGTTCACCCATTTCACTTGCTGTCACAAATTTGAGCTTTTTTAAATGGCATGTTTTTATGTGCTCCTATTTGCATAAAGTAAAATTCAAAAATGCAGTTTTAGTCCTAATTTTTTTCATATAGGTCCTCTTTAATTAGAAAAATGCTACAAGAACATGTTAAAAAAAAAAACACGATTTTCATTGGAGTAGGTCTTTAAACAGCAACTTTTTTTTGTAATTTATCATTATTGTAACATTGTGTTTCAAATACAGGGCTTTATGTTAACCGGTTTGTAAAATTATCATTTTCAAGTCCTTCGTGCCGATACTGGCAGCAATTAAAAAGGAAAGTGACCATGTAAAACTGCTGAGTTTAAATGCAATGTGGTTGAGAAGGTGGGTGCACCAAACTTTAGTTCCTGGTGCCTAAGAAAAAAAGTTAGACGCACCGGTCCAACCAGGGCAAAAATTTAGTCTACAGCCCTGCCAGTATCACGTTAGAAAGCATAATAAAATTCACCTTAAAATAATAACAAAAATTATTTTAAAAAAAGGGAAAAAAAATGATAGGGTAGCATAAAACTACAACTCCGGTTCTGGTTTTCATCTGCTGCTTAGACTTAGTTCTAGTATTCTATTTGTAAGATGCTATTCTGCTTCATGTTTTGTATTTCAATATTCCAAATTGAAAAAAGTTGTGTAATATAAAATTTGGTCAAAAAAATAAATTAAAAAACTTCGCTTCTGGAGTTGACAGACTTTCGCCCAACGCCAACTTCTGCTTTCGGTATAAGGTGAGCTCCATCAGCCACAACTTCAGTTTTGAACAACATTAACTTCTGCTTCTGGTATAAGGTGAGCTCCATTCGCCATTTTCTTCTGTAGATAGGTTTGTCCAAGTCAGAAAAAATTGGGGGTAATTTGAGTCCTGATATGAGTTGAAAATTCGTTCCAAACTGGTTGAGTGTGATTACAGGTCCGAAACATGTGTTTTGATATATCTTCATATTGTTTACAAAATGTAGTTTTTTTCATAGATCTTTTTTAACCTTTGCATGTATTGATTTGTTGGATAAAATCTATGTAAGATTTTAAATGAAACCTCTTGTTGTGGTTTGGGAAGTCCTTCAAGTGTCTGAATAAGTCCAAAGCAAAACGTAGTAGAAATGTTTTTATTTAGACCCACATCATTAACAAAAGTTGTTACAACTGTGCAAGGCTGGCTGTGGTTTCTGGCATCAAAATCTTTCAGTTTGGGACAGACCACCAGAACGGAAAAATGTTAAAAGGTTTCATGGTATTCATATTAAAATGCAAGGAATGTTTATTCATTGTTACACCATTTCATAGACATTTTTTTCATTGATTTCTCTGTAAGTCTTCTGTGCTGACAGGGAGGAAATCCTTTACTTCAAAAAATGTCACCTCCAACAAGATATTCCAAATTAATGTTGTTAAATTGCAATTGCGTGTCCTCCTTTCTCAGGTTTCATGGTTTCTGCTTATGTTTCATACTGTCTTACAAGCTGACATTAAACCAAAATCAGTTTTTAAGCTTCAACAACTATTTCTGTGGCACAAAGTGGAGTTTAGGAGATTAAGGCAGAAAAAGGCAGTAAGGATGGCAATATCTGATTCCTATGAAGGACATCCGATCAATGTGTCTGACACTTCAGCCCTCTTGGTAAACAGTCGTAAGATCGGAGACATTACAAGTAAAGAAACATGATTCGATTAACCATTAAACAGGTAATGGTCACCTGTGGCTTGTTCTCTAACTCATGGGCTAGTAGCTTGTAGCTTGTTGGAAAGGACAGTTAGGACCTTGTTGAACTTGGAGTATCGCAGAGCCTGATTCTCCTCAGATCCCTTGCTCCCCCACAGCAGCCTCATCTGAAAGTCAGTTAGAAAGATCTCCTGGATCGCTGGCTGCTCCTGGAAACCTACAGGACAATAACATTTTATGAGTTTCAGCAGCTGAAGGACAAGAGCATTACTCATTGCACATGCTAAAAATTGACTCAACAACATCTATGTCTTCATATTGGAGGAAGGCTGTTTTGTTTGAAATTATTTTATTTATTCATTGAGACAATGAATTGTGAATGAATTTGTCCAGGCCTGTTTCATTCGTTTTTTTTTTAAATAATTATGTTAATCAGCAATTCAAAAGTGATGGCTGATTTTGATTATTTAATTTTCAATAAATTTTTATTTATTGTTACTTTTGTAAGTTTCAAGTGATTTCAGTGAGAATTGTGGGTTTTTCCTTCTTTAACTGAGGGGTACCAACAATTTTGTCCACGTGTGTAGCTCGCGAACGCTAAACCAATGCTAAAGCTACTCCACCTTCAGCGGTGCATCGATACGCCAATGCCCGTGTGTTCGATTTTTTTCCCATTTTGTGCGCTGTGATGCACTTGTCCAAATTCGGCTCCGCTCCCTGCTGCTTCAGGTACGTTCCAGTAAAATTCAGGCGGTGTGACCAAGCCCTTAGTCCTCTGTTTAATGCTTAACATGCTGCTACTTTCCCCTTTACTGCTTGACACCCCAATGATTTATTTTCCTTCTTTATTTCATGCTGAGCTTTCTTCTCTTGCAGCTCAACCTTCTTTCATGCTCCACATGCTTCTGCTGCTTCACGTCTGCCTTAAGCTTCACCCATTAAGAATGAAGGCAAAAATGTATCAAAATGCATGAGGTTGTAGATTTGATGTGAGAACTTGTAAAATAGGATGTGAGAACTTGTGCACCAGAAATCTGTATCTGTATAGAAATCTTCTGCTGTAAAGAAGAAATGTACAAACGTAAAATAAATGTCAAGTCAAAAGAAGAGGATAGAGTTTCACACAAATTAGATTTAAATGTAAACACATTACAATGTCTACAAATGTGTAGATTTGTGTTTTCACAAAAAAAAAATCGCAACTGACAAATTACTATTTGCATGTGTTAATTTTGAGTTACGACTTCAAATAGGGGATTACAACTGGGAAAATCTGCTGCTGCATGTATGAATCTGCTGCCGCGTGTGTGTGAATCTGCTGCTTCGTGTTTGTGAATCTGCTGCTGCGTGTGAATCTGCTGCGTGTGAATCTGCTGCTGCGTGTGTGTGAATCTGCTGCTGCGTGTGTGTGAATCTGCTGCTGCCTGTATGTGAATCTGCTGCTGCATGTGTGTGAATCTGATGCGTGTGAATTTGCTGCTGCGTGTGTGTGAATCTGCTGCTGCGTGTGTGTGAATCTGCTGCTGCGTGTGTGTGAATCTGCTGCTGCGTGTTTGTGAATCTGCTGCTGCGTGTGTGTGAATCTGCTGCTGCGTGTTTGTGAATCTGCTGCTGCCTGTATGTGAATCTGCTGCTGCGTGTTTGTGAATCTGCTGCTGCGTGTTTGTGAATCTGCTGCTGCGTGTGTGTGAATCTGCTGCTGCGTGTGTGTGAATCTGTTGCTGCGTGTGTGTGAATCTGCTGCTTCGTGTGTGTGAATCTGCTGCTTCGTGTGTGTGAATCTGCTGTTGCGTGTGAATCTGCTGCTGCGTGTGTGTGAATCTGCTGCTGCGTGTGTGTGAATTTGCTTTTGCGTGTGTGTGAATCTGCTGCTGCGTGTATGTGAATCTGCTGCTGCGTGTATGTGAATCTGCTGCTGCATGTGTGTGAATCTGCTGCTGCGTGTGTGTGAATCTGCTGCTGCGTGTGTGTGAATCTGCTGCTGCGTGTATGTGAATCTGCTGTTGCGTGTTTGTGAATCTGCTGTTGCGTGTTTGTGAATCTGCTGCTGCGTGTGTGTGAATCTGCTGCTGCATGTGTGTGAATCTGATGCGTGTGAATTTGCTGCTGCGTGTGTGTGAATCTGCTGCTGCGTGTGTGTGAATCTGCTGCTGCGTGTGTGTGAATCTGCTGCTGCGTGTTTGTGAATCTGCTGCTGCGTGTGTGTGAATCTGCTGCTGCGTGTTTGTGAATCTGCTGCTGCCTGTATGTGAATCTGCTGCTGCGTGTTTGTGAATCTGCTGCTGCGTGTTTGTGAATCTGCTGCTGCGTGTGTGTGAATCTGCTGCTGCGTGTGTGTGAATCTGTTGCTGCGTGTGTGTGAATCTGCTGCTTCGTGTGTGTGAATCTGCTGCTTCGTGTGTGTGAATCTGCTGTTGCGTGTGAATCTGCTGCTGCGTGTGTGTGAATCTGCTGCTGCGTGTGTGTGAATTTGCTTTTGCGTGTGTGTGAATCTGCTGCTGCGTGTATGTGAATCTGCTGCTGCGTGTATGTGAATCTGCTGCTGCATGTGTGTGAATCTGCTGCTGCGTGTGTGTGAATCTGCTGCTGCGTGTGTGTGAATCTGCTGCTGCGTGTATGTGAATCTGCTGTTGCGTGTTTGTGAATCTGCTGCTGCGTGTGTGTGAATCTGCTGCTGCGTGTGTGTGAATTTGCTTTTGCGTGTTTGTGAATCTGCTGCTGCGTGTATGTGAATCTGCTGTTGCGTGTTTGTGAATCTGCTGCTGCGTGTGTGCGACTCTGCTGCTGCGTGTGTGCGACTCTGCTGCTGCGTGTTTGTGAATCTGCTGCTGCGTGTGTGTGAATCTGCTATTGTGAATCACAGCGTCTACAACTGCGCTCTGACATTTGAAACACTCCTCGTGAGATCTTTGCTTCAAAAGTAACCTGTGTCCGATAATGGAAGTGGGGCGGGGCCTTGGAAGGGCTGGTGAGTCATCGGTAGGTCAACCAATTAGAATGCGGGACTCAGAAGACCAACACTCCGGTGTTGTTGGATCTGCCAGCAGCCATGGCTCATCTATCTGGGGTAAGTTGCCTTACAAAACATTGTTTTTGCTACTTCGTTGTGTCTTTAGAGTTTATAAAGTCACCCAGACCAAATGTTTTAAAGTATGACACTGATATTCTGTGGTTCGTGTGAAAGTCGGTGGCTAGCCGGGCTGAGGCCAGTCAAGTCTGTCAGCACCTCAGCGGTCAGGCTCGGTCATGAAGTCAGCGGTGTTGGTGCTGAAAAGAGAGCTCTTCAAGACACTTTATTAATGGCTGTTGTGTTTAAACTCGATCAAATACTCAACGTTGAACACAATTAATGTTATGCTTTTATTATTTTAATTTTCATCTAGTAACGATTATACATTAAATGGTAACGGTTGATATATTGTACGTCCATCCATCCATAAGCTGACTATTTCAGGACATTTAAGATAAATCCAACAGTTTTAGAAATCATGACATCAACAGTAAAACTGAAACTTGCTGTGATTACCCTACATTGGGAGAAATGGTTCATAACAAAAACTCCCAAACAGTAGCAAGCAGCAAACTTCATATGGGCATCTAACAAGATATCCATTGTGAACATTCATGTATTGCAGCAAAACAAAACCAACATGATGTAGTTATAAAACCAATGATGTTACCTAATATAAAACGTGCTTGATTTAATATAGTCAATAAAAAAAATTAAGGTATTTCTGATTAACTACAAATTAACACCAGAACGTCCAGCATTTTGTTACCGTATTCCTGTCTTTTTAGGAACAAGATGCAGCAATAGAAAATGCAGTGAGAAATCTTCTCAGCTGCATCAGACAACATCCAGTGGATCAGTCTACTGTTAATGTCGAACAAAGCAGTTCAGCAGGCGCAAGTGGGCAGCTGAATCACAGGCTGGTACCTCTGCAACCTCTGGTATTAGCCAGCGTGTCCAACCAAAAACAGTCCAGCATGAGATGCAAAGGTGAAGACCAATGTACTTAAAATGGGTTTAAAAATAGGAAATTTGGCACATTTAATTACCTGTGGTATTTCTATTTTAAGTTATGTTTTTATTATTTTAATTTCCATCTAATTATAACGATTAAACATTGAGTGAAAAAAATCTGAAAATGACTACAAAAGTAATCCCATCTGCTAAATTTATCATCAAAGTGCAGTGTTACCAGGCAGAAAAGACTGAAGAGTATCTTGATTGATTTGTTTACTTCAAGCATAAATTGGACAATACATGAAAATAATCACAATAGATATCACGTTCTACATCAGCTAGAAGAGGAACACCATCTTGATCTGTCCAGCAACCTTCACCTCTTTTGCTGCTATTATGTCTTCATTCCTCTCATTCCACAGCACCTCAATATATTCAGAGGTGGCTGGGATGAGCATCCTCTTTCAACGGAGGGGAACCTTTCTCCCAAACAGCTGTGGTATTTGGGGCAGCAGCATCATTCACAGGAGTGCGAAGTGGTTGGCTTTTCTACTGTTTAAATTTTAAAGCTGGTAGATTTTCATATTTAAAAGTCAAAAACTGACACATTTCTATAAAGTTGCATATCAATTTTCTTACCAGGCCTGCATATTCCACAAATAGACTGGGAAAGCAGTGGCTTCGTTTGCAGTGACCCCAACTCTGGCATTTCTGTACCTGAGATTGAATGCCCACTGAGCCAGCAGCAACTGGCTGGCTTGACCGCTGCAGTTAACCCACCGGGATCAACAAATCTTGGAGCTGATGTTTATTTAGCCACTCCTCAGTACACGCAGAGCATTGGTTACATGTAACCTAAGTTCCAGAATTGTCAAAAATAAACCACAAAAAAAAAAACCTTTCTTCATGGCCTTTCTTTATTGTCAGCCATTTGCTGGAGGTAATTAAAGCTGTAAAACACATTTAACTGAAATAGAAAATTCAAGTAATTATCCATGCTGAATATTGTTTTGTCTACAATCCCATCTTCCCTCTCTAAGCTTTAGGATCCACTGTCTTGCATATTTTAAGAGGAACATCAAACTTTGTTGTCACAGTTGATGTGTTTCTTGTCTTAGATTTTCTTACTTGACAATGTGTTAGATGTGTTGTCTTGAGGATCAGGGCTGCAGAAAATGTGGTTTAGATAAACCAGTCTTCCTAACAAGTTATGTCTGAAGATCACAAACAACATTGTATTTAAAAAGTCTGAACATGAATGAAATGTGCTTGCAACACATACTGTCTGAAAAGTTCGATTCAGCTATTAAGAGGCTACAAAATCAATAACTTAAAAGAGGAGGTGGCTTCTAAGCAGGCACTGAGATTAAATATCATATCATCATCATCTGAGATAAATGTCATCTTGAGTTTAAATGCAGTAATCTGCCTAGGAGAAATGTTAATGAAGTTATTAGATCAAATTGAGTCCTTGCAATCAGAAATTACTTTCCATACAGAAAATCAGGTCTTTAATAAGTTTGAAACAACAAGTTCAGACATTTAATGAAATGTTGCAACAACAACATCTGAGCAGGTCTTGAGACAAATATTTTAAAGCAGATCTTGAAAGCAGTGAAACACATACTTCTT
This sequence comes from Oryzias celebensis, assembly GCA_014656515.1. Taxonomy (NCBI): domain Eukaryota; kingdom Metazoa; phylum Chordata; class Actinopteri; order Beloniformes; family Adrianichthyidae; genus Oryzias; species Oryzias celebensis. Next base: position 8,399,939 of record BNCR01000009.1, on the reverse strand, counting down.
AGCTGGAGACCGAAATAGATTAAATGAAACAGATCTACTCTGACATTTAGCAGAATCTGATCGCTTTAAGAAAATTACAGAAAACTTAAGAACTGGTATAAACACCTTCCATATTACCAAAACACCAGAGAGGAAAATATATTTAAATATACACAATTCCAAAGGTTCTGAGTTGGTGCTCCATACCATGGAAATGACCAGATGTTGTCACAAATCGTTACTGTAACTTCCCAACCTCCAGTAAACGCACCACTTGATTCTCTATCACCTTCACCTGGTCCCTCCTGCTCTTATACTGCTGACTCTCACCACACCACTGTCAGATCGTCATTTGTGCCAACAGTGATTTTCCAGCCCTCGCCAAGTGTTCTAGTCTCCTGCGTTTTTGGATCCTGCCTCGTTTTCGACCACATCTCTGCATGAACCCCTCTGGATTTTCCCGCTGGATGTTTTCTGCCTATTTTGGGTTTTTGGATTCTGGACTGTTTTTGGATTACGTTTCTTGTCACGCCCTTTTGGAGATTTCTGTTTGTTTTCGGACGGTCTGCTCGGTTACAGGATCATGGACTTGCTACGGACTTCGATTTATGCTGCCCTGGATATAACTTTAAGAACTGAACTTTGAATAAAACCCCTAAAAAGACTGTCCTGATATTTTGGTCTTCTGTTGGATTTTCTAAGGGTGCATGACAGATGTTTTGGGTTTATTACGGTCACCACCCAAAAGTCTTAAAAGACAATATCCATAAAACAACAAAAACCTTTTTTTTTTTTTTTTTTTACAAATGTAACATCAGTGCTGTAGAAAATGTGTGTAATGTAGCTTTATAACAGAATGTAGCCAAACTCTTGTTTTCATATTGGTCCGAAACCATAGTCATTACTTGCAATGCAGCATTCCAAACTGTCTTCGAATGTGTAAACAGGTGGACGATGTTGGCTGGTCTGTCGGTTTTACCTGCACTTGCATGTCATACATGGGTTTCTCAAAGTCAACCCAAAACTTCACCAGTTAGTTCCGTTTGTGTTCTGTGACGAAATGGCAACAAAGACAGAGAATATATATAAAAAAATAAAAGAATGTTGACTCAAAAAAGTTTTAAATAAGTACATTAGTGTAAAAAAGATTTCTGAAACAAATGTAATTCCTGCTCAGTACTAAGGTCTATTGAAACATTTTTAGGTAGATATTAAAGTCATTCATTGATTCTTACCATTACTTACAGAAGTAATGTTATTACAACTAAAATTGTTTAAAATAAACCTGTGCATTTTCAAGGCCTATATTAAAAAAAAACACAATATACCTGTCTCCACAAACTCGCGTAGATACCCAGCTACTACAGACTTGACAGCAAAGGAGCATCTTCATTCTGCTCCTCATCTTCCAGCCAAATTATGTTTTGCAGGACCATCTTTATATAAATAAGATAAAATGCCAACTGTGTACATTTTTTTGAAAAAACTCATATGGTTTAATCAGAAGGCTGAACAACATACCTGAGCACTGCATTCAGCCATTTTCTGACACGGAACAACCAGAGCAAGAACATCTGGGCTTGCCTCCAACAGTGGCTACAACATTGACTCCTGCAGGCCCTCTCTTAGCTGATGTACTTTGCTATGAGGTTTGTCCAAGCACCTACAGAAAGATTGAACTTGTTGTTTAACTACATTAAGGAGTAATGACAGGGCCATGATGAACAGACTAAATATAAAATAAAAAAGAAGAAATCCTTAAAGAAAAAAAATTTATTTTGCTACATTGCAGTAGTAGTTTCAATTTAGAACGTGCATCGTTCACAATAACTTAGTAAGATTGTTATTTACATGATCATTTGACCTCACCGCATATTGAAGCAGACTTTGTAAAAGCCATGCCCGGTTTGTTTTTGTCATCACAGGAAGATCCCAAGATAGAGCTTGGTGATCAACAGCTTCTCTTTGATCTTCTGTGAGAGTGGGAACATCAGTCTTTTCAGTTGTTGTGAGCTTAATGGAGAAAATTAAAATGGCATACTTGACTTCAGGAACATTACATCTGTCTTTATGAAGTAGGCATTGTGTTAGAGTTTAAACCTACCAGCTCTATTGTCTCTCTGATGTAAATGTCTGCCACATCCTCAAGCCCAATAGGTGCTGTTTCTTGGGAGCCCCCCAGCAAAACATGCAGGACTGCAGGACTTATACTAGTTAGGGAAGGACCACCATGTAGAAAAGAGTGACCTATGAGTGACCCTGAGAGTGACCCTGCCAGCCATCTTGAACAAGTCTCTCTGTAAAAGCACCTTTGATGTTGAAGGAGTGAGATGGTCAGCTTGACCCTCAAAAAGTTCCAGTTCTAATTCCTGCATGAACAAAGAAAAAAAGCACAGGTCAGTGATAACTGAGCTACTAGAAACTATTAAAAAAAAATAGAACGATGGGTTGCGTGTGAGGGGGTGAGGTTGTTACATGATGTACATCTGAGACTTATTAAAATCAAGTGAGAATCCAGTTTGCAGCTTTTGCATCTCTAGGCTAAAGAAATGCCGTTTTATATCCTATCCTATTGTTCCTCACAAACACAAATATAATAGATCAAGTAGCACTTGATCAGGGCAGCTATTGTAGGGTCTTTTTTATTACAAATTGGCATTTGAAACTAATAAATAAAAATTTGTTAAAATGTGTGTTACCATCCATTCTACAATGGGGAGGTCTGGGCCAATCAACTTTATGGCCCTTGTAAAAACCGATTCGTCTTTCCTCCTGTTCCTCAACACACTCTCAAAAGGGTTCAATCAAAATTACTTTTATCCAAGGCATTTAAAATCTAAAGAAACAACACAACGTTGCATGTAGAAAGTTGACATAAGAAAAAATATCCAACCAATAAAACACACCATCATTTACGGCAGGTGATGGCTCTGATCTACTTTGTTGTGTATCAAATGCCAAGAGGCTGAAGTTTGACGAGCTATTGCTGCTTTCAGGAATACTGCAGCTCATGGGAACCCCCAGTGACGGACTTGGTTCTACTGGAATTGGTGTGATGTAATCCTTTTAAGGAAAGCTAGATTGCAAGATATACATAAAAATAGTTTTAAGTTGTTTTGAATACAACAACATCATTATGAAAAATAGTGTGTACAACTGAAATTACCATAAACTTCTTAAAGATATAGCTCACCCCAAATGTATGTTTGGTGTGCTTGTTTGACTATGTTAAATCAAAAATGGATTACACCAGTGTACTCACAAATAAAGAACACCAACAGTTCCAGACAAAAACCAACCTTTTTTCACAAGAACTTGCATGGAGGGGCATCATGTCGGTGGAGAACATCTCTGCATATGGGGCAGGAATCCTGTAACAGTCAAATTCACATCAGGAACCCCACAGAAATTATCATGATTGTTTTTACAAGCTGTCATAATTAAATAGAAGATCCTCATAGTTTGAATTCCACTTTCTTACTATATCTGTGGCAAATTTGATAAACCTTATTGATTTAACCCCATTATATTTTTCAGACCTTTCCAAAATTATTGAGAAAAATAAATAAATGAAATGCAAAACTTTTTTTTCTCATTTTTTTCTCTTACTGACTATACAAAAACAATATGTACAACAAAAGAGATCTCAAGTTACATTCAAGACAAATGTAAAGACAGTAATTGTAAACGATTAAATGTAATGTAGTCATAACAATTATGAAATGAATCACTCACAACACACTGACAGGACTTGATGTGATGCAGCGGTACAGATGTACCGCAGGTGATGCAGTCATTCTTCAGTATTTTCTCAAATTCCTGGTGCATTATAGGATAGCAGGCCTGTATCAATTGTTTCTTGTAATAGAACAATGTATATTGTATTTTTTCCACTATTATTGGAGGAAGACTACAGTATTTTGGAACTGTACCCATTGGAGGATTTGGGACAGTGGAGTCATCTTTCTTTGGCCACTCCCACCTTGAACAGTACAGAATATTGATGCAAACATGTCATTATTGTTGGGTATGACAAGTATTCTTTCAAAAGTTGTCGAAGAATTTTGCATTGAATTGGAATGGGTGGAGAACTGTTTTGTACAACCATAATATCAGTCTTACCAGTGGCTTTTTGAAGAAGCCAACCACCACGCAGATTCTGTAATTTGGAATATTTATCAAGGTGAACCTTACTTATCTGAATATAAATAAATAAGGTTTTATATTAATACCACACTCCATGAACAAATCAGTGACAGTGACATGTGAATTACATTTTCTGGATTTCTGGTGTTCACTGAGCAAAGCTAATTAGTGTAAATATTTTTCATTAAGTAGCTGGAATCATAAAGAATATTATGTAACATTTTACAAAGTTGTGTTTCTATGCAAATTTAGCAGAGATGTGAAACTAAAAAAGAAAACAAGAAATCTAGAAATTACATAAAACTGAAAAACACAAAGGTCTATCAACTGAATAGCAAATTGGATTTTAACACTTTCCAAAAATTCTATGTAAGGTTATAAAAGTTACTTCACCTCTTCATGATCAGCATCATCTGCAAGAGTGACAGTTCTCCTTCCTAATCCTGCTTGCAAGAGCATAGTTTCATTCTTTGGACAAATTGTCAGGTAAGAGGCAGAACTGGAGTTCTAATAAATGTGCACATGTTGGTCTTTTACATGTTGGTTCTTTTAAAGCGTGCACGGTTTCCAGTAAATATTGCTGGAAAAGACCTTAAAATAGAAATACCACAGGTAATTAAATGTGCCAAATTTCCAACTGTTTGGGAGTTTTTGTTATGAACCATTTCTCCCAATGTAGGGTAATCACAGCAAGTTTCAGTTTTACTGTTGATGTCATGCTTGTCATGGATGTCAGCTTATGGATGGATGGACGTACAATATATCAACCGTTACCATTTAATGTATAATCGTTACTAGATGAAAATTAAAATAATAAAAGCATAACATTAATTGTGTTCAACGTTGAGTATTTGATCGAGTTTAAACACAACAGCCATTAATAAAGTGTCTTGAAGAGCTCTCTTTTCAGCACCAACACCGCTGACTTCATGACCGAGCCTGACCGCTGAGGTGCTGACAGACTTGACTGGCCTCAGCCCGGCTAGCCACCGACTTTCACACGAACCACAGAATATCAGTGTCATACTTTAAAACATTTGGTCTGGGTGACTTTATAAACTCTAAAGACACAACGAAGTAGCAAAAACAATGTTTTGTAAGGCAACTTACCCCAGATAGATGAGCCATGGCTGCTGGCAGATCCAACAACACCGGAGTGTTGGTCTTCTGAGTCCCGCATTCGAATTGGTTGACCTACCGATGACTCACCAGCCCTTCCAAGGCCCCGCCCCACTTCCATTATCGGACACAGGTTACTTTTGAAGCAAAGATCTCACGAAGAATGTTTCAAATGTCAGAGCGCAGTTGTAGACGCTGTGATTCACAATAGCAGATTCACACACACGCAGCAGCAGATTCACAAACACGCAGCAGCAGAGTCGCACACACGCAGCAGCAGAGTCGCACACACGCAACAGCAGATTCACATACACGCAGCAGCAGATTCACACACACGCAAAAGCAGATTCACACACACGCAGCAGCAGATTCACACACACGCAGCAGCAGATTCACAAACACGCAGCAGCAGATTTACACACACCCGCAGCAGCAGATTCACACACGCAACAGCAGATTCACACACGCAGCAGCAGATTCACACACACCCAGCAGCAGATTCACACACATGCAGCAGCAGATTTGCGCAGTTGAAGTCGTAACTCAAAATTAAAACATGCAAATAGTAATTTGTCAGTAAGGATTTTATTTGTGGAAACAAATCTACACATTTGTAGACATGGTATTGTGTTTACATTTAAATCTAATTTGTGTGAAACTATCCTCTTCTTTTGACTTGACATTTATTTTACATGTGTACATTTCGTCTTTACAGCAGAAGATTTCCACACACAGATGCAGATTTTTGGTGCACGAGTTCCCACATCAAGCTCATGAATTTTGACACATTTTTACCTTCATACTTAAGTCATTACTAGCCTCTTCTTCACCTCTTTCACCCCACCCCCCCCCCACCACCACCACCACCATTTTCTCTCTCTCTTTTACCTCCTCAATTTCTTACCTTCTAGCATGGTTTTAGCATTGGATTTGTAGATAGCCCCAAGCTGAGCAATGGTTCTTGCAGCTCCTAGGTGATTCATGACCATATCCACCCCAACCCCTGCCATGTCCCAGGGCTCTTGTCCTTCACTCCCCACTTCACTTTGTTCCATCAGTGTAAGAAAGGGGAGGATGTGAGGAAACGTGGTGTTGAAAAGAGGGCAGCTTTCTGAGGGACAGACACATGACCACAGTGTTAAGTAGACAGATGTTGAAGCATATAGCTATACAACAACCTAAATGTTTCACCAAGGCTAAGCAGCTTGAATACCTCTTCCTTCATTCAAGTTTTTAAAAAAAGGTAGTAGAGTTTTTTCATAAAGAATAGCGTCCTCTGTGTGTCGCTGTTGTAACACTGCCCATGTTTGTTCCAGACGAGACATCTGCAAGACAGAGTGCAGAAACCTGTTCAGACCAGGGACAGACCATGAAATCACCACAAAAAATGTGCCACCCTCGAGATAACCCATTAAAAGTGACAATTTCAAGACCTGAGTTCATAACTTCTAATTAGATATATATATATACCTTACCAAAAAAATTCAGACCATTAAGAATCCTTAAACTAGTATCAAAAATATGTGCAGATTATTTTTCATTAGCAAAATAATTAATATAAATAATATTTTGGGAAATCAAGTGAGGTAATTTGCTTAGAGACCAATCACTTAAACCATCTTCAAGAGTTGATTAGTTAATATTATTATTATCATATGGCAATGCTGAGAAATAAAAGATCCACATCCTGTCAATTGCCCAGATTGGTATTCCTTCATCTGCTGCCTGATTTACACTGATTTTGATAGAGTTTATAAGTTCTCTTCGATAATATGTCTGAAGACTGTTGTTTGTCTGGGTCTGTGGCCTTCTGTAAGCTGATATTAGTGAGAGACCAACACCTGCAGTTCTCTCAATGAGACACTGCTGGTGAACAAAAGACTGAAAGTCAATGTCAAACTGTGTGCATTCAATCTGCATCAGGTGGAAAAAGTGTGTCATCCATGAGCCTATTCCTTTCTCAATGACAAACATTGTTGAAAAACTGCTTTCACATATGTACAATAGGGATCAAAGGTTTGGGCACCCCAGGTAAAATATTTTATTTTTGTGCATAAAGAACCCAAGGAAAGATGGAAAAATCTTCTCAACATTTTACCTGGTGTGCTCAAACTTTCGATCCCCACATGTGCTCCAAACATACTGATCAATGAGAAAGCACAGTTTCTGAGGAATGTAAAGCAGGACTCTGGTAGCAGTATCCAAAATTGCCAAATTCAAATTATTAGGCTAAAGTTTTTTGGGTTTTTTTTGTTACAAGTTTTTGACATATTTTTTAGAAGTTTTTAACAGTTGCACACACCATTTAGTTTTAAAATGAAAAAGCAATACTTTAAAACATAAATAGAATAACTCAAAAGTTTGACGTAATCACTAACTTTGCCCAGTATGTGTTGCAGATATCTTTGCTAGGTGGATGGGCGGTGCAGGACAGTGTTGCCACTGTTAGTGCTTCTTTAAATTTTTAAGGATGAAAAAACAGCAAAACAAGCACTCAGAAACAGCTTTAAGGGAAAAAGGAAGGAAGAAGGGAAAAAATTGGCTCAAAGCAGGGGTTGTTTCATTAACATTCAAATGTTTGGAAATCGGAATGGAATGTGTGGTATGAGGGGAGCAAAATCCCCTTTTGCCTGGGGCACCATGCACCCTAGGGCTGGGCCTGTCTGTAGGGTTCATACATTTGTAAATTTGACTGATCACATCAATGCCTCACCAGCCGTGAACCTCACCACACTGCTCTTTGTGCACTTCAAAGAAATTGAAGAGTTCTTACAAAAATCAGGCTAACATCCGTCACATCAGTACTCTCATCCAGGGCCATGGAGCAGTACTTGCAGCCATGCATAACTTGTTTCAATTTCCCTTAATGAATGACTGTCAAAATCTCTGTGAGTCACAGTGCATTGAGACAATGAGACTGCTTTAAAGTTTCTAACCATGTTATCGTTACCAAACACTTTGGCCATTCCAACGGCAAATTTCTTCACAAGTTTGCCATCGATCAAGGGTTTCTTCACCTTGGCAAGCTCAAGTGCACTAGCATAAGTCATGTCCAGACGAGAGATGGTGAACATATTGGTAGAAGGTTGCTGCCAGGCAAGAGGTCTAGAGGAAAACCAAAGAGGACGTTTATGAATGCAGTAATCAAAGACATGAAGGTAGCTGGTGTTAGAGTAGAGGATGAAGAAGACAGGGTTGGATGGAGAAAGTTGATTTGCTGTGGTGATCTCTGAAGGAAAAAGTCAAAAGGAAAATAAAACTTTCCACAAATTATTGGTTCAGCTCATAAAACCCATTAAAACAGAATTGCAAAAAAATTAGGATAGAATAATCTGGAGAAATCTGCCTAACATTTGCAGGATATAAATGTTTTAAACTGAGTTTCACCAGCTGATTAACTACTATACTTACTGTAAAGCACCTTCACAAGTTCCCCAGATGTCATTAAATTGGCTCAGTTTGGTTCTATATGTGGAAGACTTAAGACTTGACAACCATTAAGACCACTGATCACCTCCATAATGTGGATAAGACAAACGTGTATAGTTAAGGAGGCTGGCTGTTCAGAGTGCTGTGTCCAAGCAGATCAATGGAGAGTCTAATGGAAGGACAAACTGTGTCAGGAGAAGATCCACCAGCAAAAGAGATGACCGTGGATGACCGTTCAGCTGATTTTCAAAAGGACGAGACTCAAGAACCTGCAGCCATCCAGAAAGAGTGGAATGAGGTGGGGGAACAACTTCAAAAACCACTACATTAAGACGCATTCTGGAGATAGAATACAGCTGTTGGGTTCCTCTGGTGAAGCCACTTCTGGGCCTGGACCAATGGAGGAAACAAATCAACTGAACCAAAGAGAACAAGGGCAGGTCTGGTGGCCAGTGGTCCAAGATCCTGTTTTATTCACTCTACCAGAATGTTCCAGAGGACATGATTTCTTCTGCTGAAGATCTGGGTGGAGATGTAGATTTCCTCCTTCAGTAGGACCTGGCCCCTGCCCATACTACTGAAGCATCAAAGATGGAGATTGTTTTAAAAATATTTTATTTAGATTGATTTGATGTGATCATAATCTCTGTCTTTTCTTTTTGCAAAAACTGACGTAAACTGTGATTTCTCCAAACAATTTTCTGATATTTTGAAATCTTGTTTTGTGAATTTTATTGTTGGAACCCTTTTTTTTCTGCGAAAAAAAATAAATACTTGAGCTAAGTTAAACATTGAGTCCTAAATCTACATCCTATGAAGGTTTAATTTTTTAATGGAATACATATATTTATATAAATATTATAAAAGGTCTGTACGATGTAACCTAGCTGATATATGGACTGAACAGAGGGTGATGCTGCAGGTCAAAGTGTGGCAGAGGTGTATAGAGGTCACTTATTTGAAACAAAAATGAGACAGAAAAGAAGTAGTAATGCCAGATAATCTTGAATTTGCTCTGTCACACTTTAGATAATAACAGTTGATTTATAAGAGGAAAAGGTATTACATTCTAACAGAAGCATTTAAACTGAACTTTGTCTCTTGATCATCAACCACTTCACGTACTAAAAGTATTATGCAATTTTACTCACAGTAGAACAAATGTCACATCACCTGTGGCAGCTCCAAGGCTCTCATCACGGCTGAAAAGCCAAACATGTTTCCTGTTGTGTTCTTCAGCTCTGCAGCAATCTGAATGATCTTCTGAAGCAGAACAGCACGCTCTTTATGTGTGCCTGTGCAACCTAGCATGTGCACGGACAGCATAATGGCCATGGTCTGAAACCTGCAGGAACACGCTCATCAATATATCTGATTCTGATCAACAAAACATCAAATGTGAATTTAAAAAAACAAGCACTTCAGCAACATTTTAAGTGTTGGGAAAAGTTCTGTCTTGTCGTTAAACCTTCATAACAGTTAGTTCATAACAGTTAGGATTAGGACAGAGTAAAAACTCTTGTTTTCCTTCAAATAAACTGAAAAAAATGAAAAATAGAGTTCCTGCTTTTATTTTAAATGTACATTATGCACATTCAGTTTTGCAAAGGTTCAGATGTAGGTCAAATTGCTTCCCTACCCCTACGACTCCTCCCTAATGCTCTAGCGGAAGCCGAAGATAGACAAGGTAACCCAGGAGAAGGAAGGAGGAGGTCAGAGGAGGTCGTAGCGACGAGTCCCGAGCAGGCGTCAACTTGCTGACGTGAAGCACTGGGTGGATGCAGAGGGAGCGTGGAAGGTCCAGTTTCACAGCCACAGGATTGATGATCGTAATGATGGGGTAGGGACCAAGGTAGCAAGAGAGCAGTTTCTTGGTCCCTCCTTTTAAAGGGATGTCAGTAGATGAAAGCCACACCTTCCATCTGAGCCGGGGGGGTGTCTGTGTCCTTGTGGTGCGGGTTCTGGTCCTTACCCTCGGGTGACGGGCCCCTTCTAAGTCACAACATAGGAGAGCCTGGTCAGGCTACGTACTCCTTCGGGGACCCCCACTTCTATTGGTCATCCCTCCTCTAGGTGGGGGTAGCCGACCCCTGCTGTGCTCTCTTCTGGATCTCCGCAACTGCCTGGAGCTTCGGAGCGGGTCTCCCTTGGGGGGTCCTGGCTCGTACCTGGGGCTGGGGTGGGGGATGCTCAGAACTCCTGGGTGGTGGTGGGCGGCTTGTCTGGGGTGGTGGGGCTCTCGGGGGTGGGGCCCCGCGCTGGACCGCCCGGCGCGGTGGGGGGGCTGCTCTCCTGACTGGGCTGGGCCCTGCGCTCTGCGCTTCCGTACCTCACTGCGCTCGGGTGTTGGGGGCCCATGTGGTGGTCCTGCGGGCCCTGGTCTGGGTGCTTGGCCGGACTACCTGGCGGGCGGATCACCTCCATTGACCCCACAGTATGGGTGCGGGGGCGGGCCCTGGTCGGCGCTGCTGCCTCGGCGGGGGTCTTGGTGTGGGGATGTCTGGGAGCTCTCCCTCCTTTTTTTCTTTCCATTCCTTCATCCACTTCAGCTTAACATAACATTCACCTGAGCACAGGCGTCAGCTCACATTTGCACCTTCAAACAGTGTGCGTGTCAGAATGTAATGCTTTACATGTGTGGGTTGGTATGCACAAGTGTGCGTGTAAACTGGTTGTGGACAAGTTTGTGAACACTCTTGGAGCCGGCAGGTATGTTTGTAACAGCTGAGTGTGTGGACAGGCCCCGCCCATTTTAGACCAACACTCACTATTGTAATGGGTATAAGCTTCAGCATTTTGTTGCCTGTAGACTTGCAATTCTACTTTCTCCTTCCATTGGTCATCCTCTGGAATCTATACCACCCCCCCCCCCTCTCTTTTCCCCCTTTCTTTTTCCGTCCGGTCCAACAAAAAGAACACAAACAAAATTAATATTAATAAAGTTTCGTTGAAATTACAAAAGGGGCTTATACCAACATACATTTTGTGTTCCCAATGATTTATAACCCCCGATTGTGAGAGTAAAATCTGTCTAATGCAAGAGGCTCTCAGCTCATATCTGTTTGCTCAGCTGTTGGACAGGACAAGTTTAAAAAAAAAAAAAAAAAAAAAAAAAAAAAAAAAAAAAAGATGAAAGCCACACCTTGTCTCCCACCTTGTATTCTGGGGCTGGCGACCTAAGCAATTGCAAATAGCACTGAATCTCTCTTGGTTCCGTAGCAACTGGAGTCGGTACTTACTCCAGGTGCGCTGGCAGCATCTCACAAGGCAGCAGGACCAGAGGAAGAGGCCATTTTTTCCTGGTGGGGAAACAGAGGAGGCTGAAAGCCATAGGCTGCTTGGAAAGGGGAGAAACCGGAAGAATTTATGAGGGTGTTGTGGGAGTACTCAGCCCAGGTTAGCTGAGATGTCCAGGTCTTAGGGCTCCTGAGGCACAGGGCTCGTTACATCATCTCCAAGTCTTGATTGTACTGCTCTACCTTGCCATTAATTTGGAGATGGAAACCAGAGTTTAGACTGACCTTGATTCCTAAGAGGTTGCAGAACTCTTTCCAGAAGGCACCTACAAACTGTGGACCATGATCTGAAGTGATGTCTGAAGTGTCCATGCAGACAAAACAGATGTTGGAAGACGAGCACAGCTATCTCCTTTGTAGTTTGGAAAATCTATCAATGATGGAGAGAATGACGGTTCTACCTCTAGATTGAGGGAGTCCATTTATAAAATCCATAGCTACATTGGACCAAGGTCTGGAAGGCACAGTTAGAAGGTGCAACAACCTGGCAGGTGGGGTCCGAGGCATCTTGCACCTGTTCTCAACACCTTTCAGGGACCCCCACTTCTCTTCGTTGTCCCTCCTCTAGGTGGGGGTGGCTGGCCCCTGCCGTGCTCTTTCCTCGAGCTCCTGCAGTTGCCTGGAGCTTGGAGGCAGGTCTCCCTTGAGGGGCCCTGGCTTGTACCCGGGGATGGGGATGGATGCCTGGAACTCCTGGGTGGTGGCTTGTCTAAGGTGGTGGGGCTTTCGGGTGTGGGGCGCATACGTCACAAAGTCCAGGCTCCGCCCCCATCACAAATCCTAAGCTTCGCCCCCGTCACAAATGCTAAGCTCTGTATCCATCACAAATGCTACGCTCCGCCTCCATCACAAAGTCCAGGTTCCGCCCCCGTCACAATTGCTAAGCTCCGCCCCTGTAACAAAGTCCAGGCTCCGCCCCCGTCACAAGATCCAGGCTCCGCCCCGTCACAAAGTCCAGGCTCAGCCCCTGTCACAAATGCTAAGCTCCGCCCACGTCTCAAAGTCCAGGCTCTGCCCCCATCACAAGATCCAGGCTCCTCCCCGTCACAAAGTCCAGGCTCCGCCCAAGTCACACTTGAAAATGGTAAAAACTCTGAGTTCTCTGAGCATGTAGTTTTGACTTTGTTTCACTTGGGGAGAGATTTTGGCTCATTTCAGCATTGTTTTCATTTTTGTTACAATCAGACAGCATGATTTAGATTTTTTAAGTGCTGTTTTTGTGCACGTTTCCACTGCTAAGTTAGAATGATGTAGAATTAGAAATGGATGCCTTAACTAAGATTTTACTGGAAAAAGTCCTGACTGGGTCACGTATTGTGTGATTTTTTTTTCTTACCTTTAATGTGAAAAGGATGGTTGATACAGGCGAAAGTCAAATGTGTGTGAGATACCTCTCCAGCAGGTCGAGTCGCAGCTGTTGACCATGGGGTAATGTCAGCAGCTCCATTCCACAGCTCACTCCCATCATCCTTTCCAACTCTGGTGTCACACCCAAAATTCTGGCAACCTGAAATACAAAGAATGGTTAATGTATATAAATATACATGTGTATAAACATATCCATCCATCCATCTTCTTCTGCTCATCCAGGACTGGGTCGTGGGGCAGCAGTCCAAATAAAGATGCCAGGACTTTGCCCCCTGGCCACTTCCTCCAGGTCCCCTGGGAGCAGATGGCAACCTGGAACAGGCAACCAGGAAAGCTGCAACAGCCAAATACCTCCAATGATTAAGGCAAGTCCAGAGAGGCAAGCTCAATGGCAAGAACAAGACAAGAACAGGTGGCTTGCCATTGGCTTTAAGGGGTGGTTTTCAGTAACTTAATTGAGTTTCCTATGAAGGCTCTTAGAGTCCTGTTAATGTTGTACGGCTACAGGCATTCAGTGATGCAGGTGTGTGGCATTGAGTCATGGGCTTTCTTGTAATCAATCTAGGCTGTGCACAGGTTGGTGTGCCGTGACCTGCAGGAGTTGGTATTTGGCTCCTCTGGAATCTCTTCCAATGCCCTTCTGTGCATTGAATGAATTGATCCTATGATGAATCATGAGTGATGTTCCTATTTATTTTTGTAGTAATGATGACATGAGCTTCCATGTTGTGGAAAGACAGGTTATTGGTCGGTAGTTGGATGGGACAGCACCCTTTAAGGGATCCTTCTGGATCCGGATTGTTCGCCGTTAAACATTCAGGGTGAGTCCAATCTCTTAGCAGCTTGCTCATTTGTGATGCTAGGTACTCATGGAGTGCAGTGAGTTTCTGAAGCTAGGACACGTGTGTCATGTCAGGGCCCAGTGCTGTCAAGTTTTTCATACCTGAGGCGCTTCATCGGATGACTGCCACTGTGATGGTTACTGGATTCTGTTCAGGGAGGTTGCTAAGCTCTTTTTCTCAGAGAGGGCAGCCATTGAGAATTGCTGTTATGTGCTGTCTCTTTCTCCCATATACTTTTCCAGTACTGTTCAGTTTCCAGCCTTGTTGGGTCTGCTCTGCTGTTATGACCCTGCCATTGAGTGTACACTTTCACAGGTTGAGTTGTGTACAGCCTTTTTATCCATATAGCTTCATTGTTTTTTTCTGTACCTCTTCAGGAGGCCAGGAGCCTTTGTTTGGCAATTTCCAGTGCTTCAGGTATGGACATCTGGCTGTATCTCTTAGGCACTTGTCATGTGTCATCTGACTCACTTCCCTCCGAGCTGACGTGATCTTAGCTTCCAATCATTGCTTCCATGGTGGGCATTGTTTTTTTCCCTGGTTGCTCTTATAGCCAAAAATTCGCAAGTATCATTGCTGCTGAAGTGTAAACCAGTTCATTGGTTTCTGTGATTGCTGTGGTAGGAATTGACCTCAGTGCTTCATTCACATTTTCCAGGAGTCTTTCAGGTGTTACTTCACAAAACCGTTGTAGTTGGTGTCAAGATTGCCTGGTTTTCATTCTAGGGTGTTCATTCTAGACACGATCTGGGCTTTCAGGTCAGTTGCTACTTGGTAGTTTGGTATAGTGTCTTCTCTGACCTGACGTTGTGATTCTCCTGTGGTGTTACAATTGTGTTGTAGTTCATCAATCTCAAGAAGTGATAGCAGTTGCCGTTGTGGATGTTAGAACATTGAGTGACTAGTTGTTTGGCAGTTAGCCTTGATTGTGGATTCCGAAGCATCCATTCACTCTACATTCCCGGCATGTAACCTCTCTGAGCAGGATTACTTAAGTAGTGGCATTCCAACAGAACCTTGTTCTCACATCTATTCCATTTCAGTCTTGTTCCAGTAGTCCACTTTCCATAAAGGTGCTCTGGTTCCCCAGCACCTGACGCAGAGTCTTGTTTGGCCAAGTGACGTCTGAGCTGGCATGACATGCTTTCATTGTCTCTCATGGGTTATGTGGGTAGGCAGTAGCGTTAAGGGGCTTGCCCTAGAACCCCCACTGAATTATGTTAATAGCTCAGCATTATTATATTAATTACCACATCAATTGCTCATTGCGCCCTCTGGGTATCGCCTAGAAATTCGAACCCTGCTTTCCTGCGTGCCTGTCCAGTACTTGTAAATATATGTGCATACTCTTGAAAAAATTATGATGTCTTGGTTATTTGTTTTTGTGTTATCATTCATATTTTTTTAAATATCTTAAAATTAATCATTTTTTCCTGGGTATGAAAACCTATGAGCACAACAGTATAATGAACCAGATCGATCGGTCTGAGGTAAGTTGTGAATCAAATCAAACTGATCTTGTCATTTTTAATAATTTACAAATTAAATGAATAGATATACAATTGACATTGGAAAATACCAATATGGTAGGTTTATTTTGCTATGATATATAAACGGCCAAGTGCATCAGGGTGGCCAACACACATGTAATGTTCGGGAAAAAATGATCAATAATCATTACAGTCCAATGAGTGGAACCCCTTTGAATTTAGTAAAGACATGTGACCATACAGTGTAGTAGAATGTTCTAAAAATGTTCCTTTGGATTATTATGTGAATGGATTTGGCATTCGTTCTTGTTTACTTGTTTGTCTGTACAAATATTTACTTTTTACTTGATTATCTTGAAGAAATACAGGGAAACTGGAAAATTTCTGAGTCAGACTGGTTGAATTTTTGGTTAAAGATGTCCTGGATCAGTTTAAGGTCATTAAATCTTATCCAATCGGATATTTCAAAATGAAAAAAATAGAAAGTGAATCGAATTGGTAACCACAAATATCAAATCGAATCGTTAAAATTAATCGTTACACTGCTAGAAATTAGCGTTAGGCAAGAAATATTGGAAGTTTGTGCTCAAAGTTATGACTAACTGTGGTCCTGCAAACAAAACAATTTGATCTGCAGGTTTAACATAGACCTCAACAGCTGTTATCCAGTTCACTGGAAACTTAGCCTTGAAAGTAAAAGATGGTGGTGTTGGCACCTCACAGTCAGCCTTGGTGATGTACTTGGCTGCAGTATGAGGGTCTATGCTGGCCAGTAGTTCCTTCACCCTCCGCAGGACCCCCACCTCCAAGGGTTTGTTGTCCTTCAACATCAGCTGTGACTGATAGCTACTGGGTTTGAAAGTAGAGACCATCTCTACCGGTGGTAAAATGCTGCTCCTCCAGGTCATGCAAGGGTCAGTTTTTAGAGAGCCCCCCTCTGTTCGCAGCGTCTCAACAAAGCATGGTGGTGCTGTAGGTGAGAAATGGCAGAAAGGAGGACACTTAGAAAAAAAATCCCACCCCACATTCTACCCTATCATATTTTATTCATCTGAATTAGGGGGAAAAACTGTTTGGCAGCTATGGCCATCTCAGAAATGTCAGGAGATCAACATCTTTTTGATCCCCCTCAATTTGAGTATAGTCTAGAAACATTTCTTTACTTTTCATGTTCAGTTAGTCTGCAGCAGCAGACCTTACCCTAAAAATTCATTCACAGATTAATAGATTTTTTTTCTGACTTAGCCTTTGCCCTTCAGTGGCTCGGTAGCTCCAGCAGCTTGCCCGGATGGGAATGTACCAAGTTTAGACATTTAATGGATGGATTTTTTTTTTTTAAATCAGCTGAAATTTGCAAGAAGGGATAATAATTATTTTAGATTCCACTGTTCTCTTTTTTTGGCTCAGCCATATTAAAAAAAACATGTTTATGGGGACCGCTCTGAGAAACAGTGATCCCAGTTTCAGGTGAAAAAGCACATTCTGCAGTTCAGAATCATCTGGTCTGTGGTTTAAACAAACCAGATGTGCTCATGAACTTTGCCTTCACTTTAACACATTTTCCAACTTTTTTTATTGACCTAATAAAATGTTTCACAGTAGGACATTTTACATTGCTGCTTGCGCAGCGTCACCTGTAAAACAAACTGATAAGACTAAAGCTAGTGACACATACACCGAAACATTACTGACACAGGACAGATAAAGACAATGAAGGGTGCCTTTACTACAGGGAACCTTCGACCACACAGAAGTATTATCTCACTTCTGCATCTGCAGTTCAGCTCAGAGTTCAAAATGTGAACAAATCCAACCTAGGTCGCCTTTCATGTGTTTAGTTGGCTGCTGTAGGCCATGAAACGTCCTTTAGCCAGTTAGCTTCACTGCCCACACCCACAGTACTGCTCTGTTCCTCAAAGCTACACGCCCCTCAGCATTTTTCCAGAAGGAGCTGCAGCTCAGGCGTGACGCATAGTCAGAGGTCTGTTTGCTGGGACGTTGGTGGTGAGTGTTCATGTAGCTTTGAAGAGTGCATGTCGGTGTAGTAGATTGAAGAATTAAGAGTTGCAGACTTTCAAACAGGCAAAGGTTTTACTGCTACAAGACAGAACTTATGTTGAAAAACAACTCATTTTTCTGTGTAAACATCTCTTTCTAAAGAACAGATATCTTTTGTGTGAAAAATGTGGTTTGTTAGCTCAGAAAATCATACCTGTTCTCTGCATTTTTTTGTTAACTATTTTTTTTATTAATTTACTACATGTCCTAAGTAATCAGAAACAAACTGACCTCTGAAACTGTTTGGTTTATTTTTCTGAAGTTTAAAAGTCTAAGATTTAAAAACAAACTAAAAATCTTCCTTTGCAAAAAATAAGTTTAATTTTCTATGTCTAAAAAGTCACTTTTAGAAGACATGAAAATGTATACATGTGTTTACACACGCTAAAATGAAGGTATGTTTCCTACTTATACAACCCGAAACAAATCTTTGTGAACTTTGGCTTCACAAACACAATCAGCTGATGGGCTGCCTTGCACAAAACTCATACAGATTTCCTTACCTGTCAGGCAGACCTTTCTCAGTTTAAGTCTCTTTTCAGAGCCATCTAGGTAATGTAATTCATTTTTAAAGCTTTTATCTATTTTTCTTTGCCACATTTTACTGATGTAACACTTTTGGCTTTGGTATGTACCTTTTGAGATACTTTTGTTTTTAAGTTTACTTTTTAGCAATGGTTTAATTTTACTGGTCTTTACATTAGATACATTTAGAATTTTTTTATCATAGCAGTTGTTTTTTTATTAAAATGTTTCACTAGAAGCTTTTGTATGGAGCTTCATAGAAACTTGATTTGTTTCTTATTATGTATCAATAATGAGGTTGTTTGCTACATTTTGTCATTTAAGTTTATTTTTTAATGAGATGATCTTACAATAATAAAAAAAAACCTTGTTTTTAATCACTCCTGACCTGACAATGAAGTATAAGAAGCCTTATGTGATTTATCAATCCTCCCAAATGCACACATGTCAGATGACTGAGAAATGATGATCACATCTATTGTCAGAACTGTTTATTATTAAAATAAGTTTAAAGCTCACATTCTTATCTTCTGCTGCACAGCAGTACCTATAGTTTCTGTTCAGAAGCAAAGATCTTCAATGAGAGAATTACATAACAATAAGTGCAAGTAAATTTACTGCTTTAGAAGGATCTTTATTGACACTGAATTTTATCTTGAAAGGAACTTGAATAGGCTGCTGTTAGATTAAAATAAATCAAAATTGTTATATAGCCTATAGAAAATATAACACTGCTATAGTTTAATTGTTGTAAATACTTAAAAGTTAAAGGGACTAATGCGCGCAAAAGAAGCTTTTTTGTATAAAGTGTAGTGAGATTTTGCGGCTTTAGCTCGAATTTGCCAGTAAGGAACCGGACCAAATAGTTCTTTTAGAGGTTGCAGAGACCTGGTTTAACTGTTCCATTAATAACATCATAATTTAAAGTACACTTACACAGTCTTTATGCATATACATGCTGCATATGCTGGCAGAGGAATATTTACAATGAATCCATGTCAGACTTTTAACATCTAATGCAAACTCAGGGAGTATTCAGACTGACAACATTGTTTGGTTCGGTCCGAGTACACAAATTTGTTTTGGGAAGATTGAGTTTGGTCTGTATTCAGACTGACGTCTATAGGACATTCTGTTTCGGACCAATTCTTGTGAACAAAACCATGTGACTAAAGATCTCTTCAGTCTTTGGTCAGGAAGTACGAGGCGGGTCAAAACAACAAGAGAAAATATAGTTTGTCGGGAAAACAGTGAGAAATAATGTGTATCACGTTAAAAGTTGTTTTAACCGGCCTGGAGTCACCCGACTGCATTTCAATGTGTTGCTGTGTCTCATTGTTGAACTACAAACTACAAGCTAGCTTTTAGGAGTAAGTAAGTAAATATTTATTTCTATAGCACCTTTCTCAGATAAAAATAACAAACAATGGACGATGACTGGATTTTTAGGCTCTGACTTGTGTAAACTGGGAATGTTCTGATAAATATAAATGACACCACTAAAGGTTGGTTGGGTGATGCCAATAGCAGAAAGATGATGATAGAGCAAACCAGAATCTGCTGCTATAAATATTTTTTGTTGTAGATGGTGCTAATAAGTGCGGTTTCTGTGCTGTGCTTAGGACAAAAACATAAAAACACTGGAATTGGTCATAAGGGTGTTTTTGTTTGGATGGGATTGGAGTTAAGATGCAACATTTTTCTCAAAGAACTTTAGAAAAGATAAGTAGATTGTAAACAGGATAAAGAATGACAAAGCCAGTGGATTCTGAACTGGCTCATTTGATATAGGAGGAGACAGCTAATATTTTAAAGAGGATGGGAAGAAGATATGTGGTGAGTGAGGAAAATGAGATGGGACCGGCTGGATTTGAGACAACCTTTTGTAATCATAACATCATGGCCAAAGGACCATCAAATTTAATTCAATGTTGACATGGTGGTGTAGTAAGTAAGACTCCCACCTCACTGCATATGGGTGTGTGTGTGTGTGTGTGTGTGTGTGGCATTTTCTAGTCATTCATTGCGTTGGTTTTCTCCAGCTTTTTTACAAAGTTAAGAAAAAGCTTCATAAGTTATAGATTGTCCTTTTAGGTGTGAAGGCGAATTATCTGTATTGCTCTGCAATGGACAGGAGACCTGTCCAGGATGCATTCCACTTTTGTCCTTAGCTGGCTAGTCTCCAGCAACCCTGTGGCCCCAAATGAGAATATGATGGGTTTAGACATTGGATTCTAGGGCAAATGTGACGACTGAACTTGGCCTATTGAAAGTAGTAAAAAATTTAGAGCCAAAAGTTTCCAACATTAATCTAACAGGGTTTTAGAAGCGTATTTCTTGGTTTTTCAATTTTCTTTTTCATGACTGTAATTATCAAACGTTAATTCACCATTTTTGTCTTTTGTCAGAATATCTTTCAGAGATGTACCAACAGACTCTGGTGGCGCTTACAGTGTTACTCTACTTATCCTTTCTGGTGAATGGAGGCAAAGTTTTGGTGTTCCCTGTCGATGGAAGTCATTGGGTCAACATGAAAGTGATCATCGAAGAGCTTCATGCCAGAGATCATGAAGTCACAGTACTGCGACCATCAGACAGCTGGTACATCAAGTCTGACTCTCCACACTACAAAGCCATAACTCTCAATTCTCCTGCTGGTTTTGACAGTAAAGGCTTTGGGTCATTTGTAACAAGAATCCTAAAAATGCAACGCCAAGGCGCTTCCATTTGGACTCGGATCTCCCTAGAGATAGACATGTTGAATAATTTTAATGAGATGAATAAGTTGGTACTGCAAATGGTTGAACAGATGTTTGGAAATCCTAAACTGATGCAGAGCCTCCATGAAGCCAAATATGATTTAGTCCTAACAGACCCTGCAATTGGTGGGGGTGTGCTTCTTGGTCATCGTCTGGGTCTGCCACTTGTGTTTAACGTCAGATGGACAATTCAAGGTGAGGGACATCAAGCAATTACTCCTTCCCCTTTCTCGTATGTCCCCATACCAGGGTCAGAGTTGACTGATAAGATGACCTTTACTCAACGCATTAAGAACATCCTCTATTATATTTTTACATGCTTACAAATATGGTATATTACAGAACCGAACTACAAGCCATTTGTCCATCGCCACTTTGGTAGTAACATACATTATATGGAGCTCTTTCAGGCAGCAGACATTTGGCTGATGAGAAATGATTTCACCTTAGAGTTTCCACGCCCCACAATGCCAAATATTGTTTACATGTCAGGATTTCAGTGCAAACCCTCCAACCCTTTGCCTAAGGATCTAGAAGATTTTGTTGAGAGTTCTGGTGAGCATGGCATCATTGTGATGACACTGGGGACCTTGGTGGAAAAACTTCCTGATGACATCACTGAGGGTATTGCTGCTGCTTTTGCTGAACTTCCTCAAAAGGTGATCTGGAGGCACAAAGGCAAGAGGCCATCCAACCTTGGCAACAACACATTAGTCTTTGACTGGTTGCCCCAAAACGATCTCTTGGGTCATCCTAAGACTAAGTTGTTTGTAGCCCATGGAGGAACCAATGGAATACAGGAAGCCGTTTACCATGGCGTCCCTCTAGTTGGTCTGCCTCTTATGTTCGATCAGCATGACAACTTCTTCAGGATGCAAGCAAGAGGAGTGGCCAAAGTTTTGGACTTTGGAACACTAAACAAAGACACATTCCTGGAGGGCTTGAAGGAGGTTCTCTACACACCATCCTACAGGGAGAATATGAAGAAACTGTCCAGCCTGCACAGAGATCAGCCAATGAAACCATTGGACCGTGCAGTGTTCTGGATTGAGTTTGTCATGAGGCACAAAGGAGCCGCACATCTGAAGACAGATTCTTACAAGATGTCCATGGTCCAGTACTATTCAATTGATGTTGCAGCATTTCTGTTTGCAATTGTTCTACTAGTTTTTATTGTTTCCATTTCTGCTGTAAAGTTTCTCTGTAGGCAGATTTTTGACAGAAGTAAAGTAAAACGGGAATGACAAAATACCTTAGCCAGAGATGCCCAGTCACATTGGGTTGAATGATTGGTTTAGTGTGAAAGTTAAATGTGTAATATTTTATTAATTCTTTCCCTATTATTTAGTTTTTGTTGAGAAAAAAGCTGGACACATCACAACTATCAACAAATATGTACTACTAGCATACATGGTTGATAAAAACCAACAATGTATATGCATTCTTGTTTAGGAAAGTTATTACAAATTTAAACTGACTAATGCAGCTTTAATGCATACTCTCTGTACTTTGATGTTTAAAGATTGGTCTTTGAAGTCATTAAACCGAAAAACAGCCTTAAGACTGAATGAGTAAATCCAAGGAATCAAATAACCAACCACAAGGTAATCCCCGTTAATTCGTCATTTAAAATACAAATTGTCATTTGTGATTTAAGCTTCTCTGCTATACATAACATAGCAACATGATTTTTATGTACGACATACACTATCTTTACACTTAAAACTCCAAAACTCTGAAGTTCTGAAGCAGAAATAGTTTTAAGACGGACATATTAAAAACCTCTTCAATGATCCAAAGTAACACTGGTTGTTTACTGAAGGTTTTTACAGTTTACATAATGTTAGAATCAAATTGGTGTCATACTTGTAACTATTTTAACCTGTTTATTTAAAATAGACCTCCTCAATATAATCAGAATAAAAGTTATGGATGTGTTACAGTTACCTCTAACAGGATGTAAAACTGCTAATAATCCTAATATTTAGAATTTATCCACTCTGCAATATCCAGCAAAGCAAACACAAAGCTGAAAGGTAAAAACAATGAATGTTTAAGTATTTGGTTTTGTGAGATCTTGTACCTGAAGTACCGTATATCTTCCAATAGTGGCCGGGGAGTTTATTTAAAAAAATGTTTGTTTCTTAAAGACCGGCGTATATTAGACACCCACGTTTATTCCATCATAGACAGGATGGTGATGGTTAATGTGTTCATTTTGTGCAAAATTCAATTACAAAATGCAGAAAACAAGAGATGAACATTTCAGGATTTATTCAAATGTTATGAAGATTGTATTCTGTTCTGATTCACACTGGCTGTGAACGTCAATCTCTGTATCAAATATCAATTTTGCTTTCATGCCAATCTATTTCTTGGGACAATTGCACCATTTATTTTGCTCAGTAATGCATGTACAAACCAGTTCCTCTAATTTGTTGCTGCTTTCTCTGCTTACCAGGAAACCAGGATTGCTTCTTTTCTTTCTTTCTGCAGCCTCTCTGCTGTTTAGGATTCACCCCAGAATTGCTACGTGGAGCTAGCAGCTAATGTCTTTAACATGCTAGCTACGTGGAGCTAGCACCTAATGTTTTCAGCCGTTAGCTACATGGAGCGATGTCTGTGTTCATCTCATTTATGATGCACGAAAGACAAGGATGATTTTAAGAGATCAGGTTGATTTATTTTTAAAAGTTCTACAAAAACATCTTACTGTTTGGGTTCATGAAAACATTTAGAATCTCCCACAAGCTACAGAGAGCTTCTCTCCACTGTGTCTGAATGGTTGCTTCCCTGTGTGTCCTCTCACTCTTATGGAGTTTAACGGCTTTCTGTCCCACATTAACCCAAATAATAAAAAGAGGGTACCTTTTTTGAGGTGTGGATGAAACTAAAGTTCAGGAGGCCCGAGCAGACTGCTTTCCCATCCCACTCTCTGTTTGGCTGCCAGCTCCTCCCCGGTAGCTGCATAGCAAGCTCCAGCTCTAAAGTGTATGGCCTTGTCCAACAGCAGCAGACTGGATGGCTCCGGAAATCTCGCTGCCCCAAAAGGGATCCAGTGGGGTAAGAAAATGAATGAAGTTCAAGAGAATCCAGGGATTGATCCACCATAAACACCAGGAAATGGGTTTGCTACTTTTCTTTCTGCAGCCGTCTTACTCCTTTTCTTCTTCTCCCATCTGCTTGCTTCCATTCTGATATGTTTAAGATTCATCCCAAAATGTGGTCCAGATTCCTGAGCAGAATTTTCTTTGGTATATTCCAAAAGTTTAAACAAACTGGAATGAGTCAAAATGTCGTGAGCCATGCTACTATGGCTGAATGCTACAGTCATACAGCCCCCACCTTCTGCCTGCATCAGTACGAAGCAAGAGCCGTGGGGGTGGGGAGGGGGAGTAGGGAGGGGTTGTTGGGTCTTAAAGGAGCCCAGCCACTATTAGAGACCGGCATCAATTACAACTAACACCTGTTAGACCGGCTTTTATTGGAGACCAGCGTCTATTAGAGACCGGCCATTATTGGAAGATATACTGTACTTTATCAAATAAGTCTATCAAAAACCCACAAGGCATTAGACCAGGGGTGTCAGAATCCAGGCCTCGAGGGCCTGTGTCCTACATGTTTTCCAACCAACCTGCCATTGAAGCTCCTTATTGGCTAAACACACCTGATCCAGGTAATCAGCAGTAAATTCAGTAGGATTTTTGGAAAACCAGCAGGAGGCTGGCCCTTGAGGAGTTGAGTTTGACACCCCTGCATTAGACTAACCACTCAGTGTGCAAGAATTTCAGATTTTTTTTTTGTTTGACAAGACAGTTATAAAAGGAGGCACGGGATAATGTTCCCTCTAATATTTCATGTTTCTGTGCATACACATATTTATGTGAACCAGTGAAACTCAGAGAAGGGTGGAAAAAAAAAACTAAATAAAGCACAGTTCCCAGCCAACTGTGACTCAATTTCCATCGTTCATGTTGATGAGACATTCAAAAGATTTGGTTCATTCATGAACGTTGCATGTCACATCGGTAATGAATTTGTGTTTGTAACTTTGTCTTTGATGTAAATAGCACAATTGTGTATGTAAGTAGTGTGCACTTCTGTTTTGTGCATTGCACGTATTTTCTTGTGAATTATTATAGTATTTAATAATCTTTGTCATACTCTAAATTGTGTTAATTTTTATACACACAGAAAGCAACATGTTTAGTTATATAATTCTATTAAACTGTGAGTTGTTTAAATATTGTGTTAACCTACCAAATAAAGTCCAAGTAATAATGTTTGGTTGATTTTTTCATGTGAGAACACAACCTGGGTACAACAATTGTCTTATGTCTGTGAAAAAAAGTTTCTCTCCTAGTCTTTAGTCTCTTTATTCACTTTAGTCACTGTTATAAATTGTATTGTAAACTGTAATAATTTTCACTTTTTAAGGATCCACTCCAATGAAATCACATTTTTGGTGTTTTCATCCAAGTCACAAAAATGGTACAAGGACATGTGTTCTTTTACAGTCGACATTTATAAAATAATTTAAGATTAAAACTGCATTTCTGAGTATTTCCTTATTCAAATCATGATGGATCAAAAGCAGATAAAAATCTGCGGTTTGAAAATTTTTGCTGTGATGCAGCAACTGAAATGGGCGGGCCATAGTCTCCCGGCTCCGCTCCAATTCAGATGCATCCACTTGCAGACAATTAGATCCATGTATGTTTTCATTTTCCTTGTCTGAGCTGCCATCTGGCTCAAGACTGTACAGATGCATAGCTCCAAAATTTTTCACTGTTTTTGTTCCACTGCTAATGTTAGCTTGTGGTTGAGAGGGGTTGTAAGCTAGCAGGAGAGAGGATAAACAAAAAGATGTTGGCATATCAGCAGAAATTAGGTCCGTGCCACAACTCAGAGGTTAATTTCTAATTAACCTCTACACGCACTGCTTCTCCTTTCCTTTTTTTCATGGAGGTACTGAATTGAGCGTTCGAATGTTATCTGAAATGTGCATCGGAATAGATTAACTTGTTTGAGCATTTATGTGAACATATGAGTGCAATCTGTGTAAACATATCTGTATAAACAGGCACGGTGAGTGGGAATCACCTGTTGCAATAAATCCATATTTTAATTAGGTCTCTTGGTAGCCTAATGTTGAATGTCTTGAAGTTGTATCCTGTTCTGTCATAATCCAGTTCAGGCCAGACCCCTCCAACAAGGCCAGATTGTCATAACAGTTGGAAGAAGAAAATAGTTAGGAGGTAGGAGGGGCTCTTTCCTCTGCATGAGCCGAAGAGCAGATCAAGTTTCATTGTTTCTAGCTTTGTTCTTTCCAGGTCAAACAGTGTTTTGAGCTTGTGTTGAGTTCATGTCCCAATTGAGCTTTTCTTTCAGACTGTATTCAACAAAGCGAGTCCAAAAGAAGAAAGAAATAAAGAGGAAAACTCACAGGGGCAGCAGGCAGCAGGAAGTGGGGGTGCTTCAGTAATTTGAGACTGGAGGTCCTGTTTCTTTGACATGCCTTCCTCCTTGTGGTGGACGGAGGAAGAGCTGCTTGGAGAAGGGGGGTGTGTGTGAAATGGCTTGCCATCTTCAGTTCAAGTTAACAAAAGCTAAACATCTTTATAAGAAAAGATAATATTGTTTTAATGCTTTTTCATTGTTATTTCTAACAGTACATCTAATCACACTAATTCTTCTCACTCTGAAAAACGACAGACTTTTTGGTGTATTTCCACAACCCCACATACAAACCATATTAGCTTTGACAATGAAAACCTAAACCTGTTTCACACTTTATCTTACAGTTTTTTAAACTGTATTTTCTTTTAGATTGTTTAGCTATAATTTTAAGAAACCACCTGTTACAATTTAGCTCTCGTTGTTCCTGTTGGAAAGGGCATGGTAGTTAGTGATTAGCACTCACAACAAGAAAACCCTGAGTTGAATCTTTCTGTGTTCAGTTTTTCTCCCCCCGCATGTGTGAGTTTACCCTGAGCTCTTTGGTGTCCTCCCACAGTCCAAAAACATGCTTCTCAAGTTAATTGATGGCTCTAAAATCAACCCTTGGTGCAAGTGTGGCAATTAACAGACAGTCTGTCCAGGGTATACGCTATGTTACCAGAGTCTCAAAATTCACCGCAAAGATTTCTCTCATAAATGCAGGAAGTTCTCAAATGAGGGGGAGGGTGCAAATGCACCGCCATTCGTATGATCTGTGAATTTATATTATAAGTGTGCCTAAAGATTATGTTTATGGAGCATTTATTGTGCATTTGTGGAACATCTATTAAAACATTTGTGAGAGATTTATTGTGTATTTATGAGACATTTCGTGTATATTTTTGAGAAATGTATTCACAGCAAAGGGTCTGAATACTTAGGACCATGTGATATTTCAGTTTTTCTTTTTAATAAATCAACAAAAATGTCAAAAATTCTTTTTTTGTCAATATGGGGTGCTGTGTGTACATTAATGAGGGGGGAAAAAACTTAAATGATTTTAGCAAATGGATGCAGCACAACAAAGAGTGAAATATTTAAGGGGGTCTGAATACTTTCCAGATCAGGCAGGCAGACCAGACCAGCCAGATCCTCTGATCCCGATGTCATGTTCTAGTCTCTGGAGTAAGATGCTGTGGTCTATAGTGTCAAAGGCTGCACTAAGATCTAGCAGGACCAGAATAGAGATTAAGTCCCTTTTCTGTGGCCAGTAACAAGTCATTAGTGACTCTAACTAGTGCAGTTTCAATACTATGGTGAGGTCTGAACCCTGACTGGAAATCTTCAAAGAGGCTATTGTCCTGTAGGTGGCAGTATAGCTGTTTAACAACAACTCTTTCAAATATCTTTGAGATAAAGGGGAGATTTGATATTGGTCTATAATTGGCCAGAATGCCAGGATCTAAACTGGGCTTTTTCAGAAGAGGTTTAACAACTGCATATTTAAAAGACTGTGGCACATAACCTGTTTCTATGGAAGTATTTATAGCAGTTAAAATTGATTCATTAATTAAAGGGAAGGTTTCTTTAAAAAGCTTAATGGGAATTGAGCACATGGACCAGGGCTGGTGGCTTGTGAGAAAGAAAACGTTTTAGGGTTCTGTGCTTCTTTAGATTTTAACAGCTTCAGACAGGCGTTGGTAATGTGTTTTTACACAACATGAATCTGACGTAAACATTTTTCCATTTCGTTTCAACTGAAGTAAAATAGTGTTGTGGTTTCCAGCCTGAAAATGCTACCTCTGTCGTTGACACTTTCTGTTAATTTCTTCCTGGTGGTGCACTGCATGCACACATCTAGGAGCTTGACTCCCAAGCCAACCAGGATGTTGAATGGGACCCCCCAACATACACACCCTGCTTCACACAGAAGACAGACAGTCTTGCTGTGAATTTGTACAAAGTAATGGTAACACCGCTGTAGCAGGGATAAAAGTAATCAGTTAGATTACTCCATTTATTTATCTTCTAACGCTGTTTGTAAAGCAGTTATTCTTAAACGCCTTTACTACCAACACTGATTATCACAAGTATCTTTAATTGAGTTCAGTGATCCAAAGAGCCCTGAGACACATTATCATCCATGAAAAAGAAAGAGTTTTATCTTTTTGCAGACTCATTCAAACTGTGATGCTGTCTACTTATCAGGATCAGATATTATTTTTTATTATTATTTTGATCAATGCTGTGTATTTCAAGCTTGTTATTCCAAATAAGTGCCCTAGTATAAGTCTGCATATCATGAACAAAGAGCCTCAGAATGTGGCAGTATTCTGAGCGGGAAGTGCACAAAAACAGCTCAGAAAATTTAACAGACCCTCTTGGATTTTGTGGCAGTTATTTATGATTGTTGTGGCCTAAAACGCCTGATCTTGCGACAGCTTTTGTGAAAGGTTGCAACAAAAGTTGTACTGTTATTCAGTAGTTTTTTTCCCCCAAAAGCACCTCAAAATATTAATTATTAAATAAACTTCACATTCTCATATTTAAACTCTCTTTGCTGTGAGATGTGCATTAGGAAATACCACACCCTTACCATATACAATATGGTATATTATACATTTGTCATACATAGATTATACATGTATATTGTTGTGCTTTTTTTAACATAAATAAAACAGTGAAACTCAAAATTAACTTTTGGTCCTCCTTACTCAAAATAAAAAAAATATTTGTGCATTGATTTAAACATAGATTTGAAAGAAAAATGACATTCTGCAGGGAAAATTATAAACTTAAAAAAGCAGATTAAGCCTCAGATCTTCATGTCTTCCCCTCAATCTTCCTCTTTATTCATTTATTCATTCAAAAGCACCACTGGTGAGTTGCTGGTTGTGGTAGAGGAAGACCAAGGCTTTGAGCAGCTGATGTGGTTTCGTCTGTCAGTAATGATCTGCTGTTTAGGAGAAGGTTCTTTCAGGTGTCTGTACAGGTTTGTTGTGGAGGCCGTTCGACATGGAATGATTCTCCTGCAGACTCTACACTCTTCCTTTGTATTATCAATAAAAGTGAAATGGTTCCGGACTTTCCTTCTTCATCCAGTGTCCCTCAGTTTCTTCATGTTTTTGTGTTGATGTTGTTTCTTGTTGTTGCACCTGATGCTCTCTGTCTTTCCCTCACATTTGGTTCATGTTTTGCTGCGGGTGTAATGGACATTGATAATATACGGTCTATGATAATAACCCTGCATGCGCAACCCCCTCCGCCCCCTCTTACATGCGTGCTCAGCGCAACCCCCCTCCCCTGGCACGTGCACTTAGTGCAAACACGTATGTATCGACCATTCACATGCTGCTTGAAGGGAAGAAAGAGAAAGGGCTCAAGAAAGTTTAACAAAAAGAAAAGAACATTGCTCTCAGGTAGGAGACGTTAGTGAAGCAACATCGTCACCCGGTCTAAGTTCCAATTAGGCTGCAGTGAAAATGCAAAGTTGCAGAGTGTGCAACAGCTTGCGTGGTTTGCTTGATTTGTCTTAACAGTAGCGTTCACAATATTGCAAATTCCTGGAGGGACTGATTTGGGAAGATATTCACAGACTCAAACTCTGAGGCTAAAAAACTCTTTCACTAAACTAAACAGCTTTGAACATCAGTTTAAAACTTTTGCAAATGTCTCTTGCTTTGTGTCTTAATGCAAACAATGACCTACAGAGGCATTTAAAAGGAAAAAGATCTGATTTCCATGATTAAACTGGGTATTTTTGACCTTTCATAGCAACAGCTTCAAAATGCTTAAAATGTTAACTGCTTTCAACAATCAGACACAATGTAAAGGAATTGCAAATCTAGTTTACCCACCAAAAGTCAATTTTATAAGAAATGAATACAAAAACATTCATAAACAGCTTTGGTTAGTCAATAAAAAAGCAAATAAGAAAAATTTCAAAGAGGTAAAAAGCATTTGATGTTTACTTTATATGATAAAAAGCAGCTTCATGCTTTTCATTAGCAGCTTTAGGCGGCTGCAATAAAATTACTTAAAAGTATCCTTAAACTTTTAAGTAAAAGTATAAGTATGAGTATACATATACTTATAAGTATCCTTTCCTTTTTTGTAACACTTTGGAATCATTGTTATAACAGAAAGTGCTAATAACCCTACAAAAAAAAATTAAAGGACTCTAACTATTCAAAATAGTGGCATTGGCATATTTTTATACACAAACTATGGAAAGTATAATTTTGAGCAGAAAATTATGGATGAAAAATTGGTGCAGATACTTTTTAGTAAGTTTTTTCAATAGATAATCAAATATTAGTAAGTCAGTCCACTTCTGTGCCATATTCTAGTAAATTTATCCACCTGACATTACTAATGGCATCTAAGGACTACAGTTAAGGAGTGAGAAAAAAAACTTTCCAGAATGGTGGATATTGTCCCAGAATAGATTGTGATCTTCGTCAATTCCCGTATAAGTTTGGTCAACAAGCCATATTTAACTGGCCATTTCCACAAGGCAACATCTACAGAGGTCATAAATAGACTTGCCCACCTGTCAGTTTTCAGTGTTATTTGTGACCCGGCGATAGTCTTGATGATTTCCTGCTGCCCTGTCCGAGGGGCTGGTGGCTGGGGGCTGCAGCAGATATTGGGTCCATTGGTACGTAAACATCCTGTTTCAAAAAAGCTTTGTAGCTCTCCTCAGGCTCTCTGTCAGTATTTGAGGCATACTCTGTTCTGAATGTGGTGATCTTAGTCTTGGGGTCACCAGACAAAAGTCTGTCAGATGTTGAGGGCAAAGGTGAAGCTAGACCTGGAGTAGGAACACCAGAAAGTGGTTGAGCTGGCTTCATGTTGGTAGAGCTGCAGCCAGATCGAGCACTTAGAAAGACGAGACGTAATCACTCCCCTCCTCCTGCTATATACCACATTCATACCCTTGTGCTGCTCTTGCTTCACCCTCCTCCTCTCTTTCAGCCAACTGCAGCTCAGCTTCTGTTTCTCTTTATGTGTCACCATGCCTACATGTCTGTATGTCAATGGACTGGAATACTTGAGGCTGTGAAGACAAGGCTCCATGTTGTGTGACCTCTCCCCACAGTTGCAGAAAAAAGGTGTGTATTCATGATACATTTTTTTTTACCTTGATTAGGGCCAATGATCACAATCCCATTCACCCATGCACACACTGATGGCAGCTCCACTGCCATATGGCCACAACATGTAACCACAAGGATTCAGGATTGTGAGGCTCAAAGTCTTGCCCTAAGAAACTTGGACACATAGGCAGGGAAGACGGGTATTGAGCAATTTTCATCGCTCAGAGGTTGAATGAATTAATGAATGAAATGGTTTATTTCAAGCAGACAAGATATACAAGACATGTGTAACACAATCAACAACAACAAAGATTTTCATCAGTAATCATGTCAAACATAGGATAACTAGACACCCGAAAATTGACTGCTTGAAAGGGAGTGGGAGGAAGCGAATTTATATAATCCCACCCCTACTCAACCATACCATTTACTTTACATTAGATATCAACCGGTTCGTAACTAATAATCAGGTATTTATACTGTACTGACAGTAATTCAGGTAATTAAACATCCTTGAGTAACATTAAGTCATACTGCTTTGCATGTAAGTACAACACTATTTTAGACTTGATTGGAGCTTATGCAAAAATAATAATAATAGAGAATAATGATCAAAATAAATTATTTTCCCTCTTTTTCAGAATAGTTTTGTCAAAAGAATTAGTGATGTGAAAAAATCAATAATAATAATAATTACAAAATAATAATAATAATAATTAAAAAGAAAAAAATAAAAATTAAATTAAAATCACTAAAAATCAAATAAATGCTTATTTTCATCAGAAAAGTCGTTTCTTCAGATCAAATATAAAAAGAGGAAACAAAAAATCATTTATTTCTGAAAGATCATTTACTTTAATCAGATATAAAGAATCAATAAGTGCTGGTTGTTTTATTAGAAGGTCCTTTCTCATTAATCACACTTCAGGGAACCAATGTCAAGTGATTTGACTAAAGCCTTTGGCCAAGACGGTATTCCTGCGTTAAGCTGCCTGATTAACAGCCGTCCTTCAGGTTTGAACAGAGTTTATAAAGTTCTCTTCGTTGTTATGACTGCGGATTTTGTTTGTCAGGTCCATTGTCCTTCAGCTGGTATCACAGCAAGTAAGTTGAGCTCAAGTTGTCTGCCGGGCAGAAATCACTGCTGAAAATCAGGTCAAAGTTGATATAAGAGTCAGTGGTAAATCCCCGGCGAAATCGTTTTTGATTCTTATTTCACTTCAAATAAAGGCTCAGACGTCTGTGACCACACACTTCTCAAAGTCTTTCATGTTGGTGATGACCATTGGCTTGGTCAGGTCCGGTGGACCAAGTGGTTTTACATAGTTCCTGGAATTCAACAAACCATGTGCTCTGGATCTATTTTTTCCGCTTCAGGAGTCGGGCATGCTTAGCCAACAATGCTTTAAATTTTGATAAATGGTGGTTAATGAAAACCTCTGACCCTTTTAGCAGTTTTCTTTGCTTCATCAGAGCGATTTTGTGCTTTTGATTCACAAACCTGATGAGGATCGCTGGTTTATCTGACTCCTTTGTCCTGGGAAGCGGGTGGCAGATCTCAATATTATTCAAATCCAAGGTAATTCCTTTGGAAGTGAGGAATGATCCGATTTGAGCCTCCACGGTCTCAGCTGCTGCCATAGCAGCCCCGCTAGCCTCCATGCTAACGTTAGCTGCGCCAGGCTTAGCTTTTGGTTTAAGTTGAAATCCCGTGAGAATGATATTATTTATTCATAGTCGTTGATCCACGTCGTTCTGCCTTCTGTCCATGATATCAAGGTGACTATCCCGTTGTTCATTTCGTACTTATTCTTTTGTCGGAAGTCCTGCACAAGTTCCAGCAGAGGTGTTAGCTTAGCCTGCAAAGTCAGCAAAGGAGTTAGCTTGGCTTGGATGTCAGCTAATGCAGCTTTAAGTTCTGCCAGTTCAGCCTTTGGTGCCATGTTCAGCTCTCTCTATTGCAGAATCTCTGCTGTTTAATCTACAAATACGCTCCAAAAAACATCAGGATCGTCCGCTCGTCGTGAACTGGAAACGGAAAGGTTCACTGCACAACAACTGCTCTTCTCCTGTGCAGATTCCCCGGCTGAGCTCTGGGACTCATTTGTTGTTGTATTTCTCACAATGACAGCGGGAGGAGAATGTGGTCAGGGTCTTTAACCATTGAAAATCCGAAAAAAATGTTTTAGGATCAAGGAGAGATCCTATTCTATCATGGAAGTCTGTGGAGTTTAACCTTTATTTCTTTATTTACTGTGTTTGTATCATCCTGCACTTTTTAAAATCCACATACCTAATAATATATGTCTACTATATTTGTTCATCATTGTCAGGCCATCTATTCTCTCATCTTTTTGTTTCTCCTTGGGTTTTGTGATGTTTGAGTTTCTCTATTAAATGTTTAAGTTTAGCCTTGATATTGGGTCCTACACCACCAGTTCCTGAGACAATTTTCCTGATCTTGTTTACTTCCTGTCTTTTGGGGTTCTCACTGTAGATCATCACTTTGAATCATCCACCTCCATCCTCTCTTCTGCATCCTCCTTGTTCAGACAACCAGACTTAGCACTTCTTTGACTAAATCTATTATCCTTCTCTTTTGGTCTTCCTTCCTGCAAAACATCTACCATGATCTGTTCCTCTGATGGATTTCTTCCTGATCGTATACGCCTTGGTCACTCCCAAAGAGATTCTCAACCAAAAACATGGCTGCTCTCCAGTCATTTACCCCTTTTCTGTCGTAGCTGACACCTTTTTGACGCACATCAGATCTGAAACCTTCCTCTACCTGTAACCTCACTGTTTCACTTGATTCCCTGTCATTGACACACAGTTGCACACATATATTACTCAGATATTCTCTATCTTTCTGTAGCTAACCTTCATTCCAAATTTTGATCTTTTTTATTTATTTTTTTATTTATTTTGAATTTTGAATAAATTAAAAAATCCAAACTTTTGGTCTACTTTTAATCACATATTTCACTGTCCATTTTGCCCCACCTGAGAAAAGAGGTTCCAATGCTTTCTTTGTGGTGACATTGCGAGCAATTTTGGCTTCCGCTTGGAAGAGCGGAGGATTGATAAAACTCGCTACTTGTTGCTGCAGCCTACCCTGCCAGCGTCCTTGCTCAAGGTCCAAGATTCAAGAAGTTAATTGTCCTATATACAGCAACACGATCAATTAAATTCTTAATTGCAAGTTCCCACAACTAACTCAGAAAAAAATTAAAAGACATGGGTAACAAAGAGAAAAAAACCAAAACCCAATAGCACTGACTTCAAATAAGTAAGTATTTAAAGATGTACTGATGTGTAAAATTATGTACATACACACGTGGACAAATTGTTGGTACCCCTCAGTGAGAATTGTGGGTTTTTCTTTCTTTAACTGAGGGGTACCAACAATTTTGTCCACGTGTGTATGTCCAAAGAGCTGATGTGCAAGGTCAACTATGCAAATATGACATGAGGAAACCTGGTTTTGTGAGGGTTCTTGTCTTGGATTTTTGTAAATTTAGGTTTTTGTCATGTTCTGTTTTCCCTGTCTGTGTCAACAGGTTAAGGTTGATCATCCACGCCTGTTTTCATTTAGTTAATTACCCTCAGTCTATTAAAGTTGATGGTTTTCAGTTTTTCATTGTCAGGTCATCTGTTCTGTTTGGTCACTCCTTCCCATGGTTTTGGCATGTTTTTGTCAATTTATTATTTGTTTTAGTTTCTTTTATATAGCCTGCTCTCTTGCGTTTTGAGTCTTACACCACCAGTTCCTGACAAGTTCAGGTGGTGGTTCAGCAATCTGATGGCCTGTAGATAAAGACTAATTTTCAGTCTGGATGTTTTTATTTTAACTTTCCAAAGCATCCTGAATTAGCATTGTTTACAATGGTCGTTTTGTTGACTTTGATACTCTTGCTTTCAGCAGAAGTAACGCTGATTAGTATAGCTTCCTGTTTGTTTCAAAAGCCACTATCATCTGTCCTTTTGCTATGTTCTTTTTTATTGCCATGTTTGTACTCATTATTAAGACAGTGAAGAACAAACACACTCATGATCCCTCCCTTGAAAGGAACCCTTTCTATAATGATTGCTTTGAAGGTTAGTTTCTTGTTTGCTGATGGTGCATTGAAAAAAATACTATCCAGCATAGACATTGTACCACATCTGCTGGCACCCCGTGGACTTACTGGATGTGACTCTGTTGCTGAAATTTTAGTAATGGCCTTATTAGTATATTATGCAATTTGCTCAAAGGTGCCAAGCCGGCATCAATTGGATTCTGAATCAGGACCATTCAAAGATATATGATCTGCAAAAAATAATTGTGAGGAGGCCAAAACCATTTTTAGCACAATACTTCTAGACTAAAGCCTCTACAGCTTGATGTTGGTGGGACTCCATAGACACCAGCAGCTTTGAACATGTGCTTGCTGCTTTGTAATGGTATTTTAGCAGGTGCTCTTAATCCCATGTATTTGTCTGGCAGAAATCGTCCTCATTCTGCCTGTATCTGCACCAACCTGTATGTGCTCTGAATCAGCCACAAATCTCTTAGTGAAGCTTTGACACAATTTCAAGGAGGAGGATGTACCTCATCACATGCAGCTGGGTGTTTATTCATCACTCCTTATGTCATCAATTGGTCTTCACTCTGAGCCAATAGCTGAAGTGTTTACCTTCTTCCCAGCCAATCAAAATCAAATTTCTGCCTTTAAATTGCAATTAAGTTTGTTTTTCCGCATTCCAGACATTGCGCCGTCTGTGTTTCGCTTTCGTCAAGTCTGTCTGGCAACGATGAGCGCCAGCGTTCAAGCCATCTCGTGATCCGGAAACCCTGACGCTGGCAGTGAGCGGATGTGAAAGTCAGCATGTGCACTGACCAGATGATGATGGATCACGTCTCTCCAACCAAGGCAGACTGAGAATGGTGGAGCAGCGGAGGCCTTGATGGCGAAGGAACGTGGTAGTGACCGGGTACGATGAGTGCAATGTCCTGGGTCAGCAACTGGATCCGGCCTGACCCCAGTAGTCACCCGTATGTCGCAGGTCAGCAGTGGGACGCCGTGAGTGCGGGTAGAAGCCAAGACAAAAAAAAAAAAAAATTTCCTTGCCACCCAGAGTTTATAATGGCCTGTGTTTCCACTACATGGCCTTCAAGGCACAGAGTCACTGGCAGGATAAAAGTGAGCGTTGATTTACTCATTAGCCCTCCGAAGCGCTGTGAAGGATGATTCGGGCAAATGTTGTGGATGTGGCCCAGCTGACAGAGGTAGAGGTTCTCCAGAAAATGTCTCACTGTCTCCTCTGGAGAGAGCTGGGTTGAGTCAAGGTACACGTGCATGTGGCCGGAACCGGAGGCTGGAACCGGAGGCCTAATTTCCTGACAAGGATTGAAAAGCGCAGGACTTCCATCATTTTCACTTCTAGTTGTAGTGGCCCGCCTTCATAATTCCTGACCAATGAGGGAAGAGATCTTTGGTCAAGTGTTTTTGTTTACAAGCTTTGGTTTGAATAGGAAAATTGGCCTGACGGCAGACTTGAAAGACAGGATTCAGGACTCAGTCTGGACCAAATGAGTCTGAATTTACCCTAAAATACAATTTGCGTAGTAATTTGGCATGCAATGTAGACTGGAACCAGTGTTTGGCAGTGGAGCCGCCATCAGTGTGTGAATGTGTGAGGGGTGCATATGAGTCATTGGTACTGTGACTACACAATGCTTTGGGCCTTCAAAAAATGTAGTAAAGTGCTGAATAAGTACACACCATTTGAACAATCACATAAAAAGATAGAATATACAAACCACAGGCTGACAAGGCTGAAAAATCAATATATAAATGTATTTTTTTTTATCACAGAAAAAGGAAAAAACACAAAAATCAATGCTTCAATGCTTGAACCAGCCCCTAAATAGCAAAAGTACCTGGTAATGCTTTATTTTCTTTTATTTTTTTGTCAGGCTCTATGAATTGTAATAACTTTTATTCCTTTCTACAAATTAGATATTTCTAAAAAAAACATGGTTTCAAATAGAATTTGTCTGTGTGTGCATTTGTGTGTGTGATTATTCCTATTTATGCTTTGTATGAAACACTTGTGAAATTTTAAATCAGTAATTAAAATTTTTGTAAAATTCGTGTCTAAACTTAAGAGAACGGTTCACAAATGCTTTACCATCCAGAATTAACGGGCCTATTTCATTCTATTATTAAGCCTTTCAGAGTAAACTACAGTGGGTACGGAAAGTATTCAGACTCCCTAAAATTTTTCAATCTTTGTTATATTGCAGCCATTTGCTAAAATCATTCAAGTACTTTTTTTTTTCTCATTAATGTACACGCAGCACCCCATATTGACCAAAAACAAAAGCTGAATTTTCGACATTTTTGCAAATTGATTAAAAGAAAAACAGAAATATCACATTGTCTTAGGTTTTCAGACCCTTTGCTGTGACACTCATTTATTTAAGTCAGGTTCTGTCCATTTCTTCTGACCATCCTTGAGATGGTTCAACACCTTCATTTGAGCCCAGTTGTGTTTGATTCTACTGATTGGACCGATTAGGAAGCCACACACCTGTCTATATAGGACCTTACAGCTCACAGTGCATGTCAGAGCAAATGAGAATCATGAGGTCAAAGGAACTGCCTGAAGAGCTCAGAGACAGAATTGTGGTAAGGCACAGATCTGACCAAGATTACAAAACATATCTGCTTCACTTAAGGTTCCTAAGAGCACAGTTGCCTCTATAATCCTTAAATAGAAGATGTTCTGGATGACCAGAACCCTTCCTAGATCTGACCATGAGGCCAAACTGAGCTATCAAGGGAAAAGAGCCTTGGTGAGAGAGATAAAGAAGAACCCAAAGATCACTGTAGCTGAGCTCCGCAGATGCAGTCGGAAGATGGGAGAAATTTGTAGAAAGTCCTCCACCAGTTGGGCTTTATGGTAGAGTGACCCGATGGAAGCCTCTTCTCAGAGCAAAACACATGAAAGCCTGAATGGAGTTTGCTAAAAAAACCCTGAAGGACTCCAAGATGGTGAGAAATAAGATTCTCTGGTCTGATGAGACCAAGATCGAACTTTTTGGCCTTAATTCTAAGTGGTATGTGTGGAGAAAACCAGGCACAGCTCATCACCTGTCCAATACAGTCCCAACAGTAAAGCATGGTGGTGGCAGCATCACGCTGTGGGGTGTTTTTCAGCAAGGACAGGATGACTGGTTGCATTTGAGGGAAAGATGAATCCAGCCAAGTACAGGGATATCCTGAACCAGAACCTTCTCCAGAGTGTTCAGGACCTCAGACTGGGCCGAAGGTTCACCTTCCAGCAGGACAATGACCCTAAACACACAGCTAAAATAACCAAGGAGTGGCTTCACAACAACTCTGTGACTGTTCTTGAATGGCCCAGCCAGAGCTCTGACTTAAACCCAACTGAGCATCTCTGGAGAGACCTTAAAGTGGCTGTTCACCAACATTTACCATCCAACCTGACAGAACTGGAGAGGATCTGCAAGGAGGAATGGCAGAAGATCCCCAAATCCTGGAGTGAAAAAGTTGTTGCATCTTTCCCAAAAAAACTCATGGCTGTATTAGATCAAAAGGGAGCTGCTACTGAATACTGAGCAAAGGGTCTGAAGCCTTAGAACCATGTGATAGTTGAGTTTTTAATAAATCTGCAAAAATGTCAAAAATTCTGTTTTGTTTTTTTTGTCAATATGAGGTGCTGTGTGTACATTAATGAGGGAAAGAACTTAAATGATTTTCGCAAATGGTTGCAATATAACAAAGAGTGAAACATTTAAGGGGGTCTGAATACTTTCCGTATCCACTCTATATCCATATATGATATGTGAGAACATATTTCCTTTAGCACATTAAAGAACAATTGTTTTTAATGAATGAGGTACTTTCTTGAGCTTTTTTTCTCACCTGAAAGCACTGACATAAGTAGAGATAAATGTTAAGTTCAATTAGGTAATGATCATTATAAGTTAAGTTATTAAGTTACTTATTTAAACTCATACTGTTAAAGTCAACAAGTGACCGTCTTCCCACTGGGTTAACAGAGTTTTGAAGCCCTTTATACTGTAATATTTGCAGTCTATGTTGATAGACCAATGTTTCCCAATATCTTCTTTCTTAGTGTCATAGAATAAAGACTATGCGTCTTTATTTTTTCCTACCAAGCTGGAGTTAATGTAGAGTCTAAGCAATGGTGGATTTATGTACTAAACCAGGTGTTGGGAAAAGAGAGCTTTGGGTGGGTAAAAGCTAAAAAAGAAGCTGCAGGCCAAACCTCAAACACTGGAGCTCACATACATTGCAGACATTTGAGGGTTGGTCTCAATCTCTGAAAAACAGACATCTTTGTGTCTGAATGCCAGCTAGTGTTGTCTTCAGAGATGAGTGCTGGAACAAACAGAGATTTGTGCTAAACGCCTTTTGTGAAAAAGCTCCCTGTGATACTTGCTAGCCTCTCACATTGTCTAATTCATCACTGATCATTCATCATTTTTGTGCAGCTGCCACTTTGACTGCAGCATATAGGAGCTGTTTTGTTGAACTGAACAAAGACAGTCATGGTACTGATTTATGGTCTGTGAGACCTGGTGCTGCACCATGTTTTCACTGTTTTTAAAAACCATTGCACATTACACAACCAAAGGTTTTTATAACAAGAAAATAAAGGTTGTTCACAAAAGAACATTTTCCTTTTTGGAAGATGCAGCTTCTGCTTTAATACTTCAGAACTTTTCATGAGTCACTTTGGGAACACCCTTTTATGGTATCACATTTTTTAAAACTATTGTACCTATGGATATTGGCAGCAGCTTTGAGTGTGAAGAAAAGCTTTTTAGTTGTTCCAGTCGTGCTGGAAATGTTGGTTTTGTAGTCTTAAAACCCCTAATTACAGACAAATTCCCCACACGTATTTTAAGTCCGTCTGAGGCAAAATTTTGTTGTTTGCATGTATTTTAGTTTACATCCCATTAGCTGTTATGCACATAGGTGTATGAAATTTGTTCTGCTCAGTTGACCCATTCCCTGGGGGAGCAGTGAGCTGCAGACACAGCCAAGCTTAGGAACCATTTGACACATTAACCTAACCCTTCCTCTGGATCTTTGAAAACAGTTCAGCACTGGTCATACTTATTTAGAAAAATAGGTGTACATTTTCATCCCTCCCTACCAATCCGTGTATCATTCATTCACTCATTTTTCAATTTAAAATCAAAAAAGAAAAAATGAAAAACAAATCGTTTTTCGTCTTAAAACCAAAAATGAAAAACAATGTTTTTTTTGTTTTCTGATTTGCGTATCAAATCGAAAATGGAGCAAACGGATAACGAGCGTTCAGTTTTGTTTTCCGCAATTTCGTCTGAAAAGTCTGGGTCATCCGGACGAAGTTTACGTGGAATTTAATTTGAAAGTTGATCCACTGCTCGTGCTCTCAGTTGTCTTTCAACAAAGGGGAAATATCATATATTGTTGTTTTGCGACCGTAAAAGGAAACCAGAGACCCAATGATATGATAACTGAAAACACTTCTGTCACTTTCCAGGTAAGAATTACTTTAATGATCTTTTTTCCGTCATATCTCTGATGATGTTACTTTGTTTGAAGTTTTGCTAACTGTTGTTAACTGAAACTCTGGGATGCACAAAAGGAACCTGAAAACTGTTTTAACACAATTAGCCGATCCTGTTGTTGGTAACAAACTCCTTTATGAGAAGGCACATCAAAGATCGAGTTACGTCGCCCGGATTGGCGTTACCGGGGCCTCACCCTGGAGCCAGGCCTGGGGTTGGGGCTCGCAGGCGAGCGCCTGGTGGCCGGGGCTCCTCCCACGGGCCCCGGTCGGGTAAAACCCGAACGGCTGACGTGGGATCACTCCCCAGTGGGCCCACCACCTGCAGGAGAGCTCAGAAGGGGCCGGTGCAATGTGGTTTGGGTGGCAGTCGAGGGCGAGTGCCTTGGCGGCCTAAACCCCGGTCATGGAATTTGGCTTTTGGGACATGGAACGTCACCTCTCTGGGAGGGAAGGAGCCTGAGCTTGTGCGAGAGGTTGAGAGGTACCAACTAGACATAGTTGGGCTCACCTCTACGCACAGCCTGGGCTCTGAAACTCAGTCACTCGAGAGGGATTGGACTCTCTACCATTCTGGAGTTGCACATGGTGAGAGGCGGCGGGCTGGTGTGGGCTTACTCGTGAGCCCAAGCTTAGCCGCCAAGTGTTGGAGTTCACCCGGTGGACGAGAGAGTTGCTTCCCTCCGCCTTCGGGTGGGGGGCAGGTCTCTGACTGTGGTTTCAGCTTACGGGCCGAACAACAGTTCGGAGTACCCAGCTTTCTTGGTGTCTCTCGGAGGGGTACTGGAAAGCGCCCCGACGGGGGACTCCATTGTCCT
The DNA here is from genome assembly GCA_014656515.1 of Oryzias celebensis. Taxonomy (NCBI): domain Eukaryota; kingdom Metazoa; phylum Chordata; class Actinopteri; order Beloniformes; family Adrianichthyidae; genus Oryzias; species Oryzias celebensis. Next base: position 8,357,978 of record BNCR01000009.1, on the reverse strand, counting down.
CCTGGGTGACTTCAATGCCCACGTGGGCAATGACAGTAGCACCTGGAGGGGCGTGATCGGTAGGAACGGCTTGCCTGATCTGAACCCGAGCGGTGTTTTGTTGTTGGACTTCTGTGCTAGTCATAGTTTATCCATAACAAACACCATGTTCCAGCACAAGGGTGTCCATCAATACACGTGGCATCAGGACACCCTCGGCAGGAGATCAATGATCGACTTTGTAGTCGTTTCAGGTGACCTCCGGCCGTGTGTTTTGGACACTCGGGTAAAGAGAGGGGCAGAGCTGTCCACTGATCACTACCTGGTGGTGAGTTGGATTCGTTGGCGGGGAAGGAGGCCGGAAAGACTTGGTAAACCCAAACGTACCGTGAGGGTCTGCTGGGAACGTTTGGCTGAGCCCTCCGTCAGAGAAGTCTTTAACTCCCACATCCGGGAGAGCTTCAAACAGGTACCGAGGGAGGCTGGTAACATTGAGTCTGAATGGACCATGTTTTCCACCTCCATTGTCTCTGCTGCTGTTCGGAGCTGTGGTCGCAAGGTCTCTGGTGCCTGTCGTGGCGGCAACCCCCGAACCCGTTGGTGGACACCGGAAGTAAGGGATGCCGTCAAGCTGAAGAAGGAGTCGTATCAGGTCTGGCTGACTTGTGGGACTCCAGAGGCAGCTGACAGGTATCGGCAGTCTAAGCGAGCTGCGGCTCAGGCTGTAGTAGAGGCAAAAACTCGGTCCTGGGAGGAGTTCGGTGAGGCCATGGAGAAGGACTATCGGTTGGCCTCGAAGAGGTTCTGGCAAACCGTCCGGCGCCTCAGGAGGGGTAAGCAGTTTTCTGCAGGCACCGTTTTCAGTGCAGGTGGGGAGCTGCTGACTTCAACTGGGGACATTGTCGGGCGGTGGAAGGAATACTTCGAGGATCTCCTCAATCCTGCTGACACGCCTTCTGTTGAGGAAGCAGAGGCTGAGAACTTTGGGGTGGGGCTGTCCATTACCCAAGCTGAAGTCACCGAGGTAGTTAACAAGCTCCTCGGTGGCAAGGCACCGGGGGTGGACGAGGTCCGCCCTGAGTACCTCAAGTCTCTGGATGCTGTGGGAGTGTCTTGGCTGACACGTCTCTGCAGCACTGCGTGGCAGTCGGGAACAGTACCACTGGACTGGCAGACAGGGGTGGTGGCCCCCTCTTCAAGAAGGGGGACCGGAGGGTGTGTTCCAATTACCGGGGAATCACACTCCTCAGCCTCCCTGGGAAAGTCTATGCCAGGGTACTGGAGAGGAGAGTCCGGCCAATAGTCGAACCTCAGATTCAAGAACAGCAATGCGGTTTCCGTCCTGGCCGTGGAACTGTGGATCAGCTCTACACCCTGTCTAGGATACTGGAAGGTTCGTGGGAGTTCGCTCATCCTGTCCATATGTGTTTTGTGGATTTGGAGAAGGCGTTCGACCGTGTGCCCCGAGGTGTCCTGTGGAGGGTTCTTTGGGAGTATGGGATCCGGGGAGCCTTACTCAAGGCCGTCCGGTCTCTGTATGACCAGAGCAGGAGCTTGGTCCGCATAGCTGGCACTAAGTCAGACCTGTTCCCGGTGCATGTTGGACTCCGGCAGGGCTGCCCTTTGTCACCGGTTCTGTTCATAGTCTTTATGGACAGAATTTCTAGGTGCAGCCAGGGTCCGGAGGGGGTCTGGTTTGGGAACCACAGGATTTCCTCTCTGCTCTTTGCAGATGATGTTGTCCTGTTGGCTTCATCAAGCCAGGACCTCCAGCATGCATTGGAACGGTTTGCAGCCAAGTGTGAAGCGGCTGGGATGAGGGTCAGCACCGCTAAGTCTGAGGCCATGGTTCTCGACCGGAGAAAGGTGGTTTGCCCTCTTTGGGTGGGTGGAGTGCTCCTTCCCCAGGTGGAGGAGTTTAAGTATCTTGGGGTCTTGTTCACGAGTGAGGGAAATCGGAGCGTGAGATCGACAGACGGATTGGTGCTGCGTCCACCGTCATGCGGTCGCTGTACCGGTCCGTCGTGGTGAAGAGAGAGCTAAGCCAGAAAGCAAGGCTCTCAATTTACCGGTCGATCTACGCCCCAATACTCACCTATGGTCATGAGCTCTGGGTTATGACCGAAAGAACAAGGTCCCGGATCCAAGCGGCTGAAATGAGCTTCCTCCGTGGGGTGGCTAGGCGCTCACTCAAAGATAGGGTGAGAAGCTCGGTCACCCGGGAGGAGCTCGGAGTAGAGCCGCTTCTCCTCCACATCGAGAGGAGCCAGTTGAGGTGGCTTGGGCATCTGGTTCGGATGCCCCTGGACGCCTCCCTAGGGAGGTGTTCCAGGCATGTCCCACTGGGAAGAGGCCCCGGGGAAGACCCAGGACACGCTGGAGAGACTACGTCTCTCGGCTGGCCTGGGAACGACTCGGGGTCCCCCAGAGGAGCTGGAGGAAGTGGCCGGGGAGCGGGAAGTCTGGGCATCTCTGCTTAGACTGCTGCCCCGCGACCCGGTCCCGGATAAGCGGAAGAAGATGGATGGATGGATGGATGGATGTTGTTGGTAAGAACGTGCCAGAAGAAGCTCCAAGCCAGCCGGACTAGGCAATTGTAAAGGGCCCCATGCAACAAGGACGCATTTAAGTTACATGTTCATCAACTTCATCATGAGAATTAAAATGTCCAATTTTAGATGTAGCTATTTCTCAAGTTTAGTAAACCCCTTATGTAATTATGAAATTATTATTATGATTATTAAATCGGTAAGCAAGTTAATATGTGAAAAAAACATTAAAATACATTGAAAATGGCATTTGAACATCTACATAAACTAACACCTGCAGTAAACTCCAATAAAACATAAAATACAATGTTGAGTTAAAATGTGTGATTTCTGCAGGTCAAGTTTCTACAAGCAAAGTTCCTTAAAGGTTGGTGCAGAACCAGAAGAACAGAGGACAGCTCTAGAAGCGAATAAAAAAAAAAACTAAAGTAATTTCACCATGGTATATAGCATACAGACCAATCACTATGATAGATTTCACTGATTTATATGCAACACAATCATTAATTATTGGACTCTAATCTCTACATTTTTTTAAATTGCTTTGGAATTTCTTTTGGAAATCTTTTGGAAAAGCCATTTTTTCTCGACCTGCTGCATGAGCCTGATTGGTTGTTAAGGACGTCTTGGGGAGTGGAAGAGGAGCCGTAATTCCTGCCTGAAGTGTCAGGCTGATGAGCTGAAAAACAACATCCAAAAGGACTGCATCATATTGGACTTGCTTTATTTAGGAGTTGGTGTTTACCGGCTCCATGTTTACCATTTGAAGTTTAAAGCTTTATTAGCACAGTTGATGTTGACATTTTCAAAGCTGTTTAGACAATTCTCTTCTTGCTGGTAAAACTGAAAGCTGACACGAGTGTTATAATGGATATAAAAATAAACAACATGGTTTCATTGCAGAGCAGAATATTTATTACAAAGTTAACATGAATATGTTTTTCAACAACAGAAACAAAGAGACGGGGGTTTTATTTTGTGGCCTCTTTATGCATTCAGTCAAATGTTACATTCATTATCAGCATTTACCTAGCACAAAGTGTCACAGGAGCCAATAGTCCAATGGGGACTAGCACATTTATTTACATCAAAAGTAATTTAAAAGTGAAGCAAAAGGCTTCAGGGTGAACCAAGGCCAAAACAACAAACAAAACCCCCACTTATCTGAAGACAAAAACATCCTACCTGTTTATGAAAGAAAATGGAAAACAATGACAAAACCCTAGTCTAACATAAACAGGAGAAAATATGCACTAAAGAAAATGGCAGTTCACCCCTACAGAACTGCTTTAAAACAAAACTAAACTCACCAGCTGGAGGTCCACACAGTGCTTTTAAGGCTGCCTCCATCAGCTTAGGTCCAATTGAGGCCACACCCTCCAGCACCACACCTGAAACAAATTAAAGAGACACACAGAAACCCACAAAGATCCATAAAAACAGAGAGATCCCACTCTGACAAAAATAAAATACACAATATAAAGAAAAACCAAATCCAAATATGGCTGGGTTCGTAACACCCCCCTACCCAAGATAAATCTTCTTTCCCCAAAGAGGTATTTATTTTAAGAGGGTTTCCTCACAGACACAGGGCGCGCTAGACGCACACAGGACGAGGACGTACTTGCCCTCAACGAAATTGCTAGCCGCCCTCAATGAAATTGCTAGTCGCCCTCAACAGAATTGCAAGCTGCCCTTTGACAAAATTGCTATCTGCCAATACGCTGCAAATACCACTGGGGCCATAACAGACATAGACGTGACTTTGAACAAACTGCACAGTATGGTTTTTGTACTGAAGTTCACCTTCTGGAATGGCTCTCCTTAGCCCATAGGTGGCAACAGCAGGCGACAGACTATTGCCAAACACGTGGACTTTCATTCAATGATCTTTTCGTTAATGTCATTTTCTTCATACCACAAGAATCTGAGAAAGTTGCGATGAGTTTCTGTAACATCCAAACAGTAGAACATGTGTTTAATATCTGCTAACACAGCTACTTTTTCCTTGCGAAAGCGAAGCAAAACACAGATCAGAGTGTTGTTTAAATCTCGCGCAGTTAGCAGAACGTCATTGAGGCACATTCCTTGGTGTTGAGAGCTTGAATTGAACACCACTCTAATCTGGGTTAGTTTCCAAGGATGATATACTCCAAAAGTTGGGAGAAACCAACATTCTTCTTTGTCCTTTAGTGGTGGTGCAACTTCAGCATGTCCGTTCTGAATAATTTTTTCCATAAATGTAAAATATTGGTCCTTCATTTTTGGGTTTTGTTTGAATGATTTCTCTAGAGACAAAACTCTGTTAACAGCCTGACCTTTGTTGTTAGGAAGGTGTGAGTGTGGTTCTTTAAATGGCAGTGGTGCCACCCAAGTGTTTTCACAGCTTTTGTTAACCTTGGCATTCATTTTTTCTGTAGTTTTCTTCTGTCAGGGTTGGCGTGTGGACACAAACGCAGACGGCAATTAGAAATGAAAAGTCTTTAATTTATTTTCTCGAAAGAACCAGTAGAAACATTCCTAGAAGGAACAGAACCACCCGACAACCCATGCAAGGGAGACGAGGACTTATAACAGGAAGAGAGGATGAGGTAACTACACACAGGTGTGCCAATAAGGAGGGAGGGAACACACACGAGGAGGGAAGTGTCAAGTGACCTGAAAGGCAATAGTGAACACAGGAAATACAACTAAATAAAACAGGAAGTGATAACAAAGTAACAACAACTAATGTCCTGGGTCCATAACCCCACAGTACCCCCCCTCAAGGTGCGCCGCCTGGCGCAGGGGGAAGCTTGTCCCGGTGCCGCTGATTGAAGTCCCTGATGAGTTCAGGATCCAGAATGCGTGAAGCAGGCTCCCAGGACCTCTCTTCAGGCCCGTACCCCTGCCAGTCCACCAGGTACTGCAGGTGGGTGTGTACTGACCTTGTTCTGGGCACACACCAGACAACCTGAAACATAGTCCCGGACGTCCTTGGTCATGCTGGGCCATCCATAGACTTAACACAAAGCTCAACTCCGATGAGTCGTCGTAGTAAAGTTTAGCCATTTTGCTGGACTCTTTCAATGAACAAGGAGTAAAAACTAAAATACAAAGAAAACAATAAAAGTCAATATACAGGTTCACACTTCCTTAAAACAATGAACAATACCTTAAAATAGCACATACTTGAAAATATAATGCATATAATATTATATAAGCATATAATGAAACAATAATTCACACTTACGACATTTTTGTAAATCCTAACCGCAGATGGCATTGGATGAAGAGAACCTGTGATCCATGTGGCTTTCTCAGCCTTCCTTTCCTGACCAGCAAGAGACCTCACCAACTTTGAACCAACTTTATTAACAATGACAACCACTTTTTCTTAAGGAGGAACGCCCATAAACTAAAAAGAAACATCTTTTTCTTGACGAAGAATACCCATAAACTAAACATAACAAAGTTGGTCTGAGCTGTATGTGGCAAATTGATGTAAAACGCCCTTTTTTTAATATAAAAAAGGCAGCTTTTTTGTTGGTTTAATCTCTTTAGCAACCATTTTATATTTTGCCTGGTGATACAGAATAAATCGTTTAAAAGTTTCAAAAAATTGGCAAAAGTAAACTTTTGAATTTCTTTCACAACAAAGGTTATTTGTTAGCCATGCCCTTATATATTCATATCCTGTCTTACAAAGAAACTTCAGGGTTGCCCACATGAAGGAGAGATCCTCAACCCCGGACGGACAGGTGATGTGCTAGAACTATTAAAGAAAAGTGAGCTTAATTTATTCTATAACTACATGGTTGAATAACAAGTATATGTCTAATAAAAAACACATCTAGATAAACAGATACAAGTTAAGATAACAGCTAAATATTGAAATAAACAACGACATGTTCGAATAGTGTAGCAGATGGGCTTCATCCAGTAGGAGTTGTGGAAACAGCTGGGTTTGCTGGAGGAGCCAGAGGCAAGGTCACGGTAAATACAGGAGCGGGAAGAGTCAAAAGCGAGGTCACAGCCAAAGACAGGAGTACAAGCGATCCACCTGGAATCAGAAATCTCTCCCGCTCCCCCGTAGGGGAGTGGGAAAGAGGGACAACATGTGAATCGCACTGTACCAAACAGAGGCATGAAAAGCAAAATAAAATAAAGCAATGGCAGATGGCAATTGATGTAATGAAGATTGCAGGTGGGGGGAGTGGGGGTGGGAGAAGGATGCAGACCCAGGTTAGGGTAGGGGAGAGCGAATGTTTGAAATGTTAAAGTCAGCAAAAACAAAAGGTTAGTTTTCATGTACTTAAAAATCAGGGGGGGGACGGTTGTTTCACCAATCGGGGGTCAGTTATTAGGGTGGGGGGGTTAGCTTGCGATGCACCTCGGGGGTGGAGCTACTAGGCAGTGGTTCCCCCCTCCTGTGGTGTCCGCATAGACACCCCCCCACAAAGTATTGACTCAGGGGGCTGAATACTTTTGCACACTGCACTTTTCAGTTTTCTATTTGTAAAAAAATGTGAACTCTTTAACTCTTTAACTTTAACTCTATAATTTTCTTTTCACTTCACAAGTGTGTGGCACCTTTGGTTGGTCTTTCACATAAAATTCCAATAAAATATATTTATTTTTGTTCGGGGTCACAATAAGAGAAAATAGGGAGAAGATCAAGGGGTGTGAATACTTTTGCAAGCCACTGTAAATGGAGAATCTGATAGTTTAATCTCTTCACATAATGACTGTTCTATGTCCATCTATGAGTGGGCTGTTGGGTTAGCATTATACCATTTTAGATTGTACTGGAACCTTTGAGCAACAAAATAGTTGTAAAAGTTTTAAAACTCTAAATCACCAAGAGATTTAGCATGTTTCAGAATTTTTAAACCAACATTTGGTGGTTTACTTTTCCTTATAACTTGGACATGGATGTATCCAATGTTTTAAACTGTTTTGCAGATGGTTTTATTGGAGTCATAGAAAACGGGTAGTTAATTTTGGATAATATTTTCATTCAACTGAAGCTCTTCTGTCCATTAGTGATATTAGCAGGTTAACCCATTGCTTTAAATTGTCCGGTATATTTTAAGTAATCGAATAGAATGCAAATTTCTACAAAACAACAAAAAAAAAAAACTCCAATTCACTCAAATGCTAATGGTGTTTTCTGTTTTTTAATAGAGGTGAAGTCTATTAAGTTGATAGGCCTAATAATTAAGTCCACAAGCATTTTCAGTTGAATGTTTTCCTTTAATAAATCCAGTTTGATCAGGGTGAATAATATGAGGAGTGATCTTCACTGTAGTCTCCTAGCAAGTGCTTTAGATATGATTTTTAAGTCTGCTTTGATCTAAGATGGGACGGTCGCTAGAAGGCAGGGTGGGATCTGCTTTCATAATATCTCGGCGTCCAAAACGCTGCTCCTCAGGTTCTGGTCAGAGTGCATACGAGGGACCACCAGGAGTCAAATACATGGACCAAGTCAGGGAGACGAAGAAACAGGCAAAGGTCAGGCACAAGGAGGCAAAAAGAAGGTTAATGATCAGTAATGAATATAGGACAAACAAGACTTCGCATGGAGCAGAGGGTGAACACATACAGAGTGGTGATAATGACAATAGGAAACAGCTGGTGAAGAAGTAAGTCAGAGAGCAAGGCCTGATGGGGGCTGGAATGAGGAAGCAGCTGGGATCAGTACTCCAGCAAGAGCTCCCTCTGGTGGCTGGAGGCGGAGCTGGACGGTTGATTCCTTACACCTGGCTACTCTTCACTGGCTGCCTGTGAATTTTAGAGTTCATTTTAAGATTCTTTCATTTGTTTTTAAATCTCTAAACAGTTGTGGACCTTCGTACCGCTCTGAGCTTTTGTGTCCTTACACCTTAACCTGGTGTAAAAAGTGGTGTGGTGGATTCCTCAGAGGAGTATGTAAGGGGCCTAACCCATAGGAAAATCTCACTCATGCTACATAGAGAATCAAAGTTATGCAAGTACCCTAAAGTTTTCTCAATCAACACCCTTCCTCTTTTTGTTCACCTTTTCAGCCCCCAAACTCCCACTCTTTGTTGAGTTTGTTTCTTACTGATGGAAATCTATTTAATCAGGAATTTAGAAATTTGCAGTTAAACACACAGAGAACCACCTGTGCCAGCCCCACTCCCTCAGAGTCCAGCCGTCACCCACCCTGCAGAGAGTAAATAAACAATCTTGAGGAGGTTATTTGTCTCTTTATTTCTTTAAACATTGGTGAAGTCAATGTTGCACTGAACAACCATAGCTACAAATTAGGAAACTTCTCAAATAAAAAAAATCTCAAAAGTCTATGTGGAGAACTTTTCCTCCCATGCCTCACAAGATTATTATATTATAGATGATCAGTTGATCTTGTGGAAGCAATTGTGGGCCTGGCAGCAGAGCTGGATCTCACCATTCCTCTGAAATTTACAGCAAAGTTTGTGCATTAGAAGACGAAAGTGTAGAATGGAAGGCTGAAGCAGAGTTGACATCTTGTCAAGATGAATCGTTATTACATCATTACAAAAATCCAGCAAAAGACACAGCCTCCTTTTTCAAGACACAAAAACATTCTACATACCCACTTTTTGTGAGGTCACTAAAATTGTATTAGGGTGGTTTTCCTATGAAATATATAATCTTTTGTAACGTTTTAAAAAGGAGAAGTACATTTTCTTTAAAATGTTTGTAAATCTGGCAGCTGAGGATGCAGTGGTTTGAAGAGCTGAAGCAAATTAATGACACAAATCTTATATTGTACTAAATTAGGTTAAAAAGTTAACAATCTAATATCCAAAAACTTGATTTTAAAGGCAAAAGCAGAAAGGTTCATTAGTAACGTACTGTATAAGGTTAGGTTTAAGAAAGTCAAAATTTTGTTTTAAAAAGGCATACTAAAAAATCATAAATATAGCACTGTCACAAATACTTCAATAAAAATAAGTGATTATGTAAATTAATAAATCTTGACATCACAAAGAAAGTTAAATTAAAATAAAGAGAAATTTCAAAAGAAAAGCCAACAAAAAATGTATAGTTTTTAACAGAAGGTCAAATATTTTTTTTTTTTTTAGTGACAATTTTCTACTAAGGCATTGAAGTGTAAAACTGCTGAATTATAGCAGTGTCTGCTCTGAGAGCTGGGGTGTCTGCCTGTCTGTCTGCACGTCTGTCTGTCTACCACCAAATGTTTCCACAACACAGAGAGATGGGATCAAATGTGAGGAATGATGATGACTCCATACAATCCATCCATTTCTGATAACACTGGGACTCCAACTCTAAATGATCTTTGCATATTTATCTTACAAATTTCAGAGCATATAATTTATATGTTCATGTAATTCAAAGGTCTTTACTTCTTTAAGGTCTTGAGAAGGTCCTGAAACCATTTTGCTTCTGGATCTGCACAAACACGTGAGCCTGTCCTGCGGGTGATTCTGAGAGGAAATGGCAAAAGTAAAAGTTTGAGCCAGTCAGTCAGCAGTGGTTTGGTGCTGAGGGAGCAAAGAAAAACTGTCACAACATAGCCAATCACATGAGTTCATCTACTGTGTCCATCTCTAGCTCCAACTGCTTCAAGGCATGGTTGATTATTTAAACCCGTAACTTAAGCCTTGTGTGCACTGAGCTATAGTGTCTGGTTTTTGAGCATTTCTTTTATAAAATGGACCCATTAAAATTTACCAAACCATGTAATCTTTGGGCCTCCTATTGGTTGTAGGTCCACATACAAATGTAAAGCAACGGTTAGCTTCTGTCGTCACACAACGAAACCTGTTGATTGGCGGAAGGTCATTATGACAAAAACAAAACACTAATCCAGTGCCAACATTTTCAAACTTCACTGCCTGCAATCTTTTCTCAAATCACAATAAATTACTTTTTATATTATAAGTACCAAAAACCAAGCGGAAAAAATTAGCTGCTGGATGATCTGTATTGCTGTTGATAGCTTTGCTTTTGCTGTACTTGCACGACTATGACGCAAAGCTATGCAATCAGTCTGCAAGCCACATGCACTGTGACAGTCCAACTTTGAGTGGAAAAGTTCACCTGACTTGCTTGGATCCTTCTGAACCATACCAGACCATCCAGCTCAGTGGAAACGAGGCAAAAAAGGAATCTATAACAAACTTCTTCAAAATGTAGCTGTCCAAGGTTGAGAACTCTTTATTTTAAAAATAAACAGGAAAATGTGTATCAGAGAAGTTAATGAATAAGTCTGAAACTTTCTCTGCTCTGTCTCAGATCTTAGGTCTGAAACTTTTTTTTCACCACAGCATAGAAGATTGTTTTTCAGTAAAATTTTTATAAAAAGGAAAAAGGGTGCTGTTCTTGTATGAGTATTTGAATGTGTGTGTTTGTTTGCACTCACACTGCTGCTTTTCCAATTCCAATGGTTCAAGTATATTTCAAATTTAAAGTAAAGGTAAACAAAAGCCTGTCACTCTGACAGCAGTAAACAACGTGCTGAGCCGGAGGGGGTGGAGGGTATTTGTCTGACCACTTACATGATTTCAGTCTTGCGGCATCGTCCGGTGGGGGGGATTACCTCCACCTTCTTGACCACCCTAGCAGATACAGGGAAAGGGCTGAATCTTAGGCAGATGCACCCACCTCTGGAGAAAGCTGCAGAAAAGAGTTGATGTTCGTTTCATTCATTTTTGTAGTAAGATCCTCAAAGAATTAATCACATGGCCAACAAATTGTTTTAATATTGTGAACTTGTTTTTTAATTTTAACTGAAATTTTTAGTAGTTATTTGTCTGGTACATTTGGATTAAAAAAGGGTCTCCTGCTTTTCAACACCTAGACCATAAATTCAAACCTATTAAACAGCATCAGTGTGGATATTGAATAGAACCACCTATTCTTTTGTCTGCAAATGAATCTGCATTGAAAAATAATATTTTCCTTCTCACCATGCAGAGATATGATGTAGAAGCAGCAGAGAATCAGCAGCAGCATAACTTTCTTCATCTTTTGAGATCTTAAAGGCTTATGAGAGAATATGAGGGTAAAGGAGACCAGGCTACCTTTATAGAGCTTAAGAACAGGAAGTGTAGATCCTAAATGCTCCACCCACACCAGCAACACTGTTTGAAGTAGCATTGGTCCTTAAAGTTTATCTGCAGATTTTTTTTTTTTTTGAGGAGTCAAATATCTAATCCTTCTTTAGAGAATAAATAAATGTTAAAAAGTATGTTCTTTATTCAAATGTCTCGCAGATACAACACTGGTATATAATATTTAGACCACTGTTAAAAATGAAAATAAAAAAAAACGTTAAAAATTAAAATCAGCGCTGCAAAACTAAATAGTAACTTTTTTTGGAAATGAAAGAAAAAAATGAAATAGGATTTTTTTTTTTAAATATCTAGAACCTAAATTTGTCTGTGAGCTGTGTGGGCAATCACCACTTCCTGTTCTGGTAAGTACTTGGGGTGGGGGTGGGGGTGGGGTAGGTCCCAGATTAACTTCTGTTGCATTTCCCACAAGTGAAAATCAAATAAATATCCAAATTGATACATGCATGGGCTGTCAACCATTGACATGTTCAATAGAATAGTAGTCTTCATCATCATCATCATCAAGTTTATTTGTAAAGCACTTTATCAAAATAAAAAATTTTACATTTGAAAACTAAGCATAATAAAAACAGATTTAATAAATAAGTGAATAAAAATATAAAAGCAACAATAAAAGAAAACAATGAGGGAAGAACATGATAAAAGAAAAACCCTAACGGTAAATCACATGACACAACAGTAAAAATTTGAATATAAAATAAAGTGACACTTAACCTGCACCATCCATACACTGTGGGTGTCTGAGTTTGTTGCTAAAGGAACTCCCTTCAGAGTCTGCTGCAGTGGGTCAGACCTGTTGTCCATGATGAGTTTGGTCAGCAGCCTTCTCTCACCCACCTCTTCCAGAGAGTCCAGCCAGCAACCCAGGACAGAGCTGTCCCTCCTGATCAGCATGTTCAGTTTATGGATTGTTGTATGGATCTTTGAACATCTATCTGTTTTGATATTTAATTATCAGATTTCTCTCAACTGGGAAAGGATATCTGATTTATCTGGCAGTCTTAAAGCAACAATTCTAAGTTCACTTTGCCCTCAGCAATGCACCTTCACACAATCACTTCTATTGAGAAGTCTATGCAAAGGAGTGTATATGCATGTTTCAGGCTTTTGTAAGTAAATCTTTGGGCTCTACTTACAAAACACGTGTTGAAAGTTAAAAGTCAAACTTCGACCAATCAGATTTGATCCTCTGCCATTCCTCCTTGCAGATCCTCTCCAGTTCTGTCAGGTTGGATGGTAAATGTTGGTGAACAGCCATTTTCAGGTCTCTCCAGAGATGATCAATTGGGTTTAAGTCAGGGCTCTGGCTGGGCCATTCAAGAACAGTCACAGAGTTGTTGTGAAGCCACTCCTTGGTTATTTTAGCTGTGTGTTTAGGGTCATTGTCCTGCTGGAAGGTGAACCTTCGGCCCAGTCTGAGGTCCTGAACACTCTGGAGAAGGTTCTGGTTCAGGATATCCCTGTACTTGGACACATTCATCTTTCCCTTGATTGCCACCAGTCGTCCTGTCTCTGCAGCTGAAAAACACCTCCACAGCGTGATGCTGCCACCACCATGCTTTACTGTTGGGACTGTATTGGACAGGTGATGAGCTGTGCCTGGTTTTCTCCACACATACCACTTAGAATTAAGGCCAAAAAGTTCGATCTTGGTCTCATCAGACCAGAGAATCTTATTTCTCACCATCTTGGAAACCTTCAGGTGTTTTTTTTTTTTCTTTTTAATCAAACTCCATTCAGGCTTTCATGTGTTTTGAACTGAGGAGAGGCTTCCGTCGGGCCACTCTACCATAAAGCCCTGACTGGTGGAGGGCTGCAGTGATGGTTGACTTTCTACAACTTTCTCCCATCTCCTGACTTCATCTCTGGAGCTCAGACGCAGTGATCTTTGGGTTCTTCTTTATCTCTCTCACCAAGGCTCTTCTCCCTTGATAGCTCAGTTTGGCAGGACGGTCAGCTCCAGGAAGGGTTCTGGTTGTCCTGAAGATCTTCCATTTAAGGATTAAGGAGACCACTGTGCTCTTAGGAACCTTAAGTGCAGCAGATATTTTTTTGTAACCTTGGTCAGATCTGTGCTTTGCCACAATTCTGTCTCTGAGCTCTTCAGGCAGTTCCTTTGACCTCATGATTCTCATTTGCTCTGACTGTAAGGTCTTATATAGACAGGTTTCCTAATCAAGTCCAATCAGTAGAATCAAGCACAGCTGGACTCAAATAAAGGTGTAGAACCATTTCAAGAAAGGTCAGAAGAAATGGACAGCACCTGAGTTAAACATGAGTGTCACAGTAAAAGGTCTGAATCTTTAGGACCATGTAATGTTTCAGTTTTTCTTCTTTAATAAATCGGCAAACATGTCAAAAATTCTGTTTTTTTGTTTTTTTTGTCAATAGGGTGCTGTGTACGTTAATGAGAAAAAAAATGAACTTAAATGATTTTAGCAAATGGCTCCAATATAATTGAGGAAAAAAATTAAGGGGGTCTGAATACTTTCCGTACCCACTGTAATTCCTGGCAGATCCACCCTAGCATTCGATACATGCCTGGTTAGCGAAGTTTCCGTGAAGATGAGCAGGCTGCTCTCACTGTAATACTGCTTGGTTTTAATGAGCACTGTGAGTTTGTCTTGTTTGTCAGGGCGTTGACATTTCCCATTACAACGAAAGGGACAGGCAGACTTAACCTTTAAATTAGTTAAATTTAAATTAGTCTTATGTTTACGACCTGCTCAGCACCCCCTGTACTTCAGTGTTATCTCTGATAGGGTAACGTGACAAAGTCCAGTGACTCTGTGCTTCGGGCCATGTAGTTTCAATCTCGATTATTCAATTCAATTTTATTTTTATAGCCCAATATCAAAGCCATAGCCGTCTCAATTGGCTTACCCTGGTAATTGCAAAGAACATAAGGTCAGTCATGTAAATGTAAGCAATAGCTGGTTGTTAAACAGACTAAGACAAACAAGCTTCTCTGCCCTTACACCCTCCTTCTCAATGAGGAAAAACTCATAAAAAAAACCCTATCTTTTTTTTGGGCAAAAGCTAAGAAACCTCAGGGTTGCCCACATGAAGGAGAGATCCTCAACCCCGGACGGACAGGTGATGTGCTAGAACTATTAAATAAAAGTGAGCTTAATGAATTCTATAACTACATGGTTGAATAACAAACATATGTCTAATAAACAAACACATGTCTAGATAAACAGATACAGGGTAAGATAACTGCTAAAAAATAACTACATGTATGAAAAGTGTAGCAGATGGGCTTTATCCAGATGAAACTGCGGGGCTGATAACTGATAACTGATAACTAGCTAGCCTGGCAGCAAGCCTGTCAAAAGAGCAATGTTTTAAGCCTGACTTTGAATGTAGAAACGGTGTCGGCCTCTCTTACATGAGCTGGAAGCTTATTCCAAAAGACAGGCTTGGTGGCTACAGCCTCTACCTCCAACTGTGCTTTTAGAAATTCTAGGAACCACAAGCAGTCCTACATTTTGTAAAGGAAGTGTGTCTAGACTCAACTGGGAGCCAGTGAAGTGAAGCTAACAGAGGAGTAATGTGTTCTCTTCTGCTGGTTCCTGCTAACAATCTAGCTGCTGCATTTTGAACAAGCTGAAGACTTTTTAAAGAACTTTTAGGACACGCTGTTAGCAAAGAGTTACAGTAATCCAGCCAAGACGTAACAAATGCATAGATGAGTTTTTCAGCATCGCTTCTAGATAAAATGTTTCTGATCCTAGAAATATTGCGTAGGTGAAAAACTGCAGTTTGACAAGCCAGTGATATGTGAGCCTAAAATGATAAATCCTGGTCAAATAAAGCCCCCAGGTTTATATCTGCAGAGGCGACTGACGAGTTCCTGGCTCCAGCGAACTCCAACCTTGGAGAATTGGTTAGGCTTCCCCGTGATCTCCAAGAAGACCAAGCTGATGCTGGTTTTAGGAACCCAGCTCCCAGCCCTACACCAAAGTTGTCATGGGTGGAGGTGACACGTCACAGCCAGAGAGCCATGGGCCAAAACACAATGCTGCTAGCTCGGCTAATTTGGTGCTCCTCAACCACAATGTCCCATTGGCCGAAGACCTGGGCCCTGCTGCTCTGTCAATGAATCAACGGGACCCATCGGGACCAGGATCGTGTCAACTTGGACCTACTTTTGTTGTCTTGTGTAATCATTACAATAAATCCCTAAATTCCCATAGTTTGTCAACATATTTACATATATATTTCCATGAGACAGCAAAGATCCTGTGGGACTTCCAGGTACAGACGGACAGGACGGTAATGACAAACCAGCCAAATATTGTGGTGGTGGATAAAGAACAGAGAAAAGTGGTGAATGTGGCAGAACCAAGCGATGGCAACATCAAGAAGAAATATGAAAAACTGGAGAAATACCAGGGACTCAGAGAAGAACTGGAGAAAGCTTGGAAGATGAAGGTGACAGCGGATCCTGTAGTAATTGGAGCACTCGGGGCTGTAACCTCCAAACTGGAGGAGTGGCTGCAGCAGAGCACTGGACAGACCTCAGACATTTCAGTCCAGAAAAGAGTGATGCTAGCAACAGCTAAGGGGGAGAAACTGAGTGCGAGTAGCCAATTTTATTCAAAAAAATGTTATTTAAAAGCCAAACTGTAAAGATCATCAGGCAGTATAATTTTTAAGTTGAGGCTGCTTGCAATTTAGGACTTCATTTTGTCATTTCCAGCAGAGACCGGAAGTGTTTTATTTTGAAGAGCAAAAATATACGGTTGTTGAATAAACAAAACAACAACAAAGTAAAAGGATAAGGTATGAGACAACTTTAAGATTGAAGGTTTAGCACCAGTCAGAAAGGAGGAACAAGGTAAACTTTTGCTCATCAGAGTAATTTTGATATTGATGTAATTTGTTAACATGTTGATTGCCTCATTTTGCAATGGTTAATTATAAGCTTATTTCTCTTCTTTTGCATGTGTTTATCACTAGCTTTTATGTTGGTTGAGGAGTGATACTTGCTGTGCTAAAAAATTAATTAAGTTATGATGTTACAGTTACGGTGAACGGCAGACGTTGGTGTAAATAATGAAAGACTACAAAAAAATGAAGGAAAAACAACAAGACCAGCTCTAAGTGTTTTAAACATTGATAAAAGTTTGATGATCCACAAATGGAAGATAAGGATGAGACACATCACGAAGAAACAAATAAAAGCACTGAGCAGTAATGAGGAAAAACTGCAAAATGTAAAAAAAAAAGACAGCCGCTGACTGTCACTCTGAAACCCAAAGTATGTCTGACAAACTAAACTAAGGCGCTCTGCACGACCTAATATACCAACAGAAAAAGTGATTGCTTATCTGAAAGAAGAACTGGACAAGAAAGAGAAAAGGCTCCTCACTTTGTATGAGCACTGGAAAATATGCGCACGAAAAACTAGAGAAAAATTAAAGATGGACAAGACAGAATCAGATGAGTCAATACTGGCAGATAATCTTGAGACAAAAAAAGGAAAATGTTATGAAACTCTACACTGAAATAAGAGTTCAGGTCGCACCAACAACTGAATTACGATGGAAAATTGATGCATGTGAAGCTGTAACCCGTGACACCCTTAAGATCATTTTGATGGAGACTTTGATGCAGAACGTGAATAATGTTGCCTTCAAGACTTATTAGACCGAGACTATGCTTTCGCCATCTATGGCTCTGCTGCCCGATCCCATCTGTCATACCGCTCTTTGTCATCTCACATCATCATCATCAAAAAGAGCTGACCTTGCTACCAAGGTGGCAGCAAGAGAGGCAAAATATAAGACATCACAAGAAGAAAAAAAGCAACATGAAAAAAAATCAAAGCTCTAGAAGTGCAACAGAAAAACGAACTTGAAATTCAAAGATCTGAGCTGGAACATCTGCATGCTGAAAGGGAAGTGAGAGCAACTCAGGCCAGACTTCAAGCTTATGACAGAGAAAAAAGACAGACAGTTGATGTGCAGCCAGTCAGCATACAACATGTATGTAACAACAATATTCACAGGTGAACCACTTCAATTCATTGAATGGAAAACATCCTTCATGTCACTAATTGGCCAAAAGAACATCTGAGCGGCAGATAAGATGTTCTACATTAAGAAATATGTCAGTGGTCCAGCTTTGAAGTGCCTAGAGGGAACTTTCTATAGAAATGATGAATCAGCTTATCAAGACGCCTGGAAGAAACTTGACCAACGCAATGGCCAGCCTTTTCTGGTTCAAAAATCATTCAGAGAGAAGTTGTCAAACTGGCCAAAAATACTCGGTAAACATGCTGAAGGATTAAGAAACCTTGCTGATTTCATAAATGCATGTGTGTCAGCGGTACCTCCTGTCAAAGGCCTAGAAATACTAAATGATTGTGAGGAGAGTCAAAAGTTAACACAAAAGCTACCAGACTGGACAGCTGCCAGATGGAATTGTCAAGTCACAAAAACCCTAATGGATGGAATGGCTCAATCACCTTAAAGGGAAACTCTTATAAAAACAGTAAATACAAGGAAGACTATATCAGTTACATGGATGACATATTTGAAAGAGAAGCAGAGGAAGCTGGAAATAATGCACTTCCTGGTGATAAATGGTACATACCACATCATGGTATTTACCATCCAAAGAAACCACAAAAGCTGAGAGTTGTCTTCAACTCCTCAGCAAAGCACAGATGCACCAGTTTTAACGAACACCTTCTCCAAGGTCCAGACATGATAGAAAATCTAATAGACGTCCTTACACGCTTCAGACAACATGAAATAGCACTCAGGTAGCGAAGCGAGACGTTAGCTCCTCGTCCCAGTGTTTCTCCCTAAAAACGCACACTGCAGTCAGGGAGAATTGGCGAGTCCCGGGTCAGAACTAGAAAACCACCAATTCTCCACAAGGAAGTAGGCTGCACCGTGGAATTCCGGATAAAGAAATGTGTGTGAGGTGCCAGACAAAACCTTCAAAACTTTAATAAATTCCTGACTTTTATGAGATGAGGAGTCCTGCTTTCACATTCTCTCTTTGTCGCTAAAAAAAGATCACAAAAGTTCCCGTCACTGAAGCCTCCACAAGGTTTAGACCAGACCAGAGAAACGGAGCACAGATGATCTGAGTTAACCACACCCACTGAGTTTGAGCAGAAATACCTATTATTGTCATTGTGAGGAATTGTTTAAAGACAAAAATAACCTTGCAGTCCAGCAAATCTGAAATCATCTCAATGAACAAGCATTTTTCATTGGAAATGAATGTACTAAAAAAGGCTATGAATTAAAAATGCCTAACTTGTGTTTTTGGATCCAGTCCACTGTTGTGAAACTACCACAACTGTTTCCCTTTCAATTCCACCATTAGACAAAACTTTGATGATTGTGTAAGTGCAGATGTAAAGGAACAGCAAGTAAAGAAAAAAAAGACGCAGAGTACACATGACTGCCAACACTTCCTCCCAGGCAGTGCAGCCCTCACCAGTTGAACACACCCTCATGCTATTAATGGCATTTTTACGGTACTGTAGCATCCAAAAGCCATTTGTTTGCCAGCAATCAATTTCCCCAACTCAATTACCAGACACAGTGGCTCTTTGCTGCTCTTTGAGCAAAGCTGCACCAAAAATAAACCTGTTTATCTCAGCATTGCGTAAACCAGTATAACATTTTACTGTCAAAACTCTCTGCCACCACCACTGACAGAATCATATATTTAGCTTTATTTTTGCATTTAGTCACAAGAAAAAAAATTTTTAACTCGTTGAGATCTATTTGAAAAAAAATTGTACTTTCTGAATTGTCTGGAATTAGATCTTTGGCCCACTCATGGCATTTATTGTGTCACAAACATGAGCTTTTTCAAAAGGCGGATTTTCGCACAGGAGCTGAAAGTTGGGACAAAGAAAGGTTCCTTCATCAAAGAAGGGTGCTTTCCCTAATGCAGTAGGTTGAAATTCAACCTGACAAAGACAGTTATGAATACTTACCACTTCATCACTGATTCCATGTTGCCCAATTTACATCTGGGTATTCACATTTGTTGCTTAGAACTAAAGAGAAGTATTAAGTCAACACCCCATCTAATTTTCACCACTGTCAGGGGGCAAGTTTTATCATGAGCAAGACCTTAGCATTGCAAGCAGCTTACATACCCATGACAGGAGGAAACATGTCTGTGAATAGAATGGAAAGCTTTAGCCAAGATGGCTTAACATGAAAGCAATTGTGTTTGAGTGATGGCAGACATTTTCTTAGCCATAGAGGCTACTCGATGCTTTGCAAGACCTTTTGCCGCATTTCAACATCTGCCCTGAAAAAGATTTTAGCATGAAAAACTGAAATGTGAAAATAAACAATGACACAGTCAAAGCTGAATGGCACAGATCATGCACAGGCTCCAGAGAAGAACTATGTACAGTGCCTTGAAAAAGTATTCAGAGTTCTGCAAACCTACCTAGACATGGTCGTCCACCTAAACTAACAGGCTGAACATGGAGACACTGATCAGAGATGCAGCCAGGAGCCCCATGATGACTCTGGATGAACTGCAGAAATCTTCAGCTCAGGTGGAGGAATCTGTCCATTGAACAAGCATCAGTCGTTCACTGCACACATCTGGACTTTATGGAAGAGTGGCAAAAAAAAGTCATTGTTGAAAGAAAACCACAAG
The DNA here is from genome assembly GCA_014656515.1 of Oryzias celebensis. Taxonomy (NCBI): domain Eukaryota; kingdom Metazoa; phylum Chordata; class Actinopteri; order Beloniformes; family Adrianichthyidae; genus Oryzias; species Oryzias celebensis. Next base: position 8,337,706 of record BNCR01000009.1, on the reverse strand, counting down.
AAGTCCCATTTGCAGGTTTCCATAAACCAGGTGAGTGACCCAACAAACGTGTGGAAGAAGGAGCTCTGGTCAGATGAGACCAAAATGGAACTTCGGCAGTTCTTCTCTTCGGCAGGAACAGGGAATCTGGTTAGAGTTGATGGGAAGATGGATGGTGCCAAATCCAGAGCAATATTGGAGGAAAACCTGTTGAAGTCTGAACAACACTTGAGACTGGAGCAGAGATTCACCTTCCAACAGGGCAACCACCCTAAACATAAAGCCAAAGCTACAATGGAATGGCTTCAAATGAAACAGATTCATGTGTTGGAACGGTCCAGTTAAAGAGAAGATAAAAGAAAAACAAGAAAAAACAAACACAATGAATCAACAGAAACATGAGAGGGGAGAGAAATAAACTGATTTGACGAGATGGAGGTGTGGATGATTGATGAGCTGATTTTCCTTTAGTTTAAATCAGTTTAGTCGGTTTCATCAGCTCATTATGGAGGTTCTGATCGCAGCATCTGAGGGTCTTCAGCGAAGCCACGGGGTGATCTCAGGGTCCCGAAAGAACCGTCCATCGATGTAGAGTCTGTCCATGGAAACAACAGCTCGAGACCCGGCGGTGAGGTGCTTCCTCCTCAGTGGGAAAAGGATCTTCATGCGCTGGAGGATCTCCGCCAGGAACTGGTCGTTGACGCTGAAGTGTGTTCCCTTCAGCTCCCAGCTCCTTCTGTTTGTGGTGCTCGAATTTGGCTACAATGGGTTATCAGACCTCCTTCTTCCAAGTCGGTGCACTCTATGGAAGGAGATCTTCTGGACCTCCTCCATGGGGTGCTTCAGCTGGGCCTCCATGAAGGACTTTACCGTGGCCTCCGGGTCTTCTCCCGCCTCCTCTGGAATCCCAGAGATGACTAGGTTGTCCCTCATGCTCCTCGCCTGAAGATCCAGGAGGGTTTCCTTGATGGAGCCGTTCTCCTCAGAGAGACGAGCGGTGTCGCTGCTCAGAGTCTGGACGGTCTCTCTGAGGGCCTGGTTCTCCTGCAGCTCCTGCACCTGCTGCTGGATGAACTCCAGTGACTCTCATGGGGCTTGGAACTCCTTGTGAAGGATCTCCCCAGCAGGTTTAAACAGCAATCAAGACTCGAGAGTTTTTTATCAATTGACTCCAAAGTGTCGCTGATGCCGCTGCCTGAACAGGAGGCAGCCCCTGGAGGGTCCTCTTGACAGCCGTGTTTGGAGGAGGGAGTGGTGGTGTTGGTGTTCCCCGTGACATATGTGATTTAGCAATCGTCAATGAAGTTCTCCAGCTCCTCCAGGCTGTCAAAGACTTACTAATTAATTTAGGGGTTTTGTTATTGTATATTTATATTTATTTAAATTATTTTAATATGGTGGAAATAAGACCAAAATCCAAAATATTTGTTCAACTACTTGCCAAGTTGAATCACCACACCCGTCTTGTTGGGTCTTGCAATACTACAGTATCTCCCGCCTCTCGACCACCTATTATTTTCAAGTGATCTTGAAGGCCTATTGTTTTGTTTGCAAATAACAGTCGTTGAATGTTGAAGCTAGGCTTATTCTTATATTTTGATAGTTTCTGTTTGGGATACATGTTTGTACTGTTCTTGGCAATGTAAAGGTAATTGCATTTCTAATAAAGAAAAAAAAAAGGAAATCTCTAAACTTTGTGTTATTCTAGACACTTTATTATGGGTGTCGGCAATATTGGCCACCAGTCACTGGTCACAGCTGCAGGGAAAATATTGGTCTATGCCTGGAGGGGCATGACGTGGTCGGAACCGACTGAGAACATTGCAGCCCAGTCAACAGTTGCGCCGGACCAGGGGTCACAGTGAGCCCATCGCCCCGGAGAAGCGAGGTCTGGGTTCACTTTAAAGCACAGAGGGGCACCACTGAGAGTCAAATGCACCCAGGAACGCGGCAAAGCTGGGCTGGTGGTTTTTCAAGTTGATCCCACCCGGCCTCTACCAGAAGGACTCAGGCACCCTCACGACACTGGGCAGGCAGTTTTCCGTATGGCACATGTCCCTGTCTGCTCATGAGGTTTTCAGCTCTGGGTTCTTCCCTCTTTGCTCGCCGCTGCAGAGGAAATCCTGGTTAGTTTCTTTTCTTCCGCCTAGTAATTTACTTACCAGCGTGTCGTCTGGTATGATCTAAGTTTGAACACTCATACAAGTGAAGCTTTGGCGCAATTTCAATAAGGAAGATTTACCTCATCACATGCAGCTGGGTGTTTAATCGTCACTCTTTATTCTCTTCACAGCCAGCCATTGAAGCTTTGTTTGTCTCCTCCTGGCTCTTCGATCAGCACCTCATTGCATTGGCCCACTTCTGCTTGTTTTCCTCCTGGCTTTTCAGTTCGGCACTGTCAATCTTAACCAGCATCAGCATCTGGGCTCTGGGGGTTTCTTCACCTGGTCTAAGATCTTCACTGGCACGAAAGACGTCTCCGGCCCAGATCCCAACCGCCAAAGAAATAACTGTTTTCACTTCAGTTACATGTTTCAATTAAATGTCTCAATCTCTTTTTCGAGTTCTCTCCTTTTTGAAATACAATGGTCATCCTCCATAAAACAATAAACATAGATGGTCCTGCCAGGAAATGCAAAGCAATATCATGCATTCAGGCACTGAATGCTCTGTTGTGAGGAAACAATATATAGGGAATCCATTATACCAGGAGCCAGCTCAGCCACAGAACATTGCCACAGCGTCCACTCACACCGGACTGCTAAAAGGTCCTCATGAGGCTGCGATACTGGACCCCAGCCACCCCAGCAAGAATGAGCGCCGCTGCAGAAACCCACTAACCAACTAGGCAAGCCAGTGTTTTAAAACACTGAACCTACAACCTGATCTGCCCGCCTTCCAGCACAGCCACCCGATTTACCACCGCAACTAACCATCCTACCATCTCAGCTTCCCGGCCTAGTACCTCATCAGCCTGGCCTACCACCTCAGATGTTTGGCCTATACTTGCTTAGTCGCCCGGTTTACAACAACTGCCCGGCCTACATCACAGACGCCAGACCTACCACCCAAGCCACCTGGCCTACCACCTTAGTTGCCTAGATTACCTCCTCAGCCGTTCGGCCTACCTCCACAGTTACCCGGCCTACATCACAGCCGTCCAACCTACCACTCCAGCTGCCCAGCCTACCACCTCCGGCTGACAGTCCTATCATCTCCGCTACCAGTCACCTGCCACCTCAGCCGCTTGGCTTACCACCCCAACTTACTGGCCTACCATTTCATCTGCCTGGCTTACCATCTCATCTGCCTGGCTTACCACCCCAGCTCACCAGACCTACCACCTAAGCCACCTGGCCTACCCCCTCAGTCGACTGGCTTACAACCACAGCTGAGTGGCTTACCACTCCAGCTTACCGACCTACCATCTTAGCTGCCACACCTTCCACCAAAGCTGCCCGGCCTACCTCCTATGTCGCCTGACTAACAACCACAGCCGCTCAACCTTGCCACTACACCTTTCCGGCCTTCCACCTCAGCCACCTGGCCTACCACCTCAGCTGCCTGGCTTACCACCTCAGCCGTTCAGCCTACCCCCTCAGTCGCCTGGCTTACAACCACAGCCGAGTGGCTTACCACTCCAGCTTACCGACCTACCATCTCAGCTGCCACGCCTTCCACCTCAGCTGCCACACCTTCCACCAAAGCTGCCCGGCCTACCACCTCAGCCGTTCGGCCTACCTCCTATGTCACCTGACTAACAACCACAGCCGCTCAACCTTGCCACTACACCTTTCCGGCCTTCCACCTCAGCCGTTCGGCCTACCTCCTCAGTCGCCCGGCTTACAACAACAGCCGCCTGACCTACATCACTAGCGCCTGGCCTACATCACAGTCGCCCGACCTACCACCTCAGCCGCCAAACCTTGGGGCAGTTTTTTTTTTTCTTCCTAGAGAAGGCTTTTGACACTGTTGACAACAAAATATTACTAACCAAGTTAACTGATTTTAATTTCTCCAAAAAAGAAAAAATCATATCTTAACAATAGAAAACAATATGTAGTGGTTGGCAGTGTCAAATCGACCTATCGAGAGGTCATTGTGGGAGTTCCACAAGTATCCATACTTGGACTATTTTTGTTTTCATTATACATCAATGATCTACCAGAAGTATGCAAATAAATTATTAAGCACTTGCAAATAAAAATACTGTTTGTCAGTCTTGGATACATACCACTAACTCAGAATGTGTTATGTATCCATGGATTCATTATAATAACTTATCAAATGACGTGTACTTTTTTTAACTGTTGAAGAAACTGCTCTATTTTAAACTTCAAATTCATACTTAATTTTTTGTATTATTGTCATTCTTATTTTTGATGTTCTGTTATTGGTGTTTTTTATTGGCAAAGCTATAACTTGCTCAAGGATACGGTTGATAATTAGCTTTGTAGCTAACACTGGTACACTTACAGAAATGTTCATGAATGTGTACTGTTCCATTCTTAAATTAATCTAAAATAAATAAATTCAATTCAATAAAAAAAAAAAGGGGACAATGACTTCCACCCATAAAGAGCAGTGGTCCACTCTTGTCCCATGTAAGGAGGGCTTGGTTCTAATTCCTGCAGGGACCTTTCTATGTGAAGTTAACATGTTCTCAACGTGCATTTGTGGGTTTTCTCAAAGCAGTCCGGCTTCCTCTTCCAGTCCAAAAACTTGCTGCACAAATTAGTTGATGTCTCTAAAATGGCCCTTAAGTAAGCATGTAAGTGAGCAAGTGTGTCTGAGTGTGTAGCTCTCCAACAGATTGGTGACCAGTTCAGGGTGAACCATACCTTTGCGAAGTATAGCTGGGTTGTTGGAGCCAACCCAGATACCCCAAAATTATTTGAGCAGATTTTAAGTATGGATGGATGGACTACACCTTGAAGAGGAACGTGTGTGTTACACAGAGGCAAGACGGTTGTTGGAAGAAAAGGGAGACCATCATTCTGATGCTGACTGAATACTGGAGCATTTCTAAGGTCTTTTCTTTAATCTCTGAGAGCTGTCTGGATGTTAATCGTCAACTGGAGAAGAAGGCTTGTGCTGCAGAGAATCCAGGTCCAGATAAGTCATGACACATAAACTTATATGACTGGAAAAGATGTTGCAGATGAAAATGTGAAAACAATTTGCTATAGATCAAATATAATGTTAAGACAGAAGCTTTAGAAACACAGAAAAAAAGCATCAATGCACAATCTGTTTAAATGTAGAACATTTATGATCAATTTTGTCAAAAAAGAGATAACATTTGTTTGTACAAAGTACCAATTTAAAGACTGAATGTTGTAGACAGAAATGCCCATAGTTTGATTACAAAGTTGGACAAAGAGGTTTGGTCTGCACAGGCATTAACTTTCAGCACAACAGTTCAGTCCAAATTTCAGAGAAAGAAACCTGGAAATGACCCTTTGTCCTGACAGGTGTCATACATTCATGCACATCAGAAGCCCAGCAGCCCAGCAGTGAAGTATGATCTTTGAAACCTCTTCAACTCAGTTTTTTTTTTTTTTTTGGGGGGGGGGGGGGTGGGGTGGGGGGGTGTCTATCATTCAACTTCAAACTGCTGAAGTGAAGTTTTAGGATTAAAGCTAATGACACATTTTATTCCAAAATAAAAATGGCTTTACTTTGGACTCTGAAAAAGTTTGCTTTTCTTGAAAATTAAAACAAGATCATGCTGTCAAAAGTCAAACTGAGCATGTGCAAAGGCAGCATATGACACACACGTGCAGCAATTCATCCTGACCATTATGAGAATATTTAGGATTGAAATCAGCATTGACCACAGACATAGAAGGCTAAAGAAGAGTTGTTTGTCCTTGCCTTCAACCTCCACTGGACCTCTTTCCTGTGTCATGATAGGAATCCCACTAAGTGAAGAGGTCATGAAAAACCTGCTGGTTGATTCCAAGCTATTCATTTCTTATTTAAATTCAAATAAATCAATCAATACAATTAAAAAAATGTTTTCAATTGGGCACCTTTCTTAGCTGCATCATCTGAAGCTTCAATCTTGAATTGATTGCAGAAATATTTAAATCAAACAATGAGCTGTTTCTCCAGAGAGGACAGACTACTATGAAAATGGACAGGATTTAAAGGACTTCATTTCTCATTAAAATATTTTAAAAGTTGCTTTACTCTTTAAAAAGCTTTTCTTCTGCATTAGAGTTTCCTCTTTGTCGGTGAGACTGTTGATGATTTGATGCTGATGAAATCATGGCCGCTGTGTTCCAGTGGGATGGAACAAAGCTGCTGATACTTTTTTAAATAATCCAAAAACATGATGGTTAGTTTGATTTTAGGCCTAAAAAACATGGTGATCCAAACAACAAGAAAGGCAGAGGATGACTTGGGAGGCGGGGGCAGACACTTCCCTTGTCTTGGGTTTGGTAGTAGGGACAGAAGGGGCCAAGTGGATTTGCATGACTGATATCTATGCAGGGTCCTGAATAATGCTGGGAGGGCAGTGTTTTCAAGCTTGGGGTAGGGGGGTGGGCTGCTCTCTTAGGCTGCACTACCTGTGGTTTGGCAGGTGCAGTCCATTAATGGGGTTCAGTGGGTGGGGGAGGGGAGGTTGCAGCTCCAGTTGGGCCATGAGGGAAAAGTGGTCTGATGGGATGTGAGGGTGGGGGCAGCCAATTATTTTGTTGTCCATCAGCCAATGGTTGTCGAGCGGTCCCAGGAGGCCGAGTACGCTCATACGTGTCCTAGAGAAGAAGATGTAGTCGATGACACCCTACACGCGCACACACACACACACACACACACACACACACCCACACACACACACACACATTCTAAAGTTTAAAAACATACAAGCTCCCAGAAGCTTTAGACCGCAGGGGCCAACTTTACATCAGCCTGACATGCATGATGTAAAATACATTTTCTGTAAGAATATTTCTTGTTTTTGCAGCTGGAGAAAACGTGTTAATGTATGCAGTAAAATGATTTTAATGGAGCAAATTCTACTTGTAGTCTTTTTTAAATCACAAGTGTTTATAACATAATCTATATGGATCAGAAAAATGAAAAAAATTCTACCAGTTTTAGAAATTTAACCAATTCAAGAATTTTGTAGGTATATAGTAATGCCAATTGAGATTAACCATTAATCCTAATAAGAATATGATTTTTAGACATTCCTATTCAAGACAAAAAACATGTTGGGGAAGTGATTCATAATTATGTTTTCATGGAAAAAAAAGAGGAGCTGATTGACCAAATTTCCACAATAAGCTGAGTCATGCTTTCTGCCTTCTACAGTAACCAGATATTTCCTTCTATCTTTCACTTTACCTAAAATAACAATTCGGGAAGTTAGTTTGTACAAAAAAAAAAAAAAGAGAAGCATCATAAAGTGGCAACTGAATAAAAGTGAAACAGAAAAGTGAAGCTAATGCCTGCAGAGGCAACTAAGGTTTCACTGAAATTCCTAAAAAAGGGAAACTGTCAAAGTGTGGTTCAAACCTATACTTGTAAAAACAAAAAAAAATCATCTGAAAATTCAGCATCATTAAGGACAGAAAAAACCTTGGAATTTCTATCATAGCACAGACGAGGGGTTTGGCTTTTCACGTCCAAACTAGTTTCATTTAATAGAAACTAGAAAACTATTCAGAAAGAAAACTACACAAATACAATCACACAACGTTAAAAAGCAGAAAATTGTATCTTTTCATAGAAGTAGTAGTTTTTAATTTCATGCCAGGCTCAATGAAAACTGCACATTTATTTGGATGTTCAGGGAAAAAAAATTATTTATATAAATTACTTATAACATAAATAACATAAAGGCTTCTTTGTATGAAAGTTTTTTTTCCTCTATAACTCAATGTAATACGTAACTCATAATTGACAATTCAATTAGCAATTTCATCATGCAATATAAAATGCATTTTGCAATGTAAATTTCGTTATGACAAACTAAAATTCAATTTTTCAATAAAAAAAAAAAAAATCAAAGCAAAATCTGTTGCATTTGCAATTGTCAAAGGGTTTTGGCACTATAATTCAAGTGAAAATGCATTATGCAATTAACAATCCAATGTTCAATTTTGTCATGCATAATGGAAATGCTGTTTGCAATTTACAATTAAATATTGAAAACTGACTTTTCAATACATTGTTTTAAATTCATAAGTAACTTAAAATCTACTACATTTTAATATGCCACGCCTTTTTTTTGTTAAAATCCTTGACGGTATATAAGAACTGGACAGAGTATCCACTTGCACCTGGCGTTCCAAATAGGAAATACCCGCCAGTCTCAGAGGCCAAAATTTTATAGACTTCTATTGAGAAATAAACAGCTATTACTCAGTCATCATGTTTGTCAGAAAAACAATTCTTCCTCTGGTACCTCTTTTTAATTTGTTCTTGCTAAACCTATTTTTTAAGATACCCTGATTACAGTAATACATCAGATTCCTCAATAAAGCATGTGGTTCCCGCTGGCCCCCACTTTAAACATTTGAAAAGTTTGATTGACAGATTCTCCCGAGCTCGATTTCAGTAGAAGGGGTGCGGCTTCCCAACAAGCTCACTCCTGATTAGCAAGAAAGGTTGCCATAGAAATGATGCTTCAGACCGACTTCGACTACTCACTCCTTATTAACATCTTTTGTCTGGTTTAACATGGCGATGTCAGTATTGCGGAAAAAATGGTGACTGATTTGGCTTTGTTTTGTTGGAACAAGATGTAAGGTATTTCCTATGGGTCACATCATAGACACTTTGTCAATCTCTGCTTACTGTCAATGGTTAAAATTCAAATGCAATTGCAAAACAGCATCTTCTGGTGTAATGCATTTTCATTTACAGAGTGCCCCGCTTTTTCCATTAACCTATATTATCACTGGATGAAGCAAGGCGTTGACGTCACCCATAAAAAATGCCTTACCTCCGGCTCTCGCAAAATGATGCAGAATCTGTCACCATTGCTTCCTGAAACTTACACCATCATTTTAAAACTAGTCGACAGTGATTAGCATTAATTAAATTATATATTTAACTTTTATTTATCCAGCCAGTACAAATTAGGTGCAACATACTTATTTACAACATTGGCCTATTGAATAATTGTTTTAAAATTAAAACTCTTTAATTTGTGGATGTCCATTTTCCTACTGAGTATCAGGCTCACTTGCTGTTTATTTGCTAAAACTCTCTAGAGACCGTTTCTTTCTGAAAGCCTACGGTAGTCCTAATCCACTGACCTCAGCTTATTTGCAGCAGTGCCTTTATTATATTTCTAGGTTGATTCAATTTGTTTATAAGTATATTTTCTGGTTCTGCTGTTAGGAATCACAAATACATCTAACAAGTTATTAAACACAAAATAATTAACAAGAATCTTTATTTGCAAACTCTTAATTGTCAATAAAAAGTCATTAAAACACCCAAAATCAGCTTCTCCAACTCTACGCTCAAGACTTTTTAAATTAAGAAATCGAACAGATGATTTAATCGTAGTGAGCGTACTGTAGATTTTAGGTAACATGGGTGTTCAAACTGGGTGGGACAATCTTTCTGTTAGCACACATGAAGGATTTCTGTAAACTGGGCAGTATTTTAATGTACTGTCTGTGAACAGCAATTAATTTGAAAATGCTTGTGGTCACTACTGTAATCTTCAACATGATATTTACAGGTGGATAAAGGGACAGAAAAAAAATGTTACATTGTGTTTCCATGTGCTTTGCCAAAATTGATTTAGCTTTTCATAAATGTTTGAGTTAACTAAGCGTCAGTGGAAAATACAATAAAGTTCCTGCTTTTGAAATAGTAGAGCCTAGCCGTGAATTTTCATCATGCTTTTATTTTTATTTTGAAACAACCACCAGTCCAACGTTATATGCAGTGGACACCTGCATATTTTCTTTATCCTTTTCAATGCGAAGAGGTTGTTACATCATAACTTCAGCTGAGAAAAATTGGATTTGGAGATTTTGTATGTGAAATATCACAAAATAAAACAAATAATCTTCACGTGCAGTTAGAACATAAATTGATATTCTTGTTCAGCAAATCTGATTCTTTTTTTGAAACCAACTTGTCCAAAACTAAACTTTCTCTGGAGTTACCTGTTTTGGGGTCCAAAAGTTGATGTTGATGAAAGCACTAGCTTTCTGTAAAGCATTTGTGACATAACATGCTTTCAGAAACACACCCTTGAACGAGAGGGTATAACCAGGAGTGGTAAATATGCACATTTTCAAGTTCAACATCGTTTGCAATTTTGGAAGAAGAGAATTCAGTTTGAATACACTCCGAGATAGCGTGAGGGTGCAGTGGTTAGCGCTATGGTTTCACAGTGTGAAGAACACAAGTTCAATTCCATATAGATCTGTGTGTTTTTGTAACTCAGTCTGAAAACATTTCCCTACATGTTTTTTTTTTCAACAAACATTGAATAACTGTAATAAACAAAACAATTTACTTGAGTACAAACATGATCAATGCTGACTAGTCATGTGCGTGAAAAAAAAGAATAAAACGGCTGGTTGATGTTGTTGATGTATCAACATTTATCCATTATTGTAAGGCTTTATTTTTAGAAATGAGCCTAAAACAAAACTAAACACTAGCCGTTAAAGCTGTTTTCAAAACTAAACAAATCAAAACAAAATGTCATCACCATTGAAATTAAGGGTACATCCATACAGTGTTGACATGGTGGTGCAGTGGTTAGCACTCTAACCTCACAGCTAGAGATCTCTCAGCATGTATTCTCTCTGAGCATCTGTTCATTTTATTTAAGTTGATTTAAAACTGTTCAGTGATATAAATCTGTCTGGTGTTCATTGATCTAAGAACTTGCTCAGGATGAATGTGGCCTTGGCTAAAAACATCTGGGGAAGTTGTAAGAGAACCTAAATACATACCTGAATACATTTTTATTTAACTTTTTTTTTTACAGTAAATAAACTTGGAATGAAAATACAGTAATATCGTAAAATAAAGCACAGTACAGTAACTGATAGAACATTTACATTAACTACTGGCAGCTGAATGCCAGTAACTACTGTATTTCATTTTACAGTAATACAACCATAAAATGAAATAAAGTGGAGTATCTGTGTACTGAGATTAATCTTACAGTTTCAGTACTGTAAAATGAAATATAAAATGAAATACATTACACAGAAATTCTACTGTATTGCATTTTACAGTAATAAAGCTGTGAATAATCCAATATTGCATTGCAACGGACTTCAACAATGTTCCAGAAGACAATAGTATTCATCAAATGTACTACAGGAGACTTATTGATTTGAAAGCACTTGGATTCATTTCGAAAAAAACATGGAAGAAAACATCCTAGTGTCCATGAAGCATAAAGAGACGAGTCTGAGCCCCAAGCACCTCTGGATCAACAACTGAAAAACTCCCAGAAACTCCAGTCCAAAATGGGTTTATCTGTTGTTTCCTTTGGTGCAGTACCGCCTGTCCTGTTCATATGCTATCAGTAATAGTATAAATGCATCCCTATGTCGGGCAAACACAAGGGTCATCTTCACAGAGCTCATCAGGAGGTATATGTGAAATAAACTCTCTCTCTCAGTCTCTTGCACTCTCACAGACACTACTGAAGAATGCTGTTTAGAGTTGTGACGATTCAAACCTAATTGAGTAGGCTAGTACTTGTTTTCATGTAGTGTTCTGTACAGGATGTGAATTTTTATGTTTTATTTTCGTTAAATTAAGTTAAGTCCAGAAAATGAACTTCATCCACTGGAAACCAATATAAACCCAATGGCTCAGTTTCAACCCTTAAACAGTAAAGACCTGGAGGACATTCTAAGTCAACTGAACTCCTCCTGCTGTCTGGATATTCTACCCACAAGTTTTTTCAAACAAGTTTCAAAGATCCTGGAGTCGGTCTTTCTCCAGATTCACTCCAGCAGCAGCCTGCCTGCTGCCAGTCAGCTGATTCCCTCCATCTGTGCCTGCTACTATATATCTCTCCCTCTGCCCTTCAGTCTCTGCTGAATCGTTGCACTACAGACTTCCAGAGAAACCTCCAGCAGTGCTCATAGGCCTGCCTGCCTGCTCCGTCAGCTCAGCTTGCATGTACCTGCCTCTCTCCTGCTCAAATTCCTCCAAAGCCTCGTAAGTTCCTACACCTTCTCCTTTTTGGAAACATTCCCAGACATCCCTGGAGATGTTGTGTTACAAGAACTGGTGACTAAGCCCCAGGATCCTGAGTTTTTCCACTCACTCTTGGAGTCCATTTTCTTCCCCTATCGCCTCTACCTGGAGCCACGCCTTCCTAGCAGTACAGAGGACTCCTCTCCTCCTCTTCCCTGCAAGTCATCTCTCCTCACCTCTATCGGCCGTTGCTCTCCAAGGCCTGGGCCAGTACTAAACTGGTTCAATACGTACTTGGAAAGCAGAAAATATTTTATGTCAGTTAGTAACTTCACATCAAAGCAGACAGAAATTACTTGTGGAGTTCCCCAAGGCTCCATCTTGGGGCCACTTCTATTTAATATTTACACACGTGGACAAAATTGTTGGTACCCCTCAGTTAAAGAAGGAAAAACCCACAATTCTCACTGAAATCACTTGAAACTTACAAAAGTAACAATAAATTTAAAATTATTGAAAATTAAATAATCAAAATCAGCCATCACTTTTGATTTGCTGATTAACATAATTATTAAAAAAAAACTAACTAATGAAACAGGCCTGGACAAAAATGATGGTACCCATAACTTAATATTTTGTTGCACTACCTTTTGAGGCAATCACTGCAATGAAGCGATTTCTGTATTTGTCAATGAGCGTTCTGCAGCTGTCAACAGGTATTTTGGCCCACTCCTCATGAGCAAACTGCTCCAGTTGTCTCAGGTTTGATGGGTGTCTTCTCCAAATGGCATGTTTCAGCTCCTTCCACAGATGTTCAATGGGATTCAGATCTGGGCTCATGGAAGGTGTGATGGCAGCATACCCTGCCACACCCACAACAAAATGGTGGTAACCCCTCTGCACAACACATTTTATATTTTTTCCCCACATATTTTACACTTGCAGTTACATTCATAAATGAGCACACATTGGTTTGAGTTAAAATATACATTTATTTTTTGCTTATTTGTAACATCTATTTTGTTTGGTTTATTTATCTTGGTTTGTTAATTTCACCTGTTTTGAGTTTCCAGTGCAGAGGGTGTGCTGGTTGCTACAGGTGTGGTTGAGGTTCTGCTCCTGGAGCTGTGATGTGAGACCTGGCCAAAGGGGGAAATGCAGCCACCACAGCTCTTAAATGCTTGAGCCAGGGAATTGGGCAGGCGCCATCTCAGAAGCCTCCAAGGGGGAGAAATCATGGACTTCTTTAACGTTGATTAACTTTCTTTCAGTTTATTGCTATTTATTTGTTCTAACTTTGTACTTCTGTTTTGTTCTTTCTTTCCACTGAAGAAAACCAAGTTTTGTCTGTAGTCTTTTGTTAAATGTTGTTAGTTCCCCCCCTCATGTTTGTCTAGTGGTCTGATCACCCACTATATATGTTCCCCTGTTGTGTCTTTGGTTAGGTCAGTTTGTTTCTGTTACTTGGTCTGTTCAGTTGGTTAAGTTAAAGTTCAGTTTGTTATCTCAGTTAATTCTGTTCTTTTGACCTCTTTTATGGGCCCAATTTGTAAATAGCATATTTTTGGAGAAAAATTAAAACTTTCATTTTTGATATCTCTTCTGTTGTCCTCTTTGGCCGCTCGATCCCCCACATGTGGTGTCAGAAGCGGGATCAGTAAATGAGGACACAGAATTTTTTTTCCCCCTTTTTTTTGACATCTGTTTATTTTGGAGTGCACCATGCATCGTGGAGGAAGAGTTGTGAGACCTCGGACGGAGAACAAGGACATTAACAGTGGACTTGGAAACCAGGAAGAGGAGCCGGAGGCTGGAGCTACAGGGGTTGCACCAGGTACTGAGGGTGAAGACGGGCATGAGCCAACATTGAAAAACCTAACTGATATTCTTCAGGCTTTCATGGGAAAGCAGGAGGCCAGAGACCTTCAACTAAAGGAGGAAGCAAAACAACAAGAACACCGTTTCAAAGCTCTGCAGCACCAGTTTCAGCTTCTTCAGATGGAGGTGCAGGCTCGCACTTCTCCTCCTCCAGAACTCACATCATCAGCACCTGATCCTTCAGAGGTGTCTAGCGTTGACAATCAACTTTCACAACCAACATCTGCTCCAGAATGTGAACCAACAGCACCTAGCCGACCTCAATTTTCTCAACAACCAAGGTTGGAAAAACTCACAGAAAATGATGATGTGGAACATTTCCTTGTAACTTTTGAAAGAATTGCTACAGCATGCAAGTGGACCAGATCAGATTGGGTTTTCCACCTTATTCCACTGCTCACTGGTAAGGCTAGGAGTGCTTATGTTAGCATGGATTTTGATGACTCACAGGATTATGACAAAGTGAAGACTGCCATTTTGCACAAATATGCTATCAACCCTGAGTCTTACAGGCAAAGGTTTCGGTCCTTGGAAGTTGGAGATGAGGAGACCCCCAAGGAGCTGTATGCCAGACTAAAAGAGCTGTATGACAAGTGGATTCAGCCTAAAGGTAAAACAACGAAAGAAATTTCTGAAATCCTAATCATGGAACAATATTTAAGAATGGTGTCACCTGAGCTACAGATTTGGATAAAAGAACACGGGCCTAAATCAGCAGCTGAAGTGGCCTCCCTGGCAGAGGTTTTTGTGGCTGCTCGAAAGAAAAACCTTCCATGGAGCAACCTTGCATGGCAGGCCTCTAAAGACTCTCGGAGATCAACAAATCACCAATACCACCAGAGGTCTGCCCCAGGTGTGAGTAGAGCTCCTTTGGAGGAGAAACGAGTAAAACCAGCAAAACCTTCCAGTAAAACACCAATTTGTTATTTGTGTGGACAGGAAGGACACATCAAACCATTATGTCCAAAAAATCCAGTGAAGCTCACTCAAATGTGCCTTGTTCCATTCCGTGGTTTTCCACCAGAAACTCAGGAAGGGAAATCTATGAAACTGATCACTGTAAAGATTAAAGGGAAAAGTCATAAGGCTCTTGTGGACACGGGCAGCACACAGACTCTTGTGCAGAGACAGCACATACCAGCAAATATTGTTTGTACCAGTGAGACCATCTCAATCTGTTGTGTGCATGGGGATAGGAAAATGTACCCCACTGCTGAACTTTATGTCGAAGTCCAAGGCCAGACATATTTGCTAAATGTTGGCGTTGTTGATATTCTGCCTTTTCCAGTGGTCCTAGGTAATGACCTTCCAGTACTTTTTGATTTGTTGGACACAAAAGGAAACAGCACTGTTGCGGTTACAAGGGCACAGGCTCAACTTGAAGAGGAACAATCCCCACCTCTCAGTGCCTTGCCATTCTTTGACGCTGAGCTGGAGACAAGCCCGGGAAGGTTTCATAAGCCACGTAGTCAACGAAGGCAAGAGAAATTTAAACGCACAGTTGTAAAGCCACAAAATGAAGGAATTCCAGACATGGCTTTGGGGTTTGAGTTGCCCACTGACATCAGTAAAATGCAGCAGGATCCAACACTGTCTTTCTGTTTTTTGAAAGCTAATGAAATGGTTGAGTCCAAGGAAAGGAGGGAGTTCTTCCTGCATGATGGTGTTCTATATCATCAGCGTGGACAAACAAAGCAGCTAGTAGTCCCTCAGAGGGTCCGGGATGTAATACTCAACCTGGGCCACTCTATTCCCTGGGCCGGCCACCTTGGGTAGCACAAGACTGCTGCTCGCATTATTAAACATTTTTTCTGGCCTGGTTTGCATGCAAATGTTGAACAATACTGTAAAAGTTGCTCTCAGTGCCAGAAGACGACCATCAAATGTGCAGCTAAGGCCCCGCTCCAGCCTCTTCCGATAATTGGCACTCCCTTTGAACGCTTGGGCATGGATGTTGTTGGCCCTGTAGAAAGAAGCAGAGCTGGAAATCGATACATGCTGGTCATTACAGATTATGCTACCAAATACCCGGAGGTGTTTGCTTTGAAAAATGTGAAGGCAAAAGCTGTGGCATTCTCTCTGGTGCAGTTCTTCTCAAGAGTGGGTTTCCCCAAAGAAATTTTAACAGACCAGGGGACTAACTTTATGTCTACACTGCTTAAACAGGTTTACCAGCTCCTGGGCATAAAGAGTATTCGAACAACCCCCTATCATCCACAGACGGATGGACTGACTGAGCGGTTTAATCGAACACTCAAGCAGATGCTCCGTAAGTTTGTTAATGATACTGGTTCTGATTGGGATCAGTGGCTTCCTTACCTCCTGTTTGCCTATAGGGAGGTTCCTCAGGCCTCAACAGGGTTTTCCCCATTTGAACTTCTCTATGGTTATGAAGTAAAGGGACCCCTGACCTTGCTGAGAGACCTGGGACAAAGACTGGGGGAGGGAAGGACCTGTTAATATAATTTCTTATGTCCTACAGATGAGAGAGAAACTGCAGAAGATGAGTGAACTGACTCAAGTACACATGGCTGAGGCTCAGCGGTACCAGAAGACCTGGTATGACAGGAAAGCACGACACAAAAGCTTTCTCCCAGGTCAGAAGGTACTTGTGATGCTCCCAACAAGCAACAGTAAACTGCTGGCAAAATGGCAAGGCCCCTTTGTGGTGCAGAAAAAACTGGAAGCCACAACGTATCAAGTGTCTATGCCAGGTCACACACGTTCCAGCAGAGTGCTTCATGTGAATCTTTTGAAGGAATGGTTTCCAAGAGCTGAGGAGGCCCAGGTGCTGCCTATCCAGAATGTGAAGGAGGAAGAGGAGGTTGAATTTCTACCGACACCAATGGCCACCAATCTGGATTTGAGTCATCTGTCTCCAAACCAGCAATCCCAGGTAAAGGCACTGATCAACCCTGAGATATTTCAGGAGTGCCCCGGACGCACCAGTCTTGTGGAACATGACATTGGGCTGAAGGACCAGGCCACTGTAAGGCGGATGAGCTACAGAATACCCGAGCGTCTCCTGGTCCCATTAAAGAAAGAGGTGGAGTTCATGCTGTCTCTTGGAATCATCCAGCCCTCAAAAAGTGAGTGGTGTAATCCAGTGGTTTTGGTTCCCAAGAACGATGGCTCAATTAGATTTTGCATTGACTTCAGATACCTAAATGCAATGTCAAAATTTGATTCTTATCCAACTCCTCGTATCGACAGTCTCATTGAGCGTCTGGGGAAAGCAAAATATTTAACCACCATTGACCTCTGCAAAGGGTATTGGCAGGAGCCCCTTACTGCTCGGTCACAAGAGTACACCGCTTTCCGGACACCCCAGGGTCTTTATGAGTTTACTGTTCTCCCTTTTGGATTACATGGTGCCCCAGCAACTTTCCAGAGACTCAGCGGGCTTGAAAGCTTTGCATGCACATATCTGGATGATATTGTTGTTTACAGCACAGCATGGGATGAGCACTTAGAGCAAGGGAAAAAGGTTCTGGAGTGTCTTCATTCAGTGGGACTGACCATTAATCCAGCCAAGTGTGTTCTGGCTCAGACTGAGACAGAGTACCTGGGGTTTACTATTGGAGGTGGGTTGATCAAACCGCAAATTAACAAAGTTCAAGCGATTGAGACCTGTCCTCTTCCTCAAACCAGGAAACAGCTGAGGTCATTCCTTGGCATGGTGGGCTTTTACCATCGTTTCATTCCAAACTTTTCAGCCCGACCTGCTCCGCTAACAGACATGACTGGCTCAAGGTCTCCAAATCAGATCCAATGGACCATCAATGCTGAGGCTGCTTTTCGGGATCTGCAACACTCACTAAGTACCAGCCCAGTACTTCACAGCCCAGACTTTGATAAGCCATTTACTCTACAAACTGATGCATCGGAGAGGGGCGTTGGCGCTGTGCTTCTCCAGGGGGTTTCTGGGGACCAACGTCCTGTGGCTTACATAAGTCGCAAGCTAATGCCTCGAGAAACTCGATGTTCAACTGTCAAAAAGGAAGCATTTGCAATCAAGTGGGCCATGGACTCATTTAAATATTACCTTTTGGGGAGAGAGTTTACCCTCGAGACTGACCACAAAGTGTTATCCTGGTTGGAGAGGATGAAAGACACTAATGGGCGGATCACAAGATGGTATCTTGCCATGCAGCCGTTCTGCTACAGTGTCAAGTACATCCCGGGCAAGGACAACGTAACTGCTGACTACCTCTCTCCCACTCCCAGCGAGAGTTTGGAAGGGGAGGGGAGTGTGATGGCAGCATACCCTGCCAAACCCACAACACCCTCATTTAAAGAAGGAAAAACCCACAATTCTCACTGAAATCACTTGAAACTTACAAAAGTAACAATCAATAAAAATTTATTGAAAATTAAATAATCAAAATCAGCCATCACTTTTGAATTGCTGATTAACATAATTATTAAAAAAAAAAAAAAAACTAATGAAACAGGCCTGGACAAAAATGATGGTACCTCTATAAAAGATTGAAAACTATTTGACCAGACTGACATGATTAACTCAGGTGTGTCCTTTAATTGACATCACAGGTGTTACCAAACTCATAATCAGTCAGTCTGCCTATTTAAAGGGAGACAAGTAGTCACTCTGCTGTTTGGTGAAAAGGTGTGTACCACATTGAACATGGACAACAGAAAGCGAAGGAGAGAATTGTCCCAGGACATCGAAAACAAATTATAGATAAACATCTTAAAGGAAAAGGCTATAAGACCATCTCTAAACAGCTTGAACTTCCTGTGACAACAGTGGCTCATATTATTCAGAAGTTCAAGACCCACGGGACAGTAGCCAACCTCTCTGGACGTGGCCGCAAGAGGAAAATTGATGACAAATTGAAGAGACGGATCATTCGAATTGTATCCAAAGAGCCCAGAACAACCTCCAAAGAAATTAAAGGGGAACTCCAAGGCCAAGGACTTCATGGGAGACGACCAAGGAGGACACCACTGCTGAAAAACAGTCATAAAAAAGCGAGACTGGAATTTGCAAAAATGCATGTTGACAAGCCCCAAAGCTTCTGGGAGAATGTCCTTTGGACAGATGAGACCAAACTGGAGCTTTTTGGTAAGGCACATCAACTCTATGTTCATAGACTCAAAAACCAAGCATACGAAGAAAAGAACACTGTCCCTACGGTGAAACATGGAGGAGAGAGTTTACCCTCGAGACTGACCACAAAGTGTTATCCTGGTTGGAGAGGATGAAAGACACTAATGGGCGGATCACAAGATGGTATCTTGCCATGCAGCCGTTCTGCTACAGTGTCAAGTACATCCCGGGCAAGGACAACGTAACTGCTGACTACCTCTCTCCCACTCCCAGCGAGAGTTTGGAAGGGGAGGGGAGTGTGATGGCAGCATACCCTGCCAAACCCACAACACCCTCATTTAAAGAAGGAAAAACCCACAATTCTCACTGAAATCACTTGAAACTTACAAAAGTAACAATCAATAAAAATTTATTGAAAATTAAATAATCAAAATCAGCCATCACTTTTGAATTGCTGATTAACATAATTATTAAAAAAAAAAAAAAACTAATGAAACAGGCCTGGACAAAAATGATGGTACCTCTATAAAAGATTGAAAACTATTTGACCAGACTGACATGATTAACTCAGGTGTGTCCTTTAATTGACATCACAGGTGTTACCAAACTCATAATCAGTCAGTCTGCCTATTTAAAGGGAGACAAGTAGTCACTCTGCTGTTTGGTGAAAAGGTGTGTACCACACTGAACATGGACAACAGAAAGCGAAGGAGAGAATTGTCCCAGGACATCCGAAAACAAATTATAGATAAACATCTTAAAGGAAAAGGCTATAAGACCATCTCTAAACAGCTTGAACTTCCTGTGACAACAGTGGCTCATATTATTCAGAAGTTCAAGACCCACGGGACAGTAGCCAACCTCTCTGGACGTGGCCGCAAGAGGAAAATTGATGACAAATTGAAGAGACTGATCGTTCTAATTGTATCCAAATCATAAAAAAGCGAGACTGGAATTTGCAAAAATGCATGTTGACAAGCCCCAAAGCTTCTGGGAGAATGTCCTTTGGACAGATGAGACCAAACTGGAGCTTTTTGGTAAGGCACATCAACTCTATGTTCATAGACTCAGAAACCAAGCATACGAAGAAAAGAACACTGTCCCTACGGTGAAACATGGTGGAGGCTCAGTCATGTTTTGGGGCTGCTTTGCTGCATCTGGCACAGGGTGTCTTGAATGTGTGCAAGGTACAATGAAATCTGTAGACTATCAAGGCATTCTGGAGAGAAATGTGCTGCCTTGTGTCAGAAAGCTTGGTCTCAGTCGCAGGTCATGGGTCTTCCAACAGGACAACGATCCAAAACACACAGCCAAAAACACCCAAGAATGGCTGAGAGAAAAGCGTTGGACTATTCTAAAGTGGCCTTCCATGAGCCCAGATCTGAATCCCATTGAACATCTGTGGAAGGAGCTGAAACATGCCATTTGGAGAAGACACCCATCAAACCTGAGACAACTGGAGCAGTTTGCTCATGAGGAGTGGGCCAAAATACCTGTTGACAGCTGCAGAACGCTCATTGACAAATACAGAAATCGCTTCATTGCAGTGATTGCCTCAAAAGGTTGTGCAACAAAATATTAAGTTATGGGTACCATCATTTTTGTCCAGGCCTGTTTCATTAGTTAGTTTTTTTTTTATAATTATGTTAATCAGCAATTCAAAAGTGATGGCTGATTTTGATTATTTAATTTTCAATAATTTTTAATTTATTGTTACTTTTGTAAGTTTCAAGTGATTTCAGTGAGAATTGTGGGTTTTTCCTTCTTTAACTGAGGGGTACCAACAATTTTGTCCACGTGTGTACTTCTAGAGGGAATTTTTAAAATAGCGTAATGTATGCAGAAGTTAGGAATGCAGAAAGTTTGAAGCTGCAAAAGAGCCTTTCCCATGTATTCCTATGGGAAAAATTGCGGCAATTTTGTTGAATTGCATAAAACCATACGTTGCAGAAGAAATTTTAAAAGAGAGCAATAATGTCCTAAAGAGGCTGAACATTTTGATGCGTAAATGGCAGAAATCGCATAAAGCATGCAGAAGATATGGACGACCAAAAACGTACGGAAGATTAATAATAATAATAAAACAGAAGAACAATAGTTTGCATACTGCAATCAAACTAACTATTATCTAGAAAATATCTGTGACAATTAGTCATGTGAGAAAGTTAGTGACTTTAGCTTTATTATCTTCAGAAGTATTGAACATGTTTAACCATAGGTTTAAACATTCTAATGATTTACAACTAATGATGACTGTTGTAGCATAAATATGTTGATGATTGTTCATGACTTGGCTGATATTAGGACCTTTTTCTTTGTAAGATTATGGGATTTTTTTTATCTCTTAAAACTTTGACCTCCTAAGACATCACATTTTGGGTTCTATTACCACAGTAGTTAATTTTCTAAACTAGGGCTCTGTTAGGGAAATAAAAGGGCATAACAAAGAATAACTCAGATCTTAAGGGGTTGAATCATGGAGCTAGCGCTTAGCTCACTTAGTGACTGCTGTGCAGCCGTCTCACTGTTGGCAGCTCAGAGAGCTTAGCATTAAAAAGAAACAAAAAAAATCAATCTTCTTTCTGTTGAATAGCATTTAAAGGTTGTTGTTTGTGTTAATACAAGTAAATAGAGATACGTGTTCTCAGTTAAAATGTTTTTAAAAGAGTTATTGATCCCTGAAGTCCAAATCTGTGAACATCTCACTAGCCTTACTAAACTATTTTGTTAGCCTCTTTTTAGTAGTCTTGAACTGCTGCTATATTCTGCTGCAGTTGATGCCAATAAAATGTTGTGGTTCATTCATGACATGCAGACTGCTAGTGGAGTATCTGTCCTGAATAATGAATTTAAAATATAAAGCGCTGATCATAATAGGGATAAATTAAATACCCCATACTGATCATTGGACAACATCTGAAAAGGATCGAGTCATCAACCATGTGATCGGGCCTGAATTCCAATGACGTGATTGAATCGGGACATCCTTAGTAATAAGTGTTTATGACTAATAGATTGTCGGAAACAGTGAGAAGCAATATTTATAACGTTAAAAGTTGTTTTGAAGAGCCTGCATTCATCCGACCACATTTCAATTAGTGCTGTCTCTCACTGTTGTGGTGTTATGGCATTGGCTTTAAGAAAATTTTGTTAAGGAACTACAAGGTAGTTTTCAGGTAGACGTCACAGCAGTGCAGCAGAATGACACAGATAAGCATGCAAGAAGAGTTTTCAGCTGTTGTAAAATACACGTTATAACAAGTAAGTAGTTTTACCACTTTTTCCTTGTTTGATAACGCAACAATCATTGCTTTACATGTGTCTGCAGGTCATATGTTGCGTATTCCTACCCTGTTTATATCATGTGACTACCACCTACAGTGGCTGCTTTGGTCCAGTTAAACCGCTACAGTTATAGCACGAACTGTATTCAGACTAGAGATTTAACAGATCACAGGCCATGCTTTGGCACACAAGTGCCGCGGATGAGCCCCCCTCCCCTTCCTCGTCATGCACACCTTGAGCGTGCATCATTTAAATCAACTCTCCATTCACACATAATTTCGCGCAAATTCACCTACACTGTCTTTGTTTTAAAATGCATCAAAGTTGGCACTGCTTTTCACTTGTCCAAAAAAGTGTTAACCTGAAGCTCAAACCGTATGTGGGAGAAGCTTCTGGCAAAAGTTTTTATCGACCTTATCAGGGAGGATGGGTTGATGGGAGATCGGTTTATTTATTTTGAAGAGCTCTACAAAAGCGTCAGTGAGCAGTGCACATCTCTACGTGCGGGTTCATAAAATTATTCAGTCTCTCCCAGTGAGGAGCACAGACATATACAGTGCATCCGGAAAGTATTCACAGTGCCTCACTTCTTCCACATTGTATATGTTCAAAGATTTATTTTAAAAATTGATTAAAATCAGTTTTCTTCCCGATATTTAATGTTGTTGTGACTTCCTCTCTGTTTGCATTCAACATAATTTCCTTTTTTTAAATAACACCTGTCAGGATCCTTCACCCTCACTTACTTACAAGGTTCAAATATTCAGCATGAACATTTTGGTTTTTTCTGACGTCTATGTTCTACCAGCTTTCCTATTTTGTCCAATGCTGACCTCTACAGGATGTCCACTTGAGTGCACACAAGGAGACAAACCAGAAGAGAACCAGCTGGGGCCAACTGATTGTTTACCATCCCAGTGGACTAAATAATCAGCTGAGAAGATGAAGAGCAGAAGCATAGACTAACTTTGTTTTTTTTTTCTAGGTGTTGTATGTGTTTATTTTTGTGAGACCATGGTCATTTTATATTTAAGCTGAGATGCATGTTTAGTTGTTTATCTGATTTGTTTAGCCCATAAGACCATCTGGGAAATGCTGAGTCCCCTCCCAATATAGGTAGATGGTAGATCCCAGGAAATAAAAGGGCTGTAGATTGTATGTTGAAACAGACAGAGAGGGATGACAACCCCATGCTTGTGTGGTGGCTTATGTGAATCACACTAAATGTCAACATTAAAATCTCTAAAAACTGTTGGTTCCTAGTAATTAAAACAATTCCTTTCATTAAATCCTTTCTTTGGACTGCTTCTTGATAACCTTCTGGGATCTTCATTCCTGGCTGGAGGGTTGAGCGCAGAGCAATTCCCAAAACATCAATGGTTTTTCTTTGTAAAATAATGTAATTATTTGGCTGGTAGATTTTTTTTTTTGTCTATTAGCTTACTTGGCTGGTGAGTCAAAAAATGGATTTGTTCACTGGTGTTGTGACTTGAACTGTACGCAGCAAAATCTGTTTGAAGGCTGTTGCTACCAAAAGTGTTCTGCCAAGTGAGTGTTGTGTTTCTCTTTAAGAGGGCTTAAACTAGTGGTAGCTCATAAAACATCTGCTGCATTAATCTTCAAACATTTTTACCACTTACACATGTTTGGTTTCACTTTGTGTTCAAGGCAATTTTCAAAGGAAATGTTAAAATAAAATATACAATCAATTTAAATAAAAAATTTAATTTGGAAGGAAGAAATCTAAGAATTTATTTTCATGGCCATGTCGCCTAAGTCCATCACCGGGTGAAATCTTTTTCAGCTTATGTTGCAAACTCTGCACCAAGAGCACTCCCTGGAAGTGTCAGACTTGTGATGTGGGGCTGTGCCTGCAGCCAAACAAAAATGGTCAATGGCAGCATTACCAAGACTTTTGAGGAGCCAAGGAGGGGAGAACTTCCTTTGTGACCAAAAATCACCACATTGTTAGCACTGCTTTTGCACATTTAAAGACAAAGATACAGAACTATAGCTGTAAACAGTTGTATACTTGTCCTATTTAAAGTTTTAACATCCAAAACCTGTTGTTCATGTTCAATTGCACAGTTTTTTCACAAAAAACTCTTAAAATCAAATTTAGATTTTTTTTTTCCTTTTTAAATTGTTATTAGACTCTTATGACATGGAGTAAATTATGAAATAGTGCTAGATATTAAAAATTATACATTTTTCTGCATAATGGGGCAAAAGCGCTGATTTACAGGATATTCTGTGACCCTTTTATAGTTAAAATAAGCAACAAAAAAAATCCAGGCAGACATTTTGAGGCTTAGGTGTTAAAGGATTAATAATTTCAACAAATTCGTAGTCATAAAAATAGAAGATAATTCATTAGCAAATAGCTTCTCTAACCTCTGATCCTAAATATTTCCATTGGTAGGTTAAGAGTCTTAGCAAATTTAGAAAGGTGATAGGCCCTGCTCTGATGAGAGTCTAACAGATTGCATTCCCCTATGAAAATTGTCAATCTAAACGCATCACACCTGGGGGTGGGGTGGGGGGTGTTTAATTTGGACAAAAATGCATCTGCATATTAAAATGCAGTTTTAATTTAATTTTAATTTACTTTAAATCGAGGATAAAGCTCACCATGTATTGAAATGTAATTTTTAATATTGTTTTGTGAATTGCAAAATAAATTGTCAAATTGTACATTGATTTGTAAATTGCAAAAAAAAAAGATTTGAATTGTGGAATCAAAAACCCATGAAAATTTAAAATCCAATTGACTTTGGGTTTTTTTTAATTTAAACAATGAATGAATAGTTATTTTTCATATTGAAATCTAAATTGTTAAAATGCATTTTTAATTGCAGCCTACATTCCAATTTGAGTTAAAAACTGAATAATGCATTTTCAAATTGCATGATTACTGCAAATTGATTTGTGCACATTATTTGGGATTAAGAATGAAAAAAACAGCCATAACATGGAAATAATCTGCAAATTTTATATAAGCAGTATCTGCATTGCATGCTTTGAAGTCCATAACTGCTTAAAGACCCACTCCAATGAAAATTGTCTTTTTTGTAACAAGTTCATGTAGCATTTCTTTTTTCACAATAGAGGACACATATAAAATAATTTATGATTATAACTGTTATAACTGATTATTTCTGAATATTTCTTAATTTAGACCAGATGCTAGAAAAAGCTCAGACTAAATATGCAGTTGCTAAAATGGGCGAGCCAAAGTCTTTCTTACCTCTCCAATCCTTTTTCATTTCTCCATCTTTCTCTCCTGAGCTGGTCTCTGACTCAAAACTGTACTGTTGGACTGATCCAATCTTCCTCGCTATTATTTTTGTGCTGCTAATACTACCTTGGGGCTAGAAGCTCTCAGCGACGGGCAGAATTGTTTTTGTAATGCGCTTAAGAACAACAAAAGCTTTTTGATTTTGGCTAAAAACTGCATAATCAAAACACCATTGGGAACAATTTGAAAATAAATAAAAAAAATAATTGGATTGGGACTTTAAAAAATATGTTTTTGTTTGTATCTCAGAAACATTGTCTGATTATGTCATGAGACTTCAAGCATGATGAAATACTGAATTCTGACAAGAGTGCAAACCCTGTCATTCAGGTTGGTAAAAACTTAAATCAGAAACTGTGGCAGTTCTCCTGGGTATGTACCTTGAAGTCATAGGTGTAGTTGGTGTAAGGCATGAGGCTACTGTCGTAGGCACTCTTCAGCTGGAAGCTGTGTGTGATGCTCCCATCTGTGTTGCCGTTCCTGCCATTGCAGCTGAAGTTGGTCAAACATTCATTGTAGCGCAGCTCTTTAAAGTCCTTGTGGTTCTCAGCCACACAGCCATTGCTGAGGTATTCCACCACACCTGGATTCAAGAACAGGAAGATGTTCACATCATCTTAAAAAATACTTCAAAACAAAAGTGTTTTGACGTCAGAAGATACATTAAAATGCTGTCCTCAAACACGTTATCCATAACGAAAGATAGAAAAGATTAAACAGACAGAGTCTCTTAACTCTTTTATGTTAGTCTTAGCTCCATTGTTAACATTTTTTTTGACTACCTTAACTCTTCAAATGTTGATGCAATTAGTGTAATTCCAGAAGATTCGCAAGCAGAAAAAAGTAGCCAAGCCCTAACACGCAACACTTTTTAGTAGTGAAGTGCTTTCGCAATTAATGTAAATGATCTGACTGGCATGTTAGGGGCGGTTTTGTGTTACTACACTTAACAAAAATTAAAAACTCCACCAGTACCCAGATTGATCTCATTTTCACTGGCAGACCAGACATTATCTTGATGTCGTACAAATGGTCAAAGAAATGTCACCACCATATTCAGAAACAGGAAGATCAAACCTTCTAAGATTCAATCAAAAAAGTAAACATGGATGAATTGCTCACTGGTAAAAATTTTGATGTGTGTTGTCCCGGTGTAACAACAAATTATCATGCAATTTACATCAATATTTAAACTAATGCCGTCAATCGATTAAAAAAATTTAATCAAATTATTCACACTTTGTTTTACTAGGTAAATTTTATATGGCAATGTGCGACTTCTGATTGATTGATTGATTGATTTTGTTTATTTAAAGCATAAGTTGGACAATACAGGAAAATAATTCCACAAAATTATCAAACTCATTTTTAAGACACTGAAATGCATTGATTGAGAGGAAAGAAAGAAAACAAAAAAAAAAACAAAAAAGAAACCAATGAAAAATGAACAAACAAAAACAACGCACTTAAGTCACATTTGTAGCATATGTTATTATGTCATTATTATAGGAGGTCATTGTTTTTTCACTTCTTAACTTTTTGTAAACTGGTTATTTTATTATTTTCTTTGTTGCCACGTTGATATCAAATAGTGTAAAAACTGGTAAATAATCAGTGTCCACTCATATGAGTGTTTTCTACATTATTAGTAAATATATTATCAATCAGAGCAGCACCGTGAGCAGTGATTCTGCTGGGTCTTGTTACGGTTGGATAGAAACTCATACTGTACATTCTGCTGATAAAGTCATCTGTTGCTTTATGTTTGCTGGAGTTTATCAGATCTATATTCAGATCTCCACAAATAAAGAAAGTTTTATTGTGTTGAGAATGATACATTTTTTCCATCCAGTCACTGAACACTTCTAGGCTTGACCCTGGTGACCTGTATATACAGCTTATAATGACATTCTTCCCTGATTCATTACAGATTTCTATTGCAATACATTCCAGTATTCCATCCACTGCAACTGACAAACTGCAAACTTAGATTGCAACTCCTGCTCCTTTTTTATTTACTCTGTTCACATAATGAAGTTCATTGTTTTCCAATTCAAAATCAGTGTCTTTGTTGCCACTGAACCAAGTTTTTGATATGGTTACGATGTTAAAGGAGCATCCCAGATTTTGTAGATAGTCCTTGATGTCTCCAAAGTTAGTTTACATGCTGCTGTTAAAGTGAACGATGGCCGACGGAGACAATCAGAAGTTCTTAAATGAAACGTTGAGTCTGTGTGTAAACTTGCTAAGTCGATGTCGGACACCGTCATTTTCTCTGGTCCCCTCCCAAACCTAGTCAGTGATGAAATGTACAGCCGCTTTTCATCATTTAACCGCTGGTTAGCTAGATGGTGCCCACAAAATGGCGTTAGCTTTGTAGACAATTGGAGTGCGTTTTGGGGAGATCCTGGTCTCATGCGTAGAGATGGCATCCATACCACTTTGGACGCCGCCGCTCTTCTCTCTAAGAACATTTCTGCTAGCATTAACCGTACAACCTTTACAACGCAGGGACAGGTTCTGGGCACAGAGCAGCAGTTTAAAACTGTCCTCTGAGTTCCTTTTAGCGCTGATGCAAACCCCAGCACAACACAGAGTTAGTACAGCAGCTCCAAGCTTTAGTTTATGTACTAAAAGGCAAATGAAAGGAGTGAAATACAGAAACCTAAAAGTAAAAGCTACTAATACTCTCAATAACGACAAGCAAAATCATGATGTAATTAAATGTGGCTTACTAAACATTAGATCCATTTCTTCCAAGTCCCTTTTAGTCAATGAGTTAATCAATGATAACAAAGTTAGCCTGCTGGCCCTAACAGAAAACTGGCTCCAACAGGATGACTATGTTAGGTTGAATGAAGCACCCCCCCCTAATTATAATAACTATTAGAAATCCAGGATTTCTGGGAAAGGAGGTGGGTTAGCAGTAATATAACAGTCTAGCTTACTTCCTAACACTATAGCCAAATACATTTACAGTTCCTTTGAAAACATAATATTGTCTATAAATCACTCAAACAGGAAAACTACAAAATCTGTTTTATTAATAATTATTTATCGTCCTCTTGACCCGTACTAATTTTTAACTGAGTTTGCAAAATTTATATCGACTATTGTTTTAGATTCTGATAAAATAATAATAGTAGGGGATTTTAATATTCATGTTGATGACTCTAGTGACTGTCGAGGAAATGCTTTCTCAGCTTTATTAGATAATGTTGGTTTCACACAAAATGTAAAGGAACCCACTCACTGTCACAAGCACGCCCTAGACCTTGTTTTAACTCATGGTATAGAGATCAGCCAGCTGACTGTGCTGCCTCATTACCCCATACTCTCAAATCACTTTCTAATCACCTTTAAGTTTGTTCTAAAGAATTCCACCACTCCAATAAATAAAGAACAGCTCAGAAGAACATTGACTGACTGTTCTGTATCTGAATTCAAACTTACAGTCCAAATAATATTTAGTAACATGCTGAGCATAAACTCTGAGGGCAGCTCCCATAGTTTCAGTCCCAGAAAAAATGATAAATTTGTTGACGACTCCATGGAGGCCCTCAGGAGAAACCCTGATGTTGTTGCTCCTTTGAAACAAAATATATTTAGACAAAATCGAGTATCACCGTAGTACAACGCTGAAACACGTTCCCTTAAACAAGTAACTCGTAAGTTAGAAAGAGAATGGCGCCGATCCGGCTCAGAGCCGTCTATGAATAGCTGGAAATATAGCCTTTTAAATTATAAAAAATCTCTTCGTAAAGCCAGGACCCAATACTATTCAGCTTTAATAGCACAGAATGAAAATAATCCGAGATTTCTTTTTAGTACTATAGCCAGACTGACTAGCAGTCACAGCTCAGTGGAACCACATATTCCTGCTACTCTCAGCTCTGAGGAATTTCTTTCATTCATCGATTGTAAAATCCTAAATATTAGACAAAAGCTGAACAAAGTTATCCCTACTATCAGCCCAGAGCAGGCTAAAACAGTAAAAACAAAGGCATCTATAGAAACCTTTGTAACATTAGACTGCGTCACTGCTGTAGATCTAGCAGAATTAACATCACTTATTACATCCTCCAAAAGCTCAACTTGTCTTTTAGACCCAATCCCCACTAAGCTTTTTAAAGAAACCTTCCCTTTAATTAATGAATCAATTTTAACTGCTATAAATACTTCCATAGAAACAGGTTATGTGCCACAGTCTTTTAAATATGCAGTTGTTAAACCTCTTCTGAAAAAGCCCAGTTTAGATCCTGGCATTCTGGCCAATTATAGACCAATATCAAATCTCCCCTTTATCTCAAAGATATTAGAAAGAGTTGTAGTTAAACAGCTATACTGCCACATACAAGATGATAGCCTCTTTGAAGATTTCCAGTCAGGGTTAAGACCTCACCATAGCATTGAAACTGCAATAGTTAGAGTAGCTAATGACTTGTTACTGGCCACAGAAAAGGGACTTAATCTCTATTCTGGTCCTGCTAGATCTTAGTGCAGCTTTTGACACTATAGACCACAGCATCTTACTCCAGAGACTAGAACATGACATATTGATCAGAGGATTTGCCCTTCAATGGTTCAAATCCTATCTATCTGATAGGTACTCTTCCCGCTCCTGTCTTTGGCCGTGACCTTACCTCTGGCTCCTCCGGCAAACCCAGCTGTTTCCACAACTCCTACTGGATGAAGCCCACCTGCTACACTATTCAAACAAGTCGTTGTTTACTTATAAATCTATAAATCTATCTTAACTTGTAGCTGTTTATCTAGACGTGTTTGTTTATTAGACACATACTTGTTATTCAACCATGTAATTATAGAATGAATTAAGCTCACTTTTCTTTAATAATTCTAGCGCATCACCTGTCCGTCCGGGGTTGAGGATCTCTCCTTCATGTGGGCAACCCTGAAGTTTCGTAGTTTCTTTGGGTTCTTCTTTACCGCTCTCACCAAGGCTCTTCTCCCCCGATAGCTGTGCTCTTAGGAACCTTAGATGCAACAGATATTTTTTTGTAACCTTAGGCTTGTGCCTTTCCACAACTTTGCCTCCGAGTTCTTCAGGCAGTTCCTTTAATCTCATGATTCTCATTTGCTCTGACAAGCACTGTGAGCTGTAAGGTCTTATATAAAAAGGTGTGTGGCTTTCCTAATCAAGTCCAATCAGTATCATCAAACACAGCTGAACTCAAATGAAGGTGTAGAACCATCTCAAGGATGGTCGGAAGAAATGGACAGCACCTGAGTTAAATATATGAGTGTCACAACAACCGGTCTGAATACTTAAGACTATGTGATTTTTCTGTTTTTCCTGTTCAATAAATCTGCAGAAATTCATTGTTTTTTTTTGTCAATATGGGGTGCTGTGTGTACATTAATGAGGAAAAAAATGAACTGAAATGATTTTAGCAAATGGCTGTAACATAACAACGAGTGAAATATTTAAAGTGAATTGGAATACTTTCTGTACCCACTGTATGTGCTCCCAACTTTCTTCTGTGCTCATCAAATTACCCTCCTTCTCCCACGTTGTATAACCAGGAAATAATTTTGCTGTGTGCTGCTGATTTGCTAGTTGGTGATATAAAGTTTTCCACAAATTTCTAGTTTGTTTAAGTTAATTTTTAGATCTTGCATAAAGTGGTGTGATCTGATGATAGCGGAATAAATCAACAGAGCCAAGACCATGTTTTGTTTGTAGCTTTAGGAAAAGAATCAAATGTCCTCTTGTACCCTAGAATTTTGGAAGTATCTTCCAGAACCCACATCTTTATTACTTTATTCCATAAAGCTATCATCACGTGGGAAATAGGGTCATCTTTAAAATGTACCTTAGTCTGCAATCTGATGTCAGCTAAGAGAGCTTTGATCGGTATTCTCTTAACAGATGTCCTCTCCACTTCCTTCCATCCTGCAACGTAATCCAACGATGAGCACAAACATATAAGGGGTCTTAACTGTCCGGCACAATCATAATCTCGTGAACAAGGGAAACGCTGACCTCCCTTATCTTTCTTCAATTGTAATGTTTTCCAAATTTATTGCGACAGCATTCTGTTCCACAAAAATTGTTTTGGGGATATGAGAATTGGTAAGTACTGGAATAGGTAAAGCAAATGGGGAAAAATATTGACTCTAATTGAGTCAATCCTAGAATGCATGTCCAAAAAAGGAGCAACCTTACTTTATTGGTAAATAACTATCGTCACTGTAGCAGTGAAAGGAAACTGTGTTTTCTCAGGATGGAGCCCAAAAGAAGGAAAATAAAGGTGGTCCTAAAATATAGCCTTGTGGAACCCTAAACAACAGTGGAGGATCCGGACATGCTCTAACACACAGTCCTGTCAGATAAATAGGATGAAAGCCTGTTGAGTACAGTACCATAAATCCCAACCAAACATTTCAGCCTCGACAGTAAGAGATTGTGGTCCACAGTGTCAAATGATGCAGACAAGTCCAGCAAAAGAAGGACAGCATAGTTCCCATCGTCAGTTGCCTGGAAGATACTGTTAAAAACCCTCAGCAGTGCAGATTCTCACCTGTAGGGTTTTAAAACCGAGAAAAAAGGAGAGATGGATCTAAAGTTAGCCAAGTCAGAGTTGTCAAGGTTTGGTCTTTTAATCAGAAGTTCATAACAGCATGTTTGAAACTTACTTACATCGGTGTGCTTCTGACTCCACTCTTAGAGGTCACCCTGTGTTCCTGCTTCTTTCTCATAGAATGTCTTCGGTTTAGCCATTTCCATCTTTTTGTGCAAAATCAACCATCATCTGTCCTTCAACGTTTCTCTCCTGGATACTAAATTGCCCATCACCTCCTCATCACCTCTGTTTCTTGCTCCAACATGTCCATTGAAATCTGCACCATTAACTCTTAACTCTCCAACTTCTAAGGATGCTCATCATAACTCAATAATGGCCAGCTTTTAATAGATGCTGGTCTCCAATAAACGCAGGGTCTAACAGGTACTGATACCTTTAGACGCCAGTCTCTAATAGCGGCTTGGCTCTTTTAAGTTGCGCACTTCACGGACATCTGTGCTGACACCGGGGGTGCATGGCTCACTTTTGTGAGCCAGTGTAGTGATGGCTAAGAAATGCTCATTTGATTTAGTGCCTCAATTCCGTGCTGTGACATGCGCCAAAGAACATTCTGGTGAGGAATTTGCACCACATTTTGGGGGGCTCCTAAACCTAACTGAGAATGGTGCAAGCACATGGTGTTATTGAGAAGACAGCTGCAGAAAACAAGGTGGTGGAGGTGCAGCGAGTGACGAATTAGAGTAACTGGTTTAGCATGTATTATTGAGCAAAGACGAAAAGGTGTGCGTGTTTCCAGGAA
Organism: Oryzias celebensis; assembly: GCA_014656515.1. Lineage (NCBI taxonomy): Eukaryota > Metazoa > Chordata > Actinopteri > Beloniformes > Adrianichthyidae > Oryzias > Oryzias celebensis. The sequence continues at coordinate 8,304,701 of BNCR01000009.1, read as the reverse complement.
AATGATTGGCATGAAAGCGAAAAGGATTTTTGATACAGAGATTGTTGATGCTTTAAAGAGAAAAGAAACATTCACAGCCAGTGCTAATCAGAACAGAATACAATGTTCTCATCATTTTAATAAATCCTGAAATATTCATCTGCTGGTGTTGTCTGCATTTTGTGACAGATTTTACCACAAAATTACCCCTTTAGCCATCACCATTCTGTCAATGATTGAATAAACTGTGATCACCAATAGACACCTGTCTCAAATAAGCACTGTAACGGCTGCCAAATTTTTGGAATAAACACTGGGGCAACAACTGGAAGATTTACTGTATTTGATGATTCAGTTGTGGATAAAAAATCTCAAGACACTGTCATTATTGTGCTATTTAAAAAAACAGTATTTTAAAGTGGGACAGTCTTCACACATTTCCCAACATAAAACTGGTTTTGAAATTGATAACTGCATCAGGTGTCTCAGATCTTCTGGCAGAAGTGGTCAGTCATAGAAACAGCCTGGGGCATGATACTGAAGGGTTTGTTAGAAGTAACTGTCAAATTTATCTGTTCAGGAGCACTTTCAGTAAATCAGCCTGGTCAGAAAGGAGCGCAGGTTCGTGAGACAAGGACCTGAAGAGATAAACTGTTTTTAACCTACAAGGCCTCATCAAAAACATTGAAATTGTGGCTCATCAACATCCACAGCAGCCAAAACTAAAAGCTAAGCCTGTTTTGATACTGGGATTAAATGTTGTGATTTGCTGGGATGTGAGATTTTTTCATGTGTAAAAGTGTTTGTATGTGTAATTTGTGTTATTTTATATTTGTATTTGTGATTTCTTTAGTATAATAGCTATGGGAATAAAGGTGAAAACTAGCCTTTGGCTAATTCTGGCTGTCTTAATGATGTGTAATCGTTTTTTTTTTTGTTTTGTTTTGTTTAGTTTTTTTTTTTTTTTGCACTGTTCCCTTTTAATTTAAGTACAATAATTATGATAATTATTAGTAATGTGTTGCAAAGCTGAAATGAAAAGCTGTTTTTCTCCACGTCAGAATCAGCTGATTCACAGTGACTGTGAGTATAGTCAAAGATTTACTCTACACACGTGGACAAAATTGTTGGTACCCCTCAGTTAAAGAAGGAAAAACCCACAATTCTCACTGAAATCACTTGAAACTTACAAAAGTAACAATTAATAAAAATTTATTGAAAATTAAATAATCAAAATCAGCCATCACTTTTGAATTGCTGATTAACATAATTATTAAAAAAAAAAAAAAACTAATGAAACAGGCCTGGACAAAAATGATACAGGATATATATAGGTACCCATAACTTAATATTTTGTTGCACAACCTATTGAGGCAATCACTGCAATTAAGTGATTTCTGTATTTGTCAATGAACGTTCTGCAGCTGTCAACAGGTATTTTGGCCCACTCCTCATGAGCAAACTCCTCCAGTTGTCTCAGGTTTGATGGGTGTCTTCTCCAAATGGCATGTTTCAGCTCCTTCCACAGATGTTCAATGGGATTCAGATCTGGGCTCATGGAAGGCCACTTTAGAATAGTCCAACGCTTTTCTCTCAGCCATTCTTGGGGGTTTTTGGCTGTGTGTTTTGGATCGTTGTCCTGTTGGAAGACCCATGACCTGCGACTGAGACCAAGCTTTCTGACACAAGGCAGCACATTTCTCTCCAGAATGCCTTGATAGTCTACAGATTTCATTGTACCTTGCACACATTCAAGACACCCTGTGCCAGATGCAGCAAAGCAGCCCCAAAACATGACTGAGCCTCCTCCATGTTTCACCGTAGGGACAGTGTTCTTTTCTTCGTATGCTTGGTTTTTGAGTCTATGAACATAGAGTTGATGTGCCTTACCAAAAAGCTCCAGTTTGGTCTCATCTGTCCAAAGGACATTCTCCCAGAAGCTTTGGGGCTTGTCAACATGCATTTTTGCAAATTCCAGTCTCGCTTTTTTATGACTGTTTTTCAGCAGTGGTGTCCTCCTTGGTCGTCTCCCATGAAGTCCTTGGCCTTGGAGTTCACCTTTAATTTCTTTGGAGGTTGTTCTGGGCTCTTTGGATACAATTCAAACGATCCGTCTCTTCAATTTGTCATCAATTTTCCTCTTGCGGCCACGTCCAGAGAGGTTGGCTACTGTCCCGTGGGTCTTGAACTTCTGAATAATATGAGCCACTGTTGTCACAGGAAGTTCAAGCTGTTTAGAGATGGTCTTATAGCCTTTTCCTTTAAGATGTTTATCTATAATTTGTTTTCGATGTCCTGGGACAATTCTCTCCTTCGCTTTCTGTTGTCCATGTTCAATGTGGTACACACCTTTTCACCAAACAGCAGAGTGACTACTTGTCTCCCTTTAAATAGGCAGACTGACTGATTATGAGTTTGGTAACACCTGTGATGTCAATTAAAGGACACACCTGAGTTAATCATGTCAGTCTGGTCAAATAGTTTTCAATCTTTTATAGAGGTACCATCATTTTTGTCCAGGCCTGTTTCATTAGTTTGTTTTTTTTAAATAATTAATAATCAGCAATTCAAAAGTGATGGCTGATTTTGATAATTTAATTTTCAAAAATTTTTTATTTATTGTTACTTTTGTAAGTTTCAAGTGATTTCAGTGAGAATTGTGGGTTTTTCCTTCTTTAACTGAGGGGTACCAACAATTCTGTCCATGTGTGTATCTCTTAGGGCTTGGTCACACCGCCCGAACTTTGCTGGAAAATACCTGGAGCGGCGCCAAATTTTGACAATGCTTCTTCACCGCGCACAAAATGGGGAAAAAAAAAATCAAACACACAGGTGTTGGTGTAGCGATGCACCGCTGAAGGCGGCGTAGCTTTAGCATTGGTTTAGCAGCAGTGAGCTATAGCAAGCGTTGATGTACCGTTGGTTGCTTCAGTGGCGTTCTGCGCATGCGGGTGTCTCTCGGGATCCATGGTGATGCAGTTTTTGGGCTAATTCAATGTTCATTTCTCCCCATATTTTTAGCCAGTTCCCAGTCCCGCTCGAGGTCCACTATAACAACGAAACATCAAAGTTAATCGCTGCCATGGATCGCTGCTTCAACAGTGTTCCAGCAACACTGTGTCCGCTCATAAGACGCTAATGACCGCTCCACTGACATTTGAGCAACGTTTAGTTGCCGCTAGTGCAACACTGGTGAAGCAAAGTGGTCCAGCGTTCAAGATATCTGCGTTGGTCTAGTGGAACCAAGCGTCCACGAACTTGTGTCTAGCGGAGCCAAAGTTTGACTGGGTGTCGGTGGAGCAGGGCTGAACAGTGCCGGAGCGGATAATGGACCTCTTCTCACCGCTGCAACATTTTGTGGAGCTCAAAACATTCAGAGCGGTGGGAGGGACCCTCACGAACATCAGCGGTGGTCGAGCGTATGCGGCGTTGCTTTAACAGGGATGAACGGTCACGAGTGGTGAGGGATTTTTTTCCCGCTCCAGGAACACTCCAGCAAAGTTCGGGCGGTGTGACCAGGCCCTAAGAAAATGTGTTATTTAGGTGTCACCGGCGATATCACTGGTGATAAAGGGTTAATCCAGAAGATGCAACTGAGCATGCGCCAAAGAATGCAGCCACATCTAAATATGCTGCTGCAGCTAAATACAGTTGTGCTCTTAAATACACATACCCTGTCATTTTTCATTGAATGATAACACAAAAACGTTTTTCCACTCATAGTTAGTGGTTGGGTGAAGCCCTTCATTGTTAAAAAGAATCTATTTAACCTTTTAAATCATAAGAGCAACAGAAACTTCCTAAATAGTTTACGTACCCTGATGACTGTTATAAAAACATACACACAAACTTATACAAAGAGGTTTAAATGGCAACTAAAGGTAACCATCCTCACCTGTGACTCGTTTGTCTGTTATCAAAGTGGGTGCACAAAAAGTCTTGGAGTTTCTCGGCTACCAACAGACCCTTGCATTGCAACGTATTTCCGTTTTAAAATAAGAGCGCTCTTTTATTTCCGGTTGTGGCTAACTAACTTAGCAAATCTCTGTGTACTATTCCTGGTATTGTCTTATTTTGGTTACATGTTACATGGCCGATGTTATTCGCACATATTTAAGTGTGGCCGGCATAAAAAGGGATGGAAGTTCACTTCGGCCACATACAAATACATGCAGCAAAGATGAACATTGCCGCTTTACCCACAGTATTTGAAGTGCATCCAAGGCTGGATTTTGTTGTTGGCCGCAGGTACAACCAAAAAGGCAAAGTTTGCCTTCCTGAAAAAACAAACACACAATACTCACAAAATGCTTCCATGTACTGTAGGATCACATGACTTCTGGAGATGAAACACAGCGACGTTAAAACATTTAAAAACCAGTTCAACAAAACTTTGAACGCTTAACCGAACTTTGAAGTGACTTTCAGACCGCTGGTTCTACTCCCAGCTGATGAGGAACCTCTGCCTTCTTCATTGATCGGCAGAAATGTGTTTTAACCCAGTGGCCCCTAACCTCTTTTTGGCTGCAGACCAGTCATTCTATGAGGATTTTTACTGTGGTCCAGGCGTGGGTTGTGTGTGTGCAATGACAAAGAAACAGTTTACTTGAATAAGAACATGTGTTTAAACGTAATACTAAACAGTTCTGACAAAAGACTTGATCTTCATTTCACTCAGTCATCTGACGTGTTCATTTTGGAGGATTGATAAAAACATAAACATACAAATAAAAACATAAACATACTTAAGGCCTCTTAATTTAGTGTTGTGTCAAGAATGGTAAAAAAACAAGTCTTTTTTACTGTAAGATCATCTCATTAAAAAAATGTAAACACAGTGACAAAATGTAACCAACAAATCTATTATTTATACTCATTTAGAAACAAATCAGATTACTGATTTGGGCAATTGATCCACGGACCGCCCAGTGGTTGGGGACCACTGCTCTAACCGACATCTCGCCTGTGCGACTGCTTTACCTGACACTGAAAATTACATCAACAGTGACGTAGAAAGGCTCTGCTGCTGAGAAATTAAAACCAGTAGCAACATTTAGCCTTGGACGCACTTAAAATACATGTGGCAATCCAGCAATCTGCATATTGGCTTCACCTATTACGTATTGCCAACAATACGTTTTTGAGCTGGTCATATGCAAATATATGGGAATAACATCAGCCTTAGCAAATTACCTTCAAAGTTTGCTATGCAGGATGACACATAAAATTTACATTCTTTTTGCATTTTATTTTGAGGTGATTGCTAGAAAGATGAACAACGCGCTTAACATGATTTATAGGGACTCTGGGTAGCTCCAAAAGACATTTTGTTAAATCCAAATACTCCGCTGTTTCCATGTAAACAACACAACTAGAAATGATTGAGTGGTCAAGAACCAAAGGCGGAAGTAGGTCTTGCATCTTGGCCAATGATTTCAAGATCTTTGAGGAGCATGTATCCAAACCTGCATAAAATCTTTGATTCTGTGAGACAGAAACAAAACCACTCCAGAAAAGCCTGTTAAGTAAATAATTAAGATGTACTGTGTCAAATGCAACACTGAGATCCAGTAGTACCAGGACTGAGAGTTTCTGAAAGTCCAGGTTGCATTCAATGTCATTTACAATTTTAACAAGCGGTGTGCCCCTGCGACAGACTGGCGACCAGTCCAGGGGTGTCCCCTGCCTTCTCCAAGAGTAGCCGGGTTAGGCGCTGGCAGCCCCGTGACCCCGAAAGGGATAAAGCGGTTCAGAGAATGAATGAATGAACAAGAGCTGTCTGTGCTGTGGTTTGTCCTAAAACCAGATTGATACTTCTCAAAAATGTAATTTCTAATTTAATTGGATTTGAACCGTTTACTTAAAAATGATAAATTAGATGCTGATCAATAAGTATTAAAGTTATTGGGATCTAAATTACTCTTCTTCAAAGGAATTCTCACCACTGCCGTTTTAAAGGGAAGACACCAAGAAAGTCATATTATTGAGTCACTCTGGTGAGATCTCAGACAAGCAGCTCAAGCAAGACAGTCCAAGAATTTAAAGGAACTTGAGGCTTTCTGCCTAGAAGAATGGGAAAATAAAGAACCTCACCCACAACAACTGCAAGACACTTCAAGCTGCTATTGATGCAAAAGGAGGCAGTGATGAAAAGCTGTGATATGTAAAATTTTGAATTGCATAATTTGGGAAGTTTCTGTTGTCTTTATGACCTAAAAAGAGTTCACACTGTTGTTAGGCAATAAATGGCTTAATTCAATCACTATCTATGAGTGAATAAAAATGTTTGTGATATCGTTCATAGTCTCTAAAAAATATCCTAGAATTAATAATTTCTTGCAGAAAATATAAACTTCTGAGAACAACTGTACACTGCTGAACAAACCGCTATTACTGTGACTGAAAATGCAACCACAGCTGTTTGTTCAGAAGAACATCAGCCGCATATACTGAGAATGAAAATGTCTGTCAGAGGCTCTACCAGAATCAGGCAGCGAGTTGAGGTCAGCACAGAGAACGATGGGGATGGTGGACTGGTCAGAGGCTGGCAAGGCGGCATTTAAGGAACTGGAGGCCCGCTCAGCAATACTCTTCAGCTCCGATAAAAACATCATGGTCTGGATCAGCTTCACGTCCGAGTACTCTGGGTCCCAGTGCATGTGGGCGTTGGCCACCAGGACCAGCTGCTTCTCATGTGGGGGCTTTAAGCCTAAGACAAAGTAAAGAGTGTGGATCTCAGGAAAGCAGGTAGAGAGAGGAAGGAAACAAAGTAAATGTGCGATCAGGATCAGAGTTCATTTAAAAAACTAAAAATGAACAAACTGATTACAAATTTGAAAAAATATATTCCACTCCACTGAGAACAACTTTGGCTACATACAATTTAATCATCTGGAGAACTTATAAAAACATTCGAAATGACAAATGACAATAAATGAATAGACTTAATCGATGTATTGATATTAATTCCACCACCTCAACCAGATCTGTCTGAGGCAAGTTGTAGAAAGAATTAAATTGACCTATACCATTAAAAACGGTTTCAAAATTAAATGAATTGATCTGGGAAAAAACCCATTTAGATTAGGGCACATTAGTTTTATTTTACTAAAACTTTAAAATGACTAAGCCTGGGCTCACACCGCAGGTGAGGCACTCACACTACAACCGGTCCGGTCTCTGCGGCGCTCCGTATCCATTTCGTTGGCTTCAAATTTTTTTGGGATGCCGGAGCTGAACCGTAGCACTTTATTGTGAAGTTGAGACATTTTTCAAAATATTTTTTCGCTGCACTCGCTGTTTTCACCTTGTTGTAAACATTACATCATCTCTGCTGACACGGGGGTCTCAAAGAGTGTGGTAGAAGGTAATTTTGGTCATATTACACCATGGACATTGAGAGCTTATCAGAGATCCAGAACTACCCCCTCCTTTATGATTCGACACATTCTTTTATAAGGATAACTACAAAAAGGACAGAATCTGGGCTGAGCTGTTGGACTTGATGGTGAGTTTGTGTAATATGGACATCCACACTCAGATTAGAAAGTTAACAAAAGTATGCCCACCTTCGTAAGTCCATTGATTGAAGGCGAGTCACAAAGAAAAAGAAGTGTTTGAAAAATGACGGTTTGTTTACTATGACGTCATATTTAAATGGCAGGTTCTTGTCAGAACCTACGTGAGTTCAGCGGTTCGCAAGGTTTGCAGCAGAGGCTCCTTGCAGAAGTACCACAAGCAATCCATAGTCAGTGTGAGCTACCAACTGTACCGAGACCGCTCTGCAGCGGCACGGGAGCCGGACAGCAGGTGGTGTGAGCCCCGGGTTAAGTAACATTACAACGAACAGCACACATGTGATGCAGCAAAAAAGTATGCCTTAGTGGCAGCAGAAAATTTTCATTTCAAACAAAAGATTGGTGTGTTAGATTGAATTTCAAATGAATTAAAAAAAAAAATGTAATGGGTGTTTCAGAGGATTATCAACAATCATTCTATTGTTACTTTAAAACTTAATTTGCAATGTGAAGGGAGGATTTCTGGATTAATATGAAATTGTATTCTGATGATCATCATTAACTACATATCTGTTACATGATGTGTGATTGATGTTACTGTTTACTGAAATCATGTTAATGTTTTCTGAGAATAATCAATACTCAACAAGCATTCAACATTGTTGCTTGAAAAAATCTGCACTTGATCTGATCAGAACTGTTTATGAAAACTTTGTAAAACTATCAAATGAAATAATTCATCAGGGGTGGGATTATCTAATTTTGCTTTTCTCTCCACTCATTTGCAAGAAATAAATCAAGTTCTATGCCACCTTAATTAATAATCACTATTTTTGATTAATCAAATGTGACTTAAGTGAGTCTTTGTTTATGTTTGTTTTTTTGATCAATGCGTTTCATTATTTCTGTAATGAGTTTGATTGTGTGATTTATATTTCTTGTATTGTCTACAATTAATGCATAAAATAAACCAGTAAATTGAATTGAATCCAATGGTGCCACATCCCAAAGCTCTGCCCTTTTGTTCCACAAACTCAACAAAGTTAAAACAGTTTGCTTTAAAACTAGTAGGAGACAGAAGTTCCGATTATTACTGATGTTAGTAATTAATCTTATTATTAGAATAGTATTAAGATGACCTGTCATTAAGCTTTGGAGCAGTTCGTGTCTCACTTGCACATTGCTGACAGTGTGTTCTCCCTATGTCCATTCAGGTAATGCTGAACTCTATAGAGGCAATAAAGATGAAGCATAGGGAGACAAATAGGCACTTTCTCTACAACCCCAATTCCCTTGTGTGTGCAATTAGATCAGAAAACAATGGCAACCCTGCTGTCAGAGCAGTGCTTCAGCAAATACACTGCAAAATTATTTGTCCAGCCCTGGTGGACATACCGTGAGCTAAGACCTTTTCCCGACTTTAGATGGTCTGCATTCACACACGTTTGAGCTAAATCTGAGCTCAGGTGAGCTTTTACAACAATATGAAAAGGATTTTCAGAGGAAATCAGCTCTGGTGAGGAGTAAAACACTACTCAGTGGACAGCAGGGAGTAGCAGTCAGTTCTTACCACAAGAGAATAGGTCTTTGTTGACCTCCAGCAGAACAGCAACTCCAATGTTGTCTTTGGTCATCACTCTGTTCAGCATGACCTCCGAGCCCTCAGAGTTGGCCATGGCTACTTGATTGAACTCCACAGTGTGCTTTTGAATCAAAGTAAACCTGCAGAAACATAGGAAAAAAAAAAGACATGGATGTTTAACTTGTTTAAATCAGACAGGAAAATCACATTTTTATGATTTGCTAATGACAAAATTCTGACAACACAAAGAACAGACTTACTTTTGCGTCTTGAAGAACACAGCGCAGCCATCCACGTGCTTCCGCTCTTGTTCAGAGACCAGTTTGGCACGAGATTTGGGACAGAAGTAGCCGTCATAGCCACAAGCATTTAGTCTTTCCAAAAAGAATGTGTAGTACTGCTCTGTCTCCACCTCCTGTGGACACAGACAGAAACGAGCCTATTTTGGAGTTTAAATTCAATTAAATTCAATTTTATTTATATAGCCCAATATCACAGCCACAGTCGTCTCATTGGACTGATATCAGAGTACTGCAAGAAACAACAAAATAAAATCAATCATGCAAAAGTAAAGAATAGCTGGTTGTTAAACAAACTAAGCTGAACAAACATCTCTGTCCTTACACCCTCCTTCACGGTGAAGAAAAACCCTATCCTTTTTTCTTTTGGGGGTGGGGTGGGGGGGTTGGTTACTACGAAACCTCAGGGTTGCCCACGTGAAGGAGAGATCCTCAACCCCGGACGGACAGGTGATGTGCTAGAACTATTAAAGAAAAGTGAGCTTAATTCATTCTATAACTACATGGTTGAATAACAAGTATATGTCTAATAAACAAACATGTCAGCTACAAGTTAATATAACAGCTAAATATTTAAATAAACAACGACATGTTTGAATAGAGTAGCAGATGGGCTTCATCCAGTAGGAGTTGTGGAAACAGCTGGGTTTGCTGGAGGAGCCAGAGGTAAGGAAAGAGTCAAAAGCGAGGTCACAGCCAAAGACAGGAGCACAGGCGAGGCGAGGCACGGCCAAAGACAGGAGCACAGGCGAGGTCACAGCCAAAGACAGGAATACAGGCGAGGTCACAGCCAAAGACAGAAGTACAGGTGAGGTCACGGCCAAAGACAGGAGCACAGGCGAGGTCACGGCCAAAGACAGGAGCACAGGCGAGGTCACGGCCAAAGACAGGAGCACAGGCGAGGTCACGGCCAAAGACAGGAGCACAGGCGAGGTGAGGTCACGGCCAAAGACAGGAGCACAGGCAAGGTGAGGTAACGGCCAAAGACAGGAGTACAGGCGGGGCGAGGTCACGGCCAAAGACAGGAGCAGGAATAGCCAAAGGCAAGGTCCCGGCCAAAGACAGGAGTAGGAAGAGCCAAAGGCAAGGTCACGGCCAAAGACAGGAATTGCAGACGATCTACCAGGAATCAGAAATCTCTCCCGCTCCCCCGTAGGGGAGTGGGAAAGAGGGACAACATGTGAATCGCACTGCACCAAACAGAGGCATGATAAACAAAATAAAATAATGCAATCACAGATGGCAAGTGATGTAATGAAGATTGCAGGTGGGGGATTGGGCGTGGGAGAAGGATACAGACCCTGGTTAGGGTAGAGGAGAGAGAAAGGGGGGGAAGGTGTAGGAGGCGAATGAATAGTGAGTAGGAGTGAGTAGAGCCAGTGTGGTAAACTTCATTACAGTAGGTGAGGTAGGGCAGCAGTAAGTTAAATATTCTCTGATTGCTAGATAGCCTGGCAATAATCCTTTCCAAAGAGGAATGTTTTAAGTCCCACAATTTAGAAACTGTGTCAGCCTCTTTACATGAGCTGGGAGCTTATTCCATAAAACAGGAGCTTGGTGGCTAAAGGCTCTACCTCCAACTGTGCTTTTAGAGATTCTAGGAACCACAAGCAGTCCTGCATTTTGTGAGCGAAGTGTTCTGTTTGGTTGGTAAGAAACTATGAGATCTTTAATATAGGATGGGGCCAAACCATTCAAGGCCTTATAGGTTAGCAGATTTTGAACTTAATTCTAGATTCAACTGGTAGCCAGTGAAATGAAGCTAACACAGGAGTAATGTGTTCTCTTCTGCTCGTTCCTGCTAACAATCTAGCTGCTGCATTTTGAACAAGCTGAAGACTTAAGTAATCCAGCCTAGACGTAACAACATGGATGAGTTTTCAGCATCGCTTCTAGATAATATGTTTCTGATCCTAGAAGTATTGCATAGATGTAAAAATGCAGTTTTACGAGCCTGTGATATGTGAGCCTTAAATTATAAATCCTGGTCAAATAAAACCCCCAGGTTTCTAACTGTGGGATTGGAGGCTATATTGACACCATCCAGGGAGACCATGTGAACAGGTAGGGTATCTCTGAGGTATTTTGGACTTAGTATAATGACCTCAGTTTTTTCTGGGTTTAAGAGGAGGTAATTAACTGTCATCCAAATCTTGATGTCACTAATGCAGGCACTAAGTTTCTCTAAGCGGTCATTCTGGTCGAGTTTAATGGATAGATACAACTGTGTATCATCCGCATAACAGTGAAAATTAATCCTGTGTTTCTTGATTATATTCCCTAGAGGCAGCATGTAAAGCATAAACAGGATGGGTCCTAGAACTGAGCCCTGGGGGACTCCGTGGCTAACTCGACTGTAATGGAGGAATGTCCATTTACATAAACAAACTGGTACCTATCAGATAGATAGGATTTAAACCATTGAAGGGCAAATCCTCTGATCAATATGTCATGCTCTAGTCTCTGGAGTAAGATGATGTGGTCTATAGTGTCAAAAGCTGCACTAAGATCTAGCAGGACCAGAATAGAGATTAAGTCCCTTTTCTGTGGCCAGTAACAAGTCATTAGTGACTCTAACTAGTGCAGTTTCAGTGCTATGGTGAGGTCTGCACCCTGACTGGAAATCTTCAAAGAGGATATCGTCTTGTAGGTGGCAGTATAGCTGTTTAACTACAACTCTTTCTAATATCTTTGAGATAAAGGGAGATTTGATATTGGTCTATAATTGGCCAGAATGCCAGGATCTAAACTGGGCTTTTTCAGAAGAGGTTTAACAACTGCATATTTAAAAGACTGTGACACATAACCTGTTTCTATGGAATTATTTATAGTAGTTAAAATTGATTCATTAATTAAAGGGAAGGTTTCTTTAAAAAGCTTAGTGGGGGTTGGGTCTAAAAGACAAGTTGAGCTTTTGGAGGATGTAATAAGTGATGTTAATTCTGCTAGATCTACAGCAGTGACGCAGTCTAATGTTACAAAGGTTTCTATAGATGCCTTTGTTTTTACTGTTTTAGCCTGCTCTGGGCTGATAGTAGGGATAACTTTGTTCAGCTTTTGTCTAATATTTAGGATTTTACAATCGATGAATGAAAGAAATTCCTCAGAGCTGAGAGTAGCAGGAATATGTGGTTCCACTGAGCTGTGACTGCTAGTCAGTCTGGCTATAGTACTAAAAAGAAATCTCAGATTATTTTCATTCTGTGCTATTAAAGCTGAATAGTATTGGGTTCTTGCTTTACGCAGATATTTTTTATACTTTAAAAGACTATATTTCCAGCTATTCAGAGACTGCTCTGAGCCGGATCAGCGCCATTCTGTTTCTAACTTACAGGTTACTTGTTTAAGGGAAGGTGTTTTCAGCCTTGTACCTCGGTTTTGTCTAAATATATTTTGTTTCAAAGGAGCAACAACATCAAGTGTTCTCCTGAGGGCCTCCATGGAGTCATCAACAAACTGATCAATTTTTCTGGGACTGAAACTATGGGAGCTGCCCCCAGAGTGTATGCTCAGCATGTTACTAAATATTGGTTGGACTGTAAGTTTGAATTCAGATACAGAACAGTCAATGTTCTTCTGAGCTGTTCTTTATTTATTGGAGCGGTGGAATTTTCTATAACAAACTGAAAGGTGATTAGAAAGGGTTTTGAGAGTATTGCGTAATGAGGGAGCGCACTCAGCTGGCTGATCTCTATACCATGAGTTAAAACAAGGTCCAGGCCGTGCTTGTGACAGTGAGTGGGTTCCTTTACATTTTGTGTGAAACCAACATTATCTAATAAAGCTGAGAAAGCATTTCCTCGACAGTCACTAGAGTCATCAACATGAATATTAAAATCCCCTACTATTATTATTTTATCAGAATCTAAAACAATAGTTGATAGAAATTCTGCAAACTCAGTTTAAAAATTCAGAGTTCGGGTCACTATGGAATAATTTGGTTTAGATGTCCATGTGACTGAGGAGATGTATCTTTCAGAAAAACTGGATACATTTTACTCGAGCTAGTAACCCAAGTGTACAGTAGGTGGCAGCAGCAGAAGAGTTCAGCAGCTTTATGCATGAAAGACAGAAGAGAGAATCTTTTACATTACATAAGGTGATTTTAAGGACCGCAGAGGCTGTACCGCGGGGGCCAGACTCCAGAGGCCGGACCGCAGAGGCCGTACTGCAGGGGCCATACCGCAGGGGCCGGACCGCATGGGGCCGGACCGCATGGGGCCGGACCGCAGGGGCCGGACCGCAGATGCCGGTGTGGGCTCAGGCTTAGATGCCGGTCTCTAATAGTGACCGGCCTACCTTAAGACCATCCACCCCCCCTGCGCACATGCAGCATTCTCAGTCTGGAAGAGGCTGGGGGTCTGTGGCATTTATGTTGTGAGCCAATGCAGCATGGCTGAATCAATTTTGTTTAAAGTTTTTGTGGTGGAATTTTCCAAAAAACATTCTCGTGAGGAATCTGAACCACATTTTGAGATAAATCTCAAACTATCCGAGAATGGCGCAAGCAGACGGGTGAAAGCGCGGAGACGGCTGCAGAAAGAAAAGGAGCAAACCGACAGCTGAGCAGACAAAGCAGCAACAAATTATAAGAACTGGTATGAACATGGCTTACTGAGCAAAGGAAAAGGTGCTCGTGTCTCCAGGAAAATGATCGGCATGAAAGTAAAGGGGATTTTTGATACAGAGATTGTCGTTCACAGCCAATGCTAACCAGAACAGAATACAATGTTCTCATTTAAGTGAATCCTGAAATGTTCATCTGTTTTTTTTCTCCATTTTGTGATCAAATTTTACACAAAATTACCCATTAACCATCACCATTCTGTCTGTGATGGAATAAACGGCGGTCTCCAATAGACACTGGTTTCTAATAAATGACGGGTCGGCCGACAATTTTTTTTTAATAAATGCCCTGGCTACTATTGGAAGATATATTGCAGGACTATGGTTAGAACTGAGAAGATGTCTGCACTCTGCAAGATGACATCAGAGACTATTTCCTGCCAGAAAGTGTCTCAACCCGTTGCTATAGATCATTCAGATATTGTAGTAGAGACCACCAAGTCATTTTTGAGCAGACTTTCATTGGGCTGGGGCTGCATCATTACTAGATTAAAAGAGAAAAACTAAATAGATCCTGGGCAGCAGACTATTCTTTGTACTCTCAGACTACAGCAAGCCCTTGGATGTCTTGATGATGCAATCCTTTATGACTTTCTACAAAGGTGACAGCAATCCAGCACTGTCAGAGATTCCACATTCTTTATTGTCCATGCAAAAGGCGAAGCTTGTAGCAGTCCAGGCTTAGGAAGTTCACAGCTTTTAGAACGAGCAGCCTCTCACTCCATCATCATTTCCTCTTTTTTTTACCTGTAGGCTGATGATGTCTGCATCACAGTTGGTGATTTCCTCCATGATGCCTTTCTTCCTGTACTCCCAATTCAAGGCCCAGGAAGGGCAGTAACCGTACAGCTGCCTTGTGGCATATTTGTCACACAGCACATTGTAGCACATGACTGTGAACACAGCTGCAGAGAGAATGAAGCACAAGAGAAATACAACAGTTTAAGACGACTTTCATTGTAATACATTTTTAGGCAGGAATGACGGACATCTGACAGTTATATTACTTTTCACATGAAAATTCTAACTAGTCAGTAATACAAGGCTCTTGAGTGCGGCCATTTTGGTTGCATGTCAGACAGTATTTTTTAATGGTTAATTGGTTAATAATGTAAACTTGTACAGCGCTTCCTCAAAGTGCATTACAGTCACCATTCACACACACATTCACACACTGATGGCGGCTTCGCTGCCGAACACTGATGCCAACGTTCCACCAGAGATAATATAAGGTTCAGTGTTTTGTCCAAAGACACTTCCACACATAGGCGGGCAAGGCGGGAATCAAATCTGTAATCTTCAATCAGAGGTCAACTGCCCTACCGGTACACCAAGAAAAGGATCCAAAAAGGATTGCATTGTCGTTTGCTTTTCTATGCACTACATTTGTGACGATTGACACCAAATATAAATTTTATGAGTGTACTGCACTTTTTTTTCCTTTTTTAACGAGCATCTGCTCATTTTTCAATAGCGCCTAAAACATGAAAAGCATGGTCGCACCAATGCAGCCAGCTGTTATGTGCACAAAAGACTCAGTTATAAATGTTGTTAATACGTTTCCCTTAAGTTTCTCAAGGATCTTAGATACTTGCTCGTTAGGGAAGTGATGACATCATCTGCCCTGCTTTGTGTGCGTGCCGCTGTGATAGCTGAGAGAAGAACGACTTTTCTGATGTTTTGGGTCTCTGAAGCGTGTGTTGATGATTTAAATGAGTTTGTGTC
This sequence comes from Oryzias celebensis, assembly GCA_014656515.1. Classification (NCBI taxonomy): domain Eukaryota; kingdom Metazoa; phylum Chordata; class Actinopteri; order Beloniformes; family Adrianichthyidae; genus Oryzias; species Oryzias celebensis. The sequence goes on along the minus strand of BNCR01000009.1, from coordinate 8,288,973 downwards.
AATTCTTGCTTTTCTTTGGACGGTCTCTTTGGTTATTTACTTCCTGTTAAGTTGGTAAATGTGCCGCTAGATCAGTGCTAAAAAATCCATAAGCGGCATAGAGCGCACGTGTGCGTGCACAAGTTCAGCCTGTTTAATGACAGCTGCTCATAATTGTTTTTGCACATGTTCCTGTGATCTGAGACTTGATACTGAGTTTGTATCTATGTTTATACTTTTCCAAAACGAACACATCCATGTACAACAAACAAGTCAGCTAACAATGGCAGCTCTGAAGTGCAAATCACTTCAACGCAAAAGCATTAATGGTCACAACAACAATTTAGAAAAAAACTAATAAAAATTTCCAAAAACATTGCATTCTATAAATATAAACAAAATTCCAGAAACCAAAACACTACTAAAAAAAAACCAAAATAAAAAACTAAGAAATGAAACGTTTCGGAAAACAAAATTATTTCTAGATATCAAAATGGAAAAAAAGTTAATAACTGAAACACAGAAGAAACTGGAAAAAAGTAGATTTTATGGGACACCAATGATTGGATGATGACATTTGTGCATCAGAAACTTATTTAGCATGAAGTGCCTGGAATACAGCTGTGCCATCAAAGAAATGTATTAGTTCAACACATACCTATGAATGATTTGATACTGGATATGCATTGTACTAATCACAGTCAAATAAAGTCCTTTATTTTAACTAGTTTATAGCTAATCATTCATGCTGACATTGACAGAAATTAAAAAGCAAAAAGATAATCTATAACTGCTGAGTTAAATGCAATGTGGTCAAAAAAATGGAACAAAAGAAGACAAAGAAGATAGGCGCACGGGTGAAACTAGTGCAAAAATATAATCTACAGCCCTGTAACAACTGAAGATATTAGTTACAACAGATAATTATCTTGATCAGAAAATGCACAACCAAAGCATAAATTCTTCTTCTGATTCCCATTTGAGTCTTAATTACTTGAAGGCTAATAAACATGTTTCACAAAGTTTTCAGCAATCTGCGGAAAAAAGCAATCAGAAAAGGAAAAATGTTTGAAGCTGTAGATGGTTTTTCATTTGTGTGTTCCTAAAATGACATCTGATAGCGTCGGAGCGTTGATTTCCGGGAAGTCTGTTCATCTCTGTTAATAAACACATCAAATGATTTGACCCACTTATATAGTGTTCACTCAACAAGAAAATAAATATTTCATCAAATATTAGTACTGTGTGACCAACTAGCTTAAATACTGGTATCAGCAAATATTGACCATCGGTCACAGCTGCAGGACAAACACCGGTACAGGCTGGAACAAATAATATCGGCCAATCCCTAATCAGACCTTCTCATCTCTGGTTACAGATCCACATAGATGAAAACCCTTAAAGAAGTTTTCTGCTTGCAACCAACTAGCCAGCTCACAGAAACTGTAATGTCATTTTATGCAGTGAAATTCAGCGTCGGAGCTCCTGATCACATCAATGTAACGGGCGTTTCCCACATTTAGCAGGTCCGCAAACGTCTCACTCGTTCTCTGCGTTGTGTTCGGTTAGGAAGGACGAGGTGACTTTGGCTTCACTCTGGTTTATTCTGGCTTAACTAGAAAAAACAAATCCATGACTGCAGGTCTCCAGAGCAATACCTTCCTAAGCAGAAACGGCGCAAACTTTCACACAAAACATCACAAACCTGCGAGCGGACTACTTTACTGCTGCTCTGTTACCGTGACAACTCACTGCGTTTTAAATAGGTAGTCTGCTATTTATTTAATTAAATTAAAACAGTTTTGACAGCTTCAGAAAGCTGGTCATGGTCCTCTTGTGCTGGACACTTGAAACTAAAACCCTCTGTGCATGGCAGAAACCTTCGTACAAGAACGGGACAGTCCTACGGCTACAAGTTTAAAGAAAGAAAAATTGTTTTTCTCATGGTTGTGTATGGGAGACTTGAAGAGGAAATAATAATAAAATCTTATACTCTAAGTTGAAACTTCCTGGGCTCGCCTCGCTCACGGAAGCGGAACACCGCAGAATGACAGCAGGTCAGCTGCGACCCTAAATCCAGTTTCCAGCAGAAGTCAGCGTTCAGCCACATATCTGCTCATTTTTCAACAAAACTAACTCTACTGAGAGCTACAGGATCATATTGTGGGACAAAAGGAATCCACCATGTCAAAAGGCGCTCCAACGCTCAATTTCACTGCATAAAATGGCATTGAAGTTTCAGTGAGCCGGCTTGTTGGACACAGCTCACGGCTGTGGGCTGCTTCAAATCTAAGGAGATTTAGTAGCAACCAATGAGATTAGGTGGCGACCTAGTCAGGTGTGGCACCGGAAGTTGGTTGAAGCTGTTTGCAGCGGCTGCCTCTGCTGGTACATTGATGAGGAAAAAAATGAACTTAAATGATTTTAGCGAATGGCTGCAATATAACAAAGAGGGAAAATTTCAAGGGGGTCTGAATACTTTGCGTACCCACTGTCCCTTTACATTGCCAAGAACAGTACAAACATGGATCCCAAACAGAAACTATCAAAATATAAGTATAAACTTAGCTTTAATTTTGATTGATCGTTCATTTAATATTGATAGCTTTAATTTTCAGTATTGATCAATAACCTCTATTTGCAAACAAAAGCAATAGGTCTTCAAGATCACTTGAAAATAAAATAACTTAAAGAAAGTGCTTTGAAATAAAGTGTTTTTAAACAACAAAAAAAGGTAGAGACTGCTAAGTGTAAACAACATATTTTAAACTGTAAACATAAAACGTTGTAGTCTTGGATAAAAATGTGTTTCATTAGTTTGTTTGTAGCTGGTTTAAACGTAGACTTTGGGATGGAGATGTTTCCTTTAACGTCAAAGGGGATGCTAACAACCGGACGCTAACTTCCGCTGCACGTGAATTTTTAAATGTGATGAAAAAATAAAGAAAAATAAAATGACATAACCATAGTAAAACTGGAATATTCTAAATATATTAATAAACGTGAATCCATCATGTGGGTAACTTTATTTTTATGAGCGTATGTGAAACATTCGAGAGTCAGTCGCTGCATTTTCGACACAGCAGCTTTGTATGTGGAAACAACTGTCTCCATATATCAAGGAAGACTCCTGGTTTTATCTGTAAACAGCAGCTTTATTTATCTCTGAAGTTGAAGGCTCTTCTTCAGGTTGCTCACTTGCTCTCTTCAAACTGTAAGATCATCTGGTGATGTCTTCCTTCCTCCTCAGCCGATGAGCAGCATCCTCCATCGTTTCTGCCTACTGGAGTGCGATCTTGAACAGGATTCCAACCATAAATTCTCGGATGTTCTCAACATCTTTTACTTTCAGACTGTGAATTTGTTCCATCTTCGTTTATATCTCTCCAGTTCTGCAACTTTTTCCTTTAGCTCTTGATTCTTTTTTATAATCCATGGCATCTCTTTGTCCATCTTTTTCTTGCAGTTGTTTATCTCGGGAGTGTTCATCTAGACTAGCCAGAAGATATTTACCACCATTAGAGTTTTCTCGAAGCTAGTTTCCAAAGTCATTAATTTTGGAGGTTAGTTTTTCAATTGCAGCCATAATAGCCTCATCAGACCTGAAAGTAGACTCCTGTCCCGCTTTCACCTGAAGATTTTGTGAGTTGTTGGTGGTCTCCTTTTCATGTTGGAAGTGGTTCTGGTTCCGGGTCACACGAAGGCACACGAGGGGTTTCTTCGGCTCTCGATTCCTGACGTTTTTTGGAGCGTTTTTTATATATTCTTTATATTACATAGCAGATATTCTGCTACAGAGAGAGCTGAACATGGCACCTAAAGCTGAACTGGCAGAACTTAAAGCTGTATTGGTAGATATTCAAGCCAAACAAGCGGACATCCAAGCCAAGCGAACTCCATTGCTGGCTATGGAGGCCAAGTTAACTCCACTGTTGGCATAGGAGGCTAAGATAACACCTCTGCTGGCACTCGTGCAGGAATTCCGTCAAGAAAAAGTATGAAATGAACAACAGGATAATCTGCTTGACCTCATGGATAGAAGACAGAACGACGCGGATCAAGAACTAAGAATGAATAACATCATTCTTACGGGATTTCAAAAGGTAAAAGGTTCAGAGATTTTCATTATTGATGACTTATCGAAACATAACACATTGTTGGCTAAGCCCGCCCGACTCTTGAAGCGGAAAAAACAGATCTAGAGCACATGGGTGCTGAATTCCAGGATCTACGTAAAACCAAACGGTCCACCGGACCTGGCCAAGGCTGTGGTCATCACCAACATGAAAGACTTTGAGAAGTGTGTGGTCACGGACGTCTGAACCTTTATTTGAAGCGAAATAAGAATCAAATATGATTTCAAGAAATTATGGCGCCCGGGATTTACCACTAACTCTTAGATAAACTTTGACCTGATTTTCAGCAGTGATTTCTGCCCTGTAGACAACACAAAGTCTGCAGTCATAACGAGTAGAACTTTATAAACTCTGTTCTAACCTGAAGGGCGGCTGTTAATCAGGAGCAGAACGCAGGATTACCATCTTGGCTGATGACATGAATCATATCACTTGACATAGTTCCCTGAAATGTGATTAATGTCAAAGGATCTACTAATGAAACAGCCTGCATTTATTGATTTTATGCATCTGATTAAAGTAAATGATCTTTCAGACACAAATGATTTATTGTTGCCTCTTCCTATACTTGATCTGAAGAAATGACTTGTCTGATGAAGATAGCCAGCATCTACTTGATATTTACTGATTTTGATCTTTTTGTTTTGTTTTGTCTTTGTTTATTCTTTACTTTTTTCTTTAATTACTTTTATTATTTTTATTATCATTTTTGATTTATTCACATCATTGATTTTTTTATGATGAAACTATTCTTAAAAAGAATATATATATTGAATATTATCATTATTCTGTATTATTATTATTATTTTTGTATATGCTTCAATCAAGTTTAAAATAGTGTTCTACTCACATGCAAAGCAGTATTGTTACTCAAGGATGTTTAATTACCTGAATACTGTCAGTACAGTATAAATACCTGATAATTAGGTATGAACCGGTTGATATCTAATGTAAAGTCGGGGTGGGATTATATAAGTTCACTTCCTCCCACTCCCTTTCAAGCAGTCAATTTTCTGATGTCTAGTTATCCTATGTTTGACATGATTACTGTTGCAAATCTTTGTGGGTGTTGATTATGTTACACATGTCTTGTATATCTTGTCTGCTTGAAATAAATCATTTCAATTCAATTCAATTCAAGTGATGTCCATCTGGGAAAAGTCATGCTCGCACATGGTCAGCGGCTGCGGTGTAGCTAGCTTCGAGTCAGCTTTCTTTGAAGCCATTAGAGTAAAATTCCAATGAAAGTTTTCCAAACAACACTCAAACAGAGGGCAACTGTCTCTTAGCAAGCACGTTCAATCTCAGCTGACATCTGCGTTGAAAAATGGGGCAAAAGGCAAGAGCTCAGCGAAAGCCGTCCGCTCAGTCAGTCATCTCAGCCTGAAGTTCAGCTTTGGGCTTTTAACTTGGCTAGCACTGCGAGCAGTCGCTTTATGTCACACAATGCGGTAAGACAAGCGGATGTGGTAAATAGAACCTGGTAGTTTTCCAAAATAAAACTTCCTTCAAAGTCAGTAAATAAAAACGTGTAAAGAATCAAAGTAAGTGTATGCAGGTCTGCGACCCGGTACCAAGAACCTCTCGGATCGGTTCCAGGCCAGGGGGTTGAGGACCCCTGATTTAATGGGAACAGGAAGCACGTCGAAAAACAATGGAGTCACCCCAAACGTCAAAATGTGACACGGAGGGGGCCTGAACCATACGTCCATAAATGATGAGCTGGGAGTTAGAATGTGACTTCTTCCTGTGTGCATGTAGCATCTGGCGCAAGACACACAAGGTGGTGGGAAGGGGAGCAAGCCTGTGCTAAACAGAGCGCTTCTTCTGCTGTAACCACTGGTCAAAGAAAAAGAGAAACAAGGGGATATATCGGTGGAATTTTTTATATTGGGCTGATACAGATGATCTCAAATTCTGTAAATATCGCCCGATACTGATCCCGGCACCGATATATCACCTATCCTTAGGTCTGATCACACCTCGGAAAGGTCAGTTTATTTCTTTCAAAATACTGTAATACTCATAGTAGTTCTGAGTCATGTAGCTGCTCAGTGTAAACTGCATGGGGCAGCAAACCTCACCTGAGGGGGTCGTTTGGTCTCGTTCCTTAAGGGTGATCCAGGCTCTTTGAGGAAGCTGCTCAGGATGAACTGCACAGTAGAGGAAGAGTAAGAAGTTCTTATTGATACTGGGAGCAGAGAAGTTGCTAAATCACACCTGCTGTCCTCAGGTTTACCACTGACTCCTTGCTGTACATGCATAATTTCTGACAAAGAGCAGAGTAGTTATGTGACATTTGGGGAGTCATTTACCAGCGAGATTGTCCAGCATGTAGTTCAAAAGCTTCCTGGTTCCATCGGACTCCTGGTAGAGGTTCAGGATGTCCTGGGACAAAGGATTCCCTAAGAAGAGGATATTCATAATAAACAGGCACTTGGCCATGATTTTATTGTAGTGCTTTCAAAGAGCAGTAAAATAAAAATCTTACCTTTTAGACCAAGAATTTGCAGCTGGAAAAGCCTCCCAAGCTCATATGGCAGAACTCGTAAAAGATTGTTATTTAAGAGTAATTCCCTGATGGGGAGGAGACAAGAAGCTGTCAATGATCTGACGAAGACGGGGGTGAAACTATAGTTTAGCCCTAAATGTTTCAGTGGTCTTAAGTTCAGCATTAATCAACAAGAACCACATTTGCTCTGTGTGAACTATCATCATAGAAGTATAAAAACACATCAAACTGGTAACTTTTTTTAAAGTAATTCTAATGCATTGCACAGCTCGAGGTGCTTGGTGTGTCTGAGGCTTCGAACACTGAACACAAGCTCTGAAAAGGGCATTTATATATATATATATATATATATATATATATATATCATCTATTCCTACATTTCTGAAGAGAATGTAAACACATCCCATTTGGTCAACAAAATTATTCAGTTACTCCCAGTAATCTGGTTTTTGTTTTCACATAAACAGACTGAGTATATTCAGGCCACACACCCCTATTTCTCTGCTCTCTGGGCATGAGATTTTATTTATCTGTGAAGCTTGTATGATCTAAAGTGATTCATCTTTCAAATCAAAGTACGTAAGAACAGCCCAAACATGACAGCTGGAAGCTGGAGACATTTTCTTCAGGAAAGCCCTTAACCCTGTAGACATACACTTTGGTGATTTCTGGACCAAGAATGCAGCAACCACCTATGACCCTCAATCTTCTCCTGCTTTATGCAATGCATGAATCAGACGTGTACCTGAGAGAAACCATGTTGCCCAGTTCAGAGGGCAGACCGCGGAGCTTATTGGATGACAGGTTCAGGTAAACCAGGTTGGGCAGCTTTGCGATGTCAGGGGGAATGCGAGTCAGGTTGTTATCGTTGATGTGTAGTGCCGTCAGATGGGTTAGCTCCCAAAGAGAGCTGCTCAGACTCCTCACCCTCCCTGACAACAGAACAAAAGTAAGGGTCAGTCTGAAGCTCACAGTTCTTTCGCTGCTCAGTCTTCAGAGTAATGTGATCACTCTCTTTAAATCAGTGTTCTTTTGTGTGGTGTAGGGCCATGATGCAGAGCATAAGAGGTCAACCTCTCGTTGGAGGATAGCAGGTTTGGTTTCCAATTATATCAACTACGTTGCTCTTGGTTGTTTAAGTTGGTACTAGTATTAGTCAATGGAGATGCCATAGTCTGTGAGTGTGGGTAAATGGAACAGTGACTGTAAAGAATGTTGGGTCTTAAAGCAAAGGTAGAAAAACGCTATAGAACTAAACTTCAAATTTCAACATTTTTTTCCACATTAGCTTTCCAAAGATGCTCAACAAGTTAGGTGATGATCGATAAAAATCCTTAAGACAAGTTTTCGTTTGTAGCTGGTACTAAAAGTGCTTTTTTTTTTTTTAAATTGAAGATGGCAGCTTCTTCCCAAGGTTAAAGGTCAATGAAACTTCTGTGTTGTTGTAGACTTAAACTGGTGGCTTGTGTGTAAAGTTTTGTGAGAATCATAAAAACAAAAGTGTTGTTTTCCCATATTGTGTAAAAACTTGATTATTGCCAAATCTCACAGTTTGCCACAAAAAGGCTGCCGAGCCATAGGTAATGTGGCCATCCCATAATAATTTCAAAACTTCCTTTGGATATCCCTGACACGTGTAATCTGGTTTCCTTTGTGTATTTTGAAATATTTATTTGGCTTAATAAGTAAATTTCAGCCCATTGATTTTTTTTACGGTTTGCTCGCCATGATGTCATTATCTTATTCACTATTCCCAAAATTTATTTTCACCGGGTCCTAGGTGTGTGCAAATTTTGGTGACTTTTAGCGCATGTGGTGGGCGTTAAATTTTCGCTCCAAAGACCAGAAATGTATCTAACTGCGAAAACAATATTGTCCTTGCAGACAGGGACTGCTGCTGTGGGCCATAAAAAAACCATCAGGTACAGAGTGCTCAAAATAAAAACATCAAAGAAACAGTAGGAACACTTTTCTAAGCAATCAAAAAAATAATGACCACAAAATACAATGTCATCATGCATGTATGGACATACTTTATTTCATAGGTTCTCACAACAGCAAAATAGTAGAAAAGAAATGAATGATTTAATATTTTCCTTTAACCTTTATGGTGAAATTGATCCTTTTGAAACCTGAGATGCAGTAGAAGAGAAAGAGAAAAAGGATATAGGAAGGAGGAGATGAGACACGAGGTTGTGACATTGGAGGAATTGAACAATTTGGACTTTGGACTTTGTTTATTTATAACAAACTTTTGCATCATCATCTGGACAAAAACATGCAGGTAGAGGCAATATGATGGTGTGTTTAAAGGGCCTATACCATGCTTTTTGTATTTATTTTAATAAATATAATTATATATTATCTTTTGCAAACTAAAGGACAAATTATTTATGACAAATTACTTATTTTGTAAGTTTTTTCCTACCCAGAAGTAAAACGACTCGATCCCTGAGGCTTTGGCTGCCACACATTTCATGATGTAATCCTATGGCAGGCCTTATCAGCCATCATCATCTACCCGCGTTTCTCCCACGAAAACAAACATCCAAATTTTTGCAAAGATGGATGTGTATACCGCCTTTAGTAATTCTGGCCATCGCTACACTGGCTCACAACACACATATCCTCAGTGTCTGTACAACTGCACTGACTGGACCGAGGGTGGGTGTGTGTGCGTGTCTGTGTGTGTGTGCGTGTTAAAGGAGCCCGGCGTCTAAAGCAATGAACACTTGTTAAACCTGGCATTTACTGGTGACAGGACACAATTGGAAGATATACGGTATTGTGCATTTAAAATGAAAATGTTTTGCTTATCACCTTTAGCTCTGCTGAGAAAATGGGTGTGTGCGTTAGCTTGGGGCCGAGGCTTGCAGCGCAGACTCTTCCTGGTAGGGTTTGTTCTCACTGGTCTATGTCACACGGTGATCTGATTTTTTTGTAAATGACCGTGGTATTAGGGGGTAATGCCCTTCCAGGTGTGCATCATCAGACATGAATGGACTTCAAAAAAGCAAGAGATTAACGCAATTTAAACAACTGCACGAAAATGTCTGTAATAAATTAATCATGACACGATCATTTGATAGCTCTATTTATTTTACTGCTTTAAATAAAATGTGCAAGTCTGCTGTCAGATTTAATAATTATATTCTTGACTGTATTCTGTTATGTTCATTATTCTGTCCTGGTTTCTGTAGTTTGTTATGCATTGCATTGTTGGACAGTGGACGTAGGTATAAGATGAGTCAGTTAAACTAACCAGAAATTTCCAGTTCAGTCCAGTGAGACTTCTTTCCACTGGCTGCCTCCTCAGCTGACATGATGGTGTAACATCTGCGGGGATCTGGAGGATCATATTTTTCCTTTGGCATACCTGTTACTCTGAAAAACACAGAAGAAACTTCTGCTTTACATATTTAACCTCAAAGACAAACACACAACAATAAATGAGTTCAAGCACATTGCTACTGACATCTTACATTTAAGTTACATTGGTTTTTCAAATTTAAAAAGTTTGAGTCGGGTGGCTTTTTGGTGATGTTGGAATTTCAAGAAAATAATGAGTTGTTTTCATTTAGTGAAATAAAAGAAGCTGAACTCTGAATGTTCTCAGGTACAATGACATAAGTAATGTGATACCCTTCACGAAAAATCAATGGAGCAGAAGTGTTTGAGAAAGATGCCAGCTTTCTGTGCCACACTCTCAAATGAATCAGGTTTAAAGGATGAGTGAAAAAAAAAACACAAAAACATGTTACCTCCTAGCTCAACTCCAAACGAGCACAACTCCAGCACTGACTTTCACAAATGCACATTTGATAAGTACATTATAGCCGTTTCCCCACATATCAAACTGAATGTGACTCAATTTTTGATGTCACCGCTTTTGATTTCCAGAACACAGACATTTTTTTTGGAAATGAACCTGAAGCAAATCCAGAAACAACAACTTGCCAAAATTGCAGTGCACGGTCTTAGGTGGTGTGCCTTGAACTCAACACTGCAGTCATGCATTTCTGCTCCCAAGCCGAGATCCAGCAGCAGCAGGAGGCTATCTTAACTGCACTGCTGTCAGCTGAATGCATGCCAGGCGCACGCAACTTATACGTATTAATAGTGTAGAAGCGGTCTGAAGAACAAGTTTAGAGGATGCTTACATAAGCTGTTTACCGCAGCAGCACATGTGGCCTGCTGCATTCCTTTCGCGTCACACACGCTAGAAGACGCGCGCGCACAAGTACTGCTCCACGGAAAATGTCATCGTTTTGACAGTCGTCACATTTAGAACTAATTAGTTCGGAAATGTTGTCCCAGACACCAGACAATACCCGGGCTATAGTAAAGTAAAGCTACAGTACAGAAAGGAAAAGTGCCAGCTGCACGCTGACAGGCGACTACCCAAAATAGTCCCAAGTCCCAAAGTGAAGGAAAGTAGATCATGGGCCTGTTCATGGGCAGTTTGAAGTAATGTCCGTCACGCCTGAGTCTGGGGTAGACAAGTGTAATTTTGATGTTAAAATACTCCGTGGACAGGAAATTCACGCAGACACGACGATACAAGCGCGTCAACCAAACAGCGCTCTCAGGCACACCAACAGGAGCTGCCCGCTCGGACAGCCGGGGAGACGAGCGGCGTCAAGAACTCGAGCTGTTTCTCCGAGGAACAACGCGAGCGGTGAAAACAGTAGACTCTCTTACCTTCATTCGGGGGTGGTAAAGACGCCGTACTGCATGGACTTGGGGAGACATGCATAAACAGCTGCCTAATTTGTCCGGACTCAGAACGTCTCGGAAACAGACGTAAAAACAACAAACGCAACTTCCGCTCATGCTTGTGGACGCGTCTCAGCCGCGCGCGTTACGATCATCAAAGTAACTGCAGCGCCGCAGTTTACGATAATATTAAGGTGTGTGTTTATTATTTTTAGCATTGAAATCAAAACTGCGTGTAGTTGAATCAGAAATTCGATAAATTGGTAAAGTGTGAAATGTCTTGATTCATTAAACTGAAACGTTAATAATAATGTATAACACATACATTTTTAGGTTGCATCTTCTGTTGTCCTTTGGGAAGGTTCGCGTTCTTCTATGGGTGATGTGAAAACATCCCCGTGTTTTTAAGTTAACATGGTGCTGTGGCGCGGAACAAAAAAATGTTTTTGTTTTCGTACGGACCCGCTCTAGCAGGAACAAACATGGCTGCTTTCCGGAACACCCTACGGAAAGGTCAGGTTTTCTAATCATATCAAATACGTTTTTAAGCCTTTCAGTTCTGCATTTAACACTGTTTAGATGATTTGGCTGAGGCAGCAGGCCATGACTTACTGTAAAGCCTGGAAATGGAAAAAAATGAACCGTTGTGCATCGTCTCAGTGAGCTTACTCGTGATTTTAGTTTATCACGAAACAGTTACATGTCAACGCGTGTGAATATTAGTGCCCTCAGCAGCAGTCCCTAACTTCAAAGGTTATGTTGTTTTCGCAATTTTAAATATTTCTGCGCTTTTGAGTCCAAATCTAACACCCGCCACTTGCGCGAAAGGTCACAAAATGTGCACTCACCTAGGACCAGATTTCTGGCATGGTAAACTTCGAACACACACGCCATAGACGATGACATCACGGCGGGCGAAACCGTTAAAAAATGAATGGGCCGAAAAACGTGAGAGGAGCCAACCTTTTTTATATATATAGTTTAGAAATTTTGGAAAAGACACCTGTCGGGGACATTCAACGGAACCTTTTTGAAATTACCATGGGATGCCCCGCATGACCCATGGCTTAACGGCTATTTTGTAGCAAAGTATGTGACCCTGCGATTTTTCACGTTTCACATGCCGCCAGCCGGAGTCTACAACCACCACTAAAGTTTTTTTTTTTTTTTTTTTTTTTTTTTTTTTTAACCAAGGAAAGAGGCAGCCATCTTGAATAAAAAAAACACATTTAGTACCAGCTACAAACAAAAACTCGTCCTAGGAATTTTCGATTGTTTTGTATTGAGCATCATTGGGAAGGTACTGTGGTAAAAATGTCTGAATTAAAAGTTGTTGATTTTGAATGGCATGCACGTAGCAAGCTCGTCACTTCTACGATCTTAGCTAGCTTGCACATTTTTTTTATCGGAATGTCGTAAAAAGGCTATCCAAAAGTTTGGTAGCTTAAGCTAAACAAAACAATATAACATTGTGATATGACAGTGTTAAAATTGTGGCCGCCATAAACAAAAAAAATGTCTGCAAAAAAACTGCTGACTCAGCACAGACAAAAAAGATTTGAATCCACTAACCAAACTCCTATACATGTGTGGGGGATATCCAAAGAAAGTTCTGAAATGATCATGGGATGGCCACACAACACATGGCTTGGAGGCCCTTTTGTGTCAAAATCTGAGATTTTGTGATTTTCAAGTACGAACAAACAAACATTTTGTTTTGGCGATTTTAGCAAAATTTCACATTCATCCTGCTAGTTTAAGTCTACAATGACCAAGAGGCTACACTAGCTGGCTGGAGGTGAAGCCAACCAGGAAGTAACAAAATGTTGCAGTACCGCAATTGACCAGAGAGGCTGGTGCTTAGACTGAGCAATTTTCCATCGACTCCCATGTTAAAATCGTCATTTTCACCCATCAAATAAACCCCTTTAATGCCTGGTGGTTACTTTTTATTTCATCAATGGTTGCCTATTTGTTTCATGACAACTCTGAGGGAAGTGAATTTTTTCTAAGGTTTTTTTTTGTTGTTGTTTTTTTTTTTTTTTTTTATAAACAGCTTTAATTTTAGTTTAATGAGGGGGCGCGACTTTATGATTGACAGATTATGATCGCGGTGGATTCTGGGAATAGAGCTTCTGTGTTTAGCTTGTCTGCTCCGTGTTAGCTTTAGCATTAAAGCTATATTTTGGTTTGTGTTCTAGTGCTGTGTTGTAAACTGTTCTAACACACTTTCTGGGAGTCCTCTGTTATCTTTTCTCCGGTAAGTAGTAAAAAACGACGATATTTTTAAATCATAAATATATATATATATATATATATATATATATATATATATATATGTTCACTTTTATTATTTACAATAATTCAATTTAAACATTTACCAATATAAAAAAAATGATGATCAATTTTCAGGACTGCGATCAGCCAGTGACCTGCATTATCCCGCCTGTGAGTGATGATTTCACCTGGAAATTTATACAAGCAAATGGCTACACCAGCTGACCTGTTGGTTCCATGACTAATGTTTTTATCTCCCCACATGTTAGTCTAAAACCTTTCATCTTCATCACGTGAATGTGTTTCTTGTAGAAACAAACATCGACTTTTTTTTTTTGCAGTTTATCAAACAAAAATAAAGCTTTTCCTTTAACCAAGTCTCGAAGACCCTTCACATTTAACAAAGAAAGTGAAATTGAACAGTTGAACATCCTAGAACGAATATAAAATGAACACTGATTGGACAAAAAAATGTTTTTTTTCTTCCTCTGTAACTATTGGCAGTCTCTAAAAAACCTTTTCACTCATTTAACATTTCAAAGCCATCGGTCTTTAGCCAATCTTTTTACCCTCGATGAAAGCGTGGGGCCCTCGGTAAGATGCGTGCTTTCCCTCCCACCACGCCTGCTCCACCTGCGGCCACAGCTTCTTCCATCCTCCCTGACCTCCAACGGCATCATCGTGGAGAAGTGAACACCACTGTCACTGCACACGGGGGAATCCTTTCTTCTGCGCCATTCTCTTTGACCAGCCTCCGGGTGAACAGCACCACCTCTGCTTCGGTTATCTTCCTTCTTCCCCACTCTGTGTACAACATCTCATCCTCAAGCCGGCGCAGGTCAATGTCCGGAGCAATACGCTTGAAAAGTTGGATGGTCTACTTTGTTGTTCTCGTCTTTCTTCTCTGGCAAACCTTTAATCTTTAAGCACCATTGCATCTTGTACCTGTCTTGTTCCTTCAGTCTCTGTTTCAGTTCAGCGTTTTCTTTTTTAAGGAGGTGAAATTGCATTTCCAGTTTCTTTGTCTTTACCTTTACATTTTTTGACTTCTTCTGCATTAAACTGGACCACTTCACTCAGCGCAGCTACCATAGAGCTAGTCTGTGCATCATTTTCTTTGAATTCCTCCACATCTTTTTCCATGCTCTGAATGGTTTTGAAAATGGTCAGGTTGACGACTTCCTCTTGTTCTCATCCTGCTTTTTGGACTTATCAGAGCTGACCCGATGTCTTTTCGTTTAGCCATGCTTCTTTTACGTCGACGACAACAACCCCTGGAGTTTCCTTGATTTTTGACCTTGGGAAGAGGCCGATATCTGTAATTAAAAAAAAAAAAGCATATTTAATACCAGTTATAAACAAAAACTCATCTTAGGGATTTTCATCGATAATCTTGTAACTTCTTGGTTATCATTGGGAGGCAAAGGTAGAAAAAATCTTGGAATTAGAAGTTATAGATTTTTAATGCCGTGTGTGTAGCGAGCTTGCAAAAGTGGTGTTCTCCTATTACTCACATTTTTTGACGGTATATTGTGAAAATATGTCATGTATATATCAATATGTTGAGCCCTGAGTAGAGCTGGACATAATATTATAAGACCGGTTACGCTAGCAAATAATCTTTGTTGCTAAGAAAATTCAAAGGTTTACTTTTGACGATTCTTCTGAAAGTGATGTCAATCTGTTCGGTGTAGTTCGACCCAAACATAAAATGGCTGCTATGGAGATGAAACCAACAGAAAATCCGCCATTTTGAAAAAAGTTCTTTTTTCATCAATTTCTCACGTACAGTTAAGACCAGCCTGACAGAAAGTAAAAAGGGGAAGTCAGGAGTGGTGGTTACTAATTGTTACTTAGCAAGTGAGGTCTGGTCAAAGGTGGACCCGGTTGCTAAGGAAATCCAAAAGTTTACTTTTGTCGATTCTTCTGAAAGTGATGTCAATCTCTTCAGTGAGTGACCAAAACATGCTATGGAGATAAAACCAACAGAAAAGCCTCTGTTTTGAAAAAGCTTGTCAGTTAAAGAAATAAAAAAAAAAGAGCTTTTTAAATAAAGAAAGGGGGGGGGTGTTCAGGCGTGCGTTGTGGTCAAAGGTAGGCAGCAGAGGCGGCGGTGGCGTGTAGAGGTGGGCGGCGAGAGTGGCGGTGGGTGTAGAGGCGGGCGCTGAGGGCAGATCGCGCCTGGGGCCTTTCCAACGACACTCACGGCTTTAATTTCTAATTGACTTCAAACCTTTTGGAAATTGTTTTAAAACGACATTTTTATCAAGAGGGCAAATAAAACGACTGAAGAATGTAAACAGCTTCACACTGGATACCGGTCACAGAACTGTTCTTGAGCAGCTGCTGGCCTAATTTGAGTGTAGGTGCTGTGGAACCCAAAAATGAAATGAGAAAATGACAAGAAAGATCTATTGCTACTTCACAAATCTAGAAATTCTGAGATCTTTTCTGTAAAGCCTCGGATCAGAACCAAATAACGTTCCTCAACTTTGCCTTCATCTCAACAGTTGCTTAAAAACTAGAAGAAGTGTTCTAAATAAACAGTTGTTGAAAATGCTGCAGTCCCCCGGTTTTTTATGCGTTTTAATGTCATTACAATTTCCTGTGCTGCAAAAGCTTTTGTATCTCTTCAAAGATGTTCGAAGTCCAATGTGTTAGAAATGTAGTACAAAAATAAAGACAAAGAGAAAGCAGATCGGATTGCTAAAGGTCCAAAGAAGGTCAGGCTAAATTAAGAGAAGACATTGAAGCAAATTGTCAGGAGAAGCAGGACACAGTCAGGAGGAAGCAGTGGTGTCGGAAATACTACAAAATGTTAAGAGCTTTAGAGAAACATATACAGAAGGGAAGTCATTTGTATAGACTGAGGTCTGGACACGACAGACAGATGGAAATTGTTCCTTAGCATCAGGGCAAATGAAGGAAGAGCTAAAACTTTGTTCTTTTCCTGAATCTGTTCCCGTTTCTGCCTGGACAGTGACAACAGCATGTACGAGTCAGCTGAAGAGCACTAGTGCCCCCATCTGCACTGGTCTGTCACAATCTGCAGCAAGGAACTTTCCCGTCAGGACTTTTACCTCAGTCAAGTAAGTCACAAGTTTGTAAGAAATGGTCGCAGCTGCCACAGCAGACTGTCTGTGATTGGGTGAACTCTGCATGCTTTGACATGTTGATTTTCAGGGCAGCGAAGAAAGACAAAAAAGGGGGAGTGGATGAAGTAAAGAAGGAAAAGAGGACCATTGATGACAAAGACAGACACAAGCCCTTTGGTAAAACAGCGTGGGTTTCTGTGGATGATGTGTTCATCTTGAGGCACTATCCCAGGACCTCATACGGAGCAGCTGATGCCATCAACATGCTGAAGAGATTCCAGGTGTTGGACTTCACTCCTCACAATCAGCCAGTTTACATTGATTTGAAGCTGGACATGAAATTGGAGAAGAAGGTAATTGCAAGATATTCCCTTTGCGTTTTTATTTTATTTTTTTTTAATTCTTTAATAGAATGGGGAGACTGTGGTTGGAATCTGTGGTATAGTGGAAACAGATTACTGATTCAATTCTCTGTTTTCTGTCTGACAACATCTGACTGTTTCAGGTCCAAAGCTCCTGGGGTTTTCTGATCATGCTTACGTCTGCCTTTATTATATACATACAATAATAGATTTATGTGTTGGACTATATGGAAGAACTGATGTATTGGATCTGTTGCAGGGCAACACTGAATTTTAACTCAACAGATTTTTGATAGGATTGAGGTTCAACGTTTGATTAGAGCACTCCAGAACCTTGAAATGCTGTTTAGGAAGCCATTTCTTTGTTGCCGGGGGATGTGTTTGGGATCAGTGTCATGCTGCAAGATCCAGCTACACTTCATCTTCAGTGCTCTTGGTGATGGATGGAAGTTTTCTCTCAAAATTATTTCTTTCATTCCTCAGTAGCCCTAAAGTATGACATTTCCACAGAAGGTATGGTGTTCTTGAAATTTAACTTCTGTATTTATTCTATTTCCTGCTAATTACTCCAACAGTTGATCTCTTCTCTTTAAACTCTTCTGATTCCAGTTTTGTTCAAGTCTATAGTTTTGTCCGTGGCGTCTTTTGGTATCTTGGTCCTTCTGCCCTCTTTGGTCTTGGTCATGGTGGAGAGGTTGCAGTCTGACTCTTAGTGTGTGGACAGATGTTTTTGTACAGATAACCAGTTCAAACCAGCTCAGTGGTCTTGTGGTAGAGTGTCTGCTCTAAGACTGGAATGTTTTGAGTTCAAATCCAGGCCGTCAAACCAAACACTCTAAAAATGGGATCCAATCCCTCCCTGCTTGACACTCAACATTTAAGGGTTGAATTGGGGGGTTCAATCACCAAATGATTTCTGGGTGCAGCTGTGTCTGCAGCTCACTGCTCTCCCAGGGTACTGGTCAAATGCAAAGAACAAATTTACACACCTGATAACTTTCAAACAGGTGACATGAATACAGATAACAAGTGGAGGATAAAAAAATCTTCCTACAGAAGAAGGAACAGGATTATTGTTTGTTTTTTGCACAATAATCTAAATAAGTTCTTTAAAAATCAGACGGTGTGATTTCCTGCACTCTTTCTTCACACTCTGTCTGTTATAGTTGAAGTGTTTATTTGATGAACATTATAGACCTCATGTCTCTTTAAGTGGGACAACTTTCAGAAGCAGCGACTGATGAGTACGTTTTTGCCTCACTATAAATCCCATCTGAATGCTGAGCGTTTACAACAGCAATAAGACTCATTTGTTTTCTCTTAACAGAAAAAGATTGACCCCTTTGTTAGCACTGTGCACCTACCTCACCCCTTCAAGACAGCAATGAACAGAGTTTTAGTTTTTACCGAGGTAATTGTGTTGTGTTTCTTTAATCTACATTTGATGAGAGCTATTTCATAACTTTGCGATTGAGAGCCTCTGCCTATCTCTGCAGGATCTAATTCAAGCCAGAGAGGCCCAGGAAAATGGCGCCGCCACTGCCGGGGGAGTGGAGCTCATTCAGCAGGTGATCTGCTCAAATCGGAATCGGAATTGGAAATGGTTTATTTCAAGCAGACAAGAATAACACGTGTCAGTCAATCAATCAAAAAAGATTTGCATCAGTAATCATGTCAAACATAGGATAACTAGGCATCAGAAGATTGACTGCTTGGAAGAGAGTTGAAGGAAGTGAACTTATATAATCCCACCCTGACTCGACCATACCATTTACTTTACATTAGATATCAACCTAAAGCTATTTGCATAATGGTAAAGTTGCTAAAAAAAACTAAAATTGCAGAAAGTGCACAAAGAATCTTTTGAAAAATCACATAAATTATGCAAATTTTTAAATTGTGTAAAATAATATTTTGTTTTCTGTTATTTTGAAAGTATAAATTATGGAAATAATGCTTAATTTTTCTTGACATATTAAAAGAATATCTCATCTTTAAACTGATGCATTTAGGGGATTTTTCAATCTTTCCATGGCTTCTTTTTGCACAATAAGACAACATTTTACCTCGGGTAATGGTTGTTGGTATCAGACGGGCTGGTCTGAGTATCTCAGAAACTTCTGATCTACTAGGATTTTTACCCACAACCATCTCGGTCAGAAAAAGAGAAAAAATTCAGTGAGCAGCAGTTCTATGGGTGGAAATGCCTTGTTGATGCCAGAGGTCAGAGGAGAACGGCCAGACTGGTTCCAGCTGACAGAAAGGCAACAGTAACTCAAATAACCACTGCTTACATCTAAGGTCTGTAGAAGAACATCTCTGAATGCACAACATGTCCAACCTTTAGGCAGACGGGCTACAGCAGCAGAAGAACACACAGAGTACCACTCTTGTTGGCTAAGAACAGAAAACTGAGGCTACAATTCACACAGACTCATCAATACTGGACAACAGAAGATTGAAAAAATGTTGTCTGGTCTGATGAGTCTCCATTTCTGCTGCAACATTCAGACGGTCGAGTCAGTATTTAGCGTGATCGACATGAAAGCATTGATCCATCCTACCTTGTGTCAACGGTTCAGGCTGGTGGTGTAATGGTATGGGGGATATTTTCTTGGTACACTCTGGATTCCTTAGTACCAACCGAGCATGGTTACAACGCCAGAGCCTAGCTGAGTATTGTTCCTGACCATGTCCATCCCTTCATGACCAGAGTGTACCCATGTTCTGGCAACTTTCAGCAGCTGGAATCATCTCAGACTGGTTTCTTGAACTCAAATGACCTCCACAGTCAGCAGATCTCAACCCAATAGAGCACCTTTGGAATGTTTTCAGTACCTTGTTGAATCTTTACCAGCAAGGATTAAGGCAGTTCTGAAGGCAAAAGAGGGTCCTACCGCGTACTAACGAGGTGGACCTAATGTAGTGTCCTGTGAGTGTATGGTCACCAGCACACTCTATTATACATCTGTGACACAGAATGTACATGTTACATTTTATATTGAGAATAGATTTCTATTTGTAATCCTGACTTTAAATACTCTTTTAAACACAGGACCCTCTTAATTTGGTTGTGCGTACTGTGACAACAAAGGAAATTCTGATTTGGATACTGTTTGCAGTTTGTGTCTGCACTGATAGTGGTTAGTTAGTATTAAGTTCCAAAACACAAAATTGGGTTTATCTTGGAAAAGAACAGGTGTGGCCACGCCTATTTCCAGTTGTTATGGGGGTTTTTCTGGTTTTTTTTTTTTTTTTTTTTGCCTTTTCAAGTGTTTGCTGTTCAGTTCAAATAATGTCTGTCTCATAACATAACTCTAAAATCAGAGATTAAATTAGTTTTTAGTAAATGTATATAAAATTAAGAATTTGAAGGAATTAAGATGTCAAACATCTGTGAAATGTGAGACACGCGTCTGTAAAAAGGATTTCTTTAAGCACACAGCAGACGGCTGCTGTTTACAGGTTTTATTTGTCTGTTGTCTTTCTGTGTTTCACTTTAGACTAACTGAAATTGGTTTCCATCACCTCCAGGTCCTGGATGGTGAGATCTCAGCTGACTTCTATATCGCTGTTCCTGAAATCCTCCCCAAACTATTACCGCTGAAGAACAAACTCAGGAAGAAATTTCCAAAGAGCAAAAGGGGTGAGCAGCGAGCTGACACTTTTGAAAAGTCTTTGGTCTCTGCAGTTCATACTGAGCTGTAGTGCCTCAGTCTGCTGCAAGAGCCTCCCCAAGAGGAGAAACTGAAGGATTTCATTGATAGACACAGTAGTTAAGACCCTCTCTTACGTGCTTTCTGTTTGCTCTTAGGAACCGTTAGCACCAACATTCCCAAGACGCTGGAGCTGTTTAAAACAGGACACGAATACCTGGTGGAGAGCGATTGCTACGTTCGGACGCAGATAGCCACGGTACAGGGGTGAAGGGTCAGGCCTTTGTTTACATCTGTGCATGTGTGTTTGTGTTGAACTTGATAGATAAGTGTAATGCAGACATTAGAAAATGCTTCTTGCCTCAGTAAAATGAAAGTTTCCATCTTTTTCTGTTTGGGAAGCTCAACATGCCCAGCGATCACATCTTTGCCAACCTGCAGACAATTCTGATAGATGTTTGTTCGCACCGACCAGCCAGTGCAGGTATGTGCTCAGATCTCTAAATATGAGAAATCACTTTTTTTTTTTTTAATCTGAAAGCTCATTCGTGTTCCTATTGTGTTCAGAGCAAAGCTGCATTTAACTCCAGTTTCTGTATGTTTACTTTAAAATTCAGAAAATAATTAAAGGGTCACTCTCAGTAATGTTTGTCTCAAAAGAAAGGTGTATGTTTATTTTCAATAGTTTCTGTTCTAATTGAAAATCTAAATGATTTAAATTCATAAACCTTGGAAAAGTGATTACTGTGTCTCTGAAGTCAGAACTGATCCGGAGAATGTTGGTTTTAGTCATTTGAGTGAAAGTGGAGTTGAGGGGGAGATCAACTCAATATACTCAAACACAGCAGGAGGAAGACTTGCATGCAGAAGAAGAGAATACACTATACCAAGGAGTGTGTATAAAATAACTGGGATTGTTTGTGGAGGTGATGATAGAAAAATAGATGGATTTGGTCTCAGAACTGTATTTAGGGAAACAGTCTCCTAAGAGCTCCTTCCTCCATTTCCTCTCAGCCTTGATCACTGTCAAATGGTAAGAGTGTTGTTTAGCCTGGAATCAGCATGATTTTGAAGTCCTCTGTATTGGTGCAATGAAGCCCAGAGTCCCACAGCAGGTGGGTTTCACATGAGGACCTCCTGAGTTAAATGTAGATTTGTGTGATAAGTGTGTTTCCCTAACCTATCATTACACATTTTCTCTCACTCCATTTACTCAGGGCCCTTCATCGAGCGGGCGATCATGGCCAGTCACACCAGTGAGGCTGTTTGGTTCCAATACCAGGATGCTATACCAAACATGGGACAGGAGGGGGGCAATTGAGACGTCTGCAGCTTGTGGTGAAAGTTGAACTCAATAAAGCTCCTGCTTTGCAATTTCTCATCATTTGTCCCTTTTTCTAAATATTATGTTTCACATAAACAATATTTGCAGTAACACAGTGGTATTTATATATTACAGAATATTAAATAGAACTAAATTAAACCCTATCATCTGCCAAATTATTAGTGAAAACTGATCCTGCACCCTGTACAGGGCAAACAATCAGTATTATTACCTAATCTTGTACATTTACAAACACGAATTAAAATAGTCTTATATTTATCCATAATAACCAGGCTAATGCTTTAGACAATATACATTATTAACATTGCTATCTTAACTATACAAAAGAATACAACAGGGGATCACAGTGATTTATCACAAAACACATCCTCTCTCAGAGCTTATCATTGCACACAACCATAGCAGCTACAGCTACTGTAAACCTACAGTGATGAAGGTAACAAGAGAAAACCTGTGATGAGTAACATTTAACTAATGCTAATGCAGTTACTTAAAAACATTCGTATTTAGAGTCTAAAACACAGAGAACATAAAGACAGACATAATATACAAGTTCACGAGTGTTGCTACCTGAAAAGGGCAATCGCGCAGGAATGACACGATGTTGCGTCAGTCAGGTTCAGTGTTATAATGGACGAACAGAAACAGCATGTTTTTCCTACGCCAACAGACACAAATCATTCAAAGCATGATCAACAGCTAAAATTCTAAAAACTTAATATTTGAAAGAAAGCTCAATTAAAAACAATGTAGAATAAAATACACATTCAAAATAAGATATAAATATTAGCATTGGCCATGCGGCTGACTGGCAACCTGTCCAGGGTGTCCCCTACCTTCACCCATGAGTAAGGCTCTTGCAGCACCATGACTTCTAAAGGGGTATAGAAGATGAATGACGGAATGTTATTATTGTAATGTGTATGTTTTTACTTGAAGACCAGAATAGCTGATTATTGATCAACCAATAATTGTGTCAGTGTGTATTCTTAAGAAATGAATTATTAAATAATTTTATCTGTCCTATTTAGGGATATTTATGAATAAAATCAGTTAGAATTTTACCAGTATGAACCATGTTGTTTCTTTGTGTCAACAATTTTAGGAATAGGGATAAGATTATACACACACTTTTTGTGTGAACGCTAATGCCCTCGGACGTTTTGCAGCTCTAGATGGCTCGTCCTGGCCCTGTGACTTAAGGATGAACACCAGGGGCAGAGTTTCCGAGCTCATGTAGGGATCCAGCTTTGTCTGAAGTCTTCACAGAGAAGTATTTTTTAAGAGCTTTAAATATGGAACGCAGTCACATGGGTTCTCTGTTGTGTGTGCTTTAATATTTTATCTGTGTGTGTGTTGGTGTGTGCGTGCGTGCGTGCATGCATCCATGTGCATGCACACAACTCTAAACCACCAGTGATTTGTGCACACAACTACTGCAGCTTCTCACCCCATGTGTGCCCCCACAGAAAGAACAGAGCTATGGTGAGATCAGTCTGAGTCTGGCGTACTTCAGCAGCTTTCCAGCTGTGACAGACACTACATCTTCAACCTTTGCTGGATAACCCAAAGCAAACAGTTTAAAAAAAGAAAAGTAGTTCACTGAGCCCAATGCTCTAGTCATCTGTGCTTCTTGTTGCTTCGGGGGGTGGGTGGGGGTGCAAGAAGACACTAGTGTCCGGAGCACTACTGAATCGAGCTGTCTGACTTATCGCCAGATCCATTTCAGACAACATTTCATGAGAGACTGAGAAATAAGTTCCACAATTCATTAGCTGCTTTGGGGAACCAGGCTACTGCAGCTGATTTAATGAGATTTAGAGAAAACAAATTACAGGCAGATGAAGCTGCAGCAGCGATAACGGCCTCCAACAATGTCTCTCGCAAACACACAAACACATCACAACTGCATATCATATATAAAGTGCTACATATCAGTGCAAAGTTTGTTTACTCCGCTTCAGAATCCGTTGGAATTACGTTAATTGCGTTAATGGTTGGAAAATTTACAGTAGACGAAAGAAAATAGGTTGAGGCTCAGAGTGAAAAAATCAAAGTGATGCAAATCCCACAGAGAGATTGTAACACAACTTAAAAACTTGCTTAGCAGAGCACACAAACATGCATTCCAAAGGCAATGGTCAAGAATTCTGATATGCTAGCGTTTCCATTGACTTTTCATTGAAAGTGGTCACCTGCATGCTTGTCAAGGGCATCATAAGTGTCGTAGGCTCCAACTCTTGCAGGTGCTACTTTAATTTTGCCTTCTGCTTGTGTAGTTGCATTTTTGTTTACTCCTCCTGTAGTCTAAGTTTAATTTCTGCTAGCATTTGTGCTTCTTTGAGTTTCAGTTTACTCTCCAATCTATTTAGTTAAGTTTGTTATTCATGCATTTGTTGCACCGCCTTTGCCTGCTCAAGTTTAGCCAAACATTTCCTGTCCCTTGTTGGTTAGTTTTTGCTCTCTGGAGCTAGACTTAGTCCATTTTGCATCAGTGGGTATTAGAAATGTATTGTTATGAACTGTTTCTTAATACTTTGTTCTAAGCAAAATCCAGGTGCTTAAATATGGTAAGGCTCATGAGATGATGGGGACAGCTGGAGAGGACATGGGGGAGTGAGTGGAAAGATACAATATTCAGGAGAGAGCTCCCTCTGATGGTTGGGAGGTGGAGCTGGACGACTGAGGCCTGACAATTTCACGTTCCATCCTGCTGCTAAATTAAATATTCATGGATGACAGACCAGACCTAAAAAGATTACTTATTCTATACAAGGATTTATGTGTGAGTTATTCTTAAGATAAGTGACGTTTTTATAAAATACTTGACAGGCTAGCTGGCTTAAATATAACTATGTATGTATGTATGTATGGATGGATGGATGGATGGATGGATGTATGGATGGATGGATGGATGGCACCTCTAATGCTGAGTTGGATCAGAACTACTCTAGATTCTGCGAAGCAGTTGAATAGACCAAAAAAAGAAAAATTTACCATAGACCACAATACTGATTTTAAACTGTAAGCTTATTTATAAAAGAAAAAAATCTCCAATTGCGTTCATAAACATAAGATATCAAAACAGAAAACCCAAATAAACAGACGATTTCAGTGTCAGCGGGGAGAAAACATCCAATATGGTGGATCCATCCATTGTTCTGAAGTTTTCTTAACATGCTGGATCCCTTTCTCGGCAGCGGGGTATCCAGATCCCATCCCGGTTACTGTTGGGCGAAGGCGGGTTCACTCTAGAGAATCTGTCGCAGGACCTATGGAGCTGTAGTGAACACGCTCACTATGCAAAATCCCGGGAGAGGAGCTCACAGCCAGACAGAGGGCTGCTGGATGGGAAAGCAGACCTCCTGAACTCTATGATATATTTCTCATTTGCACTGATAATACAAAAAGGTCCTCTCATTTTATTCTTGTTTTATTTTGGCCCTCGTGTTAATGAGCGACAGTAAGCATTTGAGCTCGGTCAGACACTGACACACCGCAGAAGCGGCTGTCAATCAGACACAGCAGCAGGAGAGAAACTCACTGGAGCTACCGGGAGACCCAAACATGGAGACGTGATCACTGATGTTTTTGTAGAGCTCTTTGAATAAATAAACCTGATAGACCTCTAAACATCATGTGTCTCCCATGCATTATAAATGAGATTAACAGATGCCGCTCCATGAAGCAATCAGGCTACAAACATTAGCTGGTAGCGCCATGTAGCAACCAGGCTAATAACATTAACTGGTAGCGCCATGTAGCAACCAGGCTAATAACATTAGCTGGTAGCGCCATGTAGCAACCAGGCTAATAACATTAGCTGCTAGCTCCTCCAAATGCGGCCGAGGTGGTGAGCTTAAGGAACACATTTTTGGCCACGCGGCGTGCAGCAAATTCTCTGCGCGGTGAAGGAGGGGCAGTGCACGCGAACTGGCCGTGCGAATCGCGTTTGGTGTGAGTGCACCTTTAATAACAATGCATTTAAAAATAATATTTCATTTGTTCAATTATAAGATGTGTTTTTGCTGTGTTCCCTTTATTCTTTTAAACAGTGTACATAGAAATGTGAGGATTTTTTGAGTTCAAGTGGGTCCAAAATGCTGAGATTTCTTTACTGAGACTTTATAATCAATTTAGATTATATTATAGATTTCCATCAGTTATGACAATAACTCCATTGAAAAAGAGCTGATGGATCTGGAGAGAACCTGTGAGAAAGAGCCATATCATGAGGAGGAAGCAGCAACAAGTCAATTTTCAAGCCAAATCTGAAGTTCTTTCTAAACTGTTTTATCCCCTTTGGGGTCACAGGGCTGCTGGAGCCTAACCCAGCCACTCATGGGCAAGGGCAGGGTACACCCCTGGAGAGGTTGCCAGTCTGTTGCAGGGGCTACAACCACACACCCATGCACACTCATATTAGAGTGGCCAATGAACCATGTTTTTGGATGGTGGGAGGAAGCCAGAGTCCCTGGAGAAAACCCACGGATGCACAGGGAGAACATGCAAACTCCACACAGACAGGTCCCCCATTGGTGACACTATTTCAGTGTCCCCCCAGCCAGGACTTGAACTGGAAACCTTCTTGCTGTGAGGCAAGAGTGCTAACCACTGCGCCACCTTGCAGCCCCGTTCAAAAATAGGAAAAACAAAATCAGAACATTATCAAAGAAATAGAGGAATTTCAGGAAAAACTAAAACATTTGACTGAATTAAAACATTTCAACAAATGTTGAAAGTGGGAGTCAGCAGGGCTTCTTTCTACTGAAATCTGATGCTAATTAGGAACAGCAAGGACAAAACATTCCAAACGTTTGGTCTCAAACTTCATGCTGACTGAAGCTTGTCAGACGTGACACTGAACCCGTCTGTGGTTCTCTGAGCATGTTATGGTCTGACCTTGTAATAACAGATCTTTCAGGTGAGTGATAACTACGGTGGCCCTGAGGTTCAAATCACCCCAACTCAATGCAAGAACATGTTAAAGATCACAACAAAAATGTAAAAAGAAAAACAAATGATAAAAAAGCAGCATCACATTTTAGAAATCAAATCAAAATTCCAGAAACTAAAATACAATTCCAAAACCATGAAACAAGATAAAAATGAAACATCTTAGCATTTTTGAAACAAAATAAGTGAAATTTCCACTGAGAAATCTCTGTGTGTGTGTTTGTTTGTGTGCATGTGTGTGTGCGTGTTTGTGCGCGCGCGTGTGTGCGTGTTTGTGTGTGTGTGTAAGTTTGTGTGCATGTGTGTGTGTGCCCGCGCGGGGGTGGTGGGGGTTCTTATTCAGGTTACGGCGCTGCGCCGCATTCCAGCCCCGCAGCGCTGCGCTCACAGCCGCAGCCGGCGCTCCGTCCTCCACACTGCCTCTCCGTCGGCGTTTCAGGACTAAGGATGCGCAGAGTTCACCGCTTTAGAGGCGGTTAGAGGCGAACAGAAAGACCCCGGCTTCCCGCAGCTCTCCGGGTCCCGATTGGACGCGGCTTCGGCTCCAAACATGAGTAGATGGTGGACGCTGGTGGGCGCTCTGGCCGGGCTCCTCGCCGTTTCCGGTTGGGTCCACGGTTAGTCTGTTTTCTGTCCTTTTCTCCTGGCAGTTTTGGGGGTCAGCAGCTGTCTGCTGCAGCGAGCGCGCTCACGGCCAAACACGCACGCACCAATTGCTCGGATTTAAATGTCTTGTTCGCGGGCGGAGGGTGCAGTGCGTGTTTGGGTGGTGGTGGGGGGGCAGGTGAACTACTTTTTCAACAAAACTTTATTTTCAACATTAGCAAGTACAGCTGGTCTCATTCTGAAGAGCAAAACGGACTTCATCATCTGGCTGAGGTCTTCCTCACGCACCCCGTCCCCGGTGACGTGCCAACGTCCAACGTTAGAACTTCTCTGAAGCTGCAGGGCAGGGTTTTATTTTAGACTGGCTTCATTTAGCCCGGTAAAAGCAGCAGAAACACGAGGCGCCAGGATGGAAAATCAAACCGGATTCTGCCAGCGCCCAAAGTCAAACCTTAAAGACAAACTCGAAGAAGGTTGAACTTTAGATAGAAGCTCACAGGCTGCAGGTAAATGATCTCCCTGAGCAGTCACGGCCTAAACCTCTTCATTGTTGAGTATTCTTCATGTTCTGCGGTGAGGAACACGTGACAGTTCATTCTCACATCAAGTCCTTGAAGGATTTACAGACTCTGATCTGTTTTTCCGTCTTAGCTTTGAGGCTGATCTTCCAGTAACAACTGGTCCAAATGTCTAAAACTCAGCAAGCTTGAACTTTGAACTGTTGATTGAAGACAATTTTGTTATCTAAATAAATCTAAACAAACTTGAAGAAAGAAAAACAATTGTATTCATTGGAGGTTTTAGCCAGGGTTGTTTCATGGTCAAGACCATCCCATTTTTAGCTAAATGAAAAATGAGGCAAGAATTTAGCACATCATAAAAATGTTTAATGACAAAACTGAAAATAATCATAAATTACAAACAAATAATTACACTAAAAAAAGTTGTGGTTGAACAGAAATATTTCACAGTATGATTATGTAAACAATGGCTCAATTGAAGCACCAATCCGTCTGTCGATCTCACGCTCCGATTTTCCCTCACTCGTGAACAAGACCCCAAGATACTCCTCCACCTGGGGAAGGAGCACTCCACCCACCCAAAGAGGGCAAACCACCTTTCTCCGGTCGAGAACCATGGCCTCAGACTTAGCGGTGCTGACCCTCATCCCAGCCGCTTCACACTTGGCTGCAAACCGTTCCAATGCATGCTGGAGGTCCTGGCTTGATGAAGCCAACAGGACAACATCATCTGCAAAGAGCAGAGAGGAAATCCTGTGGTTCCCAAACCAGACCCCCTCCGGACCCTGGCTGCACCTAGAAATTCTGTCCATAAAGACTATGAACAGAACCGGTGACAAAGGGCAGCCCTGCCGGAGTCCAACATGCACCGGGAACAGGTCTGACTTAGTGCCAGCTATGCGGACCAAGCTCCTGCTCTGGTCATACAGAGACCGGACGGCCTTGAGTAAGGCTCCCCGGATCCCATACTCCCAAAGAACCCTCCACAGGACACCTCGGGGCACACGGTCGAACGCCTTCTCCAAATCCACAAAACACATATGGACAGGATGAGCGAACTCCCACGAACCTTCCAGTATCCTAGACAGGGTGTAGAGCTGATCCACAGTTCCACGGCCAGGACGGAAACCGCATTGCTGTTCTTGAATCTGAGGTTCGACTATTGGCCGGACTCTCCTCTCCAGTACCCTGGCATAGACTTTCCCAGGGAGGCTGAGGAGTGTGATTCCCCGGTAATTGGAACACACCCTCCGGTCCCCCTTCTTGAAGAGGGGGGCCACCACCCCTGTCTGCCAGTCCAGTGGTACTGTTCCCGACTGCCACGCAGTGCTGCAGAGACGTGTCAGCCAAGACACTCCCACAGCATCCAGAGACTTGAGGTACTCAGGGCGGACCTCGTCCACCCCGGTGCCTTGCCACCGAGGAGCTTGTTAACTACCTCGGTGACTTCAGCTTGGGTAATGGACAGCCCCACCCCAAAGTTCTCAGCCTCTGCTTCCTCAACAGAAGGCGTGTCAGCAGGATTGAGGAGATCCTCGAAGTATTCCTTCCACCGCCCGACAATGTCCCCAGTTGAAGTCAGCAGCTCCCCACCTGCACTGAAAACGGTGCCTGCAGAAAACTGCTTACCCCTTCTGAGGCGCCGGACGGTTTGCCAGAACCTCTTCGAGGCCAACCGATAGTCCTTCTCCATGGCCTCACCGAACTCCTCCCAGGACCGAGTTTTTGCCTCTACTACAGCCTGAGCCGCAGCTCGCTTAGACTGCCGATACCTGTCAGCTGCCTCTGGAGTCCCACAAGTCAGCCAGACCTGATACGACTCCTTCTTCAGCTTGACGGCATCCCTTACTTCCGGTGTCCACCAACGGGTTCGGGGGTTGCCGCCACGACAGGCACCAGAGACCTTGCGACCACAGCTCCGAACAGCAGCAGAGACAATGGAGGTGGAAAACATGGTCCATTCAGACTCAATGTTACCAGCCTCCCTCGGTACCTGTTTGAAGCTCTCCCGGATTGTGGGAGTTAAAGACTTCTCTGACGGAGGGCTCAGCCAATGAACATTGTCAGAATATGGTGAAGACATATAACACAATTTCTGCAAGAAGAACAGGTCCTGCTCTCAAGTTCCATGTCTGCTTCACCTCTGCGCTCACGGCCATCCTGTCAGTGAAATCCTCCAAATGGGACTTTCTGAGCCCATCCCACTGGGATGTTAGACTGCACAGTTCTGTTTGTAAAATGCTTTTTGTGGCTCTTTCATCAAACCTAAGCAGATTTTTACTTATTTCTGTAAGTGTTGAGCTGACGAGTCCATGAAGCTTTATCTCAACAAAGTTTTTAGGATCAAGTCAAGCAAAATCTGAGACAAGTTTGGCCCTGCTTCCATTGGCTATCCATTTTCACGCACGCTAAACAGCCATCGGGCCTGCTTCTCCGTCCTGCCCGACTTTTGGTAAGATGCGTTCTGGTGGACTCAGCCAACTGTGAGCAATATAAAGGGGTGTCTGTGACAAGTGGTCGCTCCCAAACTGCTGTTGCGAATAGCCTTGCAAAGATTCACTCATATTCTATGACCGATCGGCCCGTGAATGAAGCAGCCCATCGGAAAGTCTCCCGACTCTCCCGATTACCCACTCCGCCTTGGTTTTAGCACATTGAGGCTGGATGTTAAGGGAGGCCAGTTTCTCCTCATGCAGCCTCATAGCCTCCCTATTCTCCATGTTTGTGGCGGAAAAGTGCATGCCACTGTTTCAACAGAGACTGTTCCGTGTTTGACCGTTATCTTTTTGTCTGTCATTTTCACCAACTAAGTAAAGTGGTAAACAAAAGAAAGCCATCTTTCGTCTTTTCATGACTTTATCAGTTTTCATTTATGTTGGCGCTGAATCTCAAAAGCACTAAATGTTACCAAAAATACCCGTCCAATTTGTTGTCAAATGAACTTATGACACCATATAAATTGACTGAAAAAGTACAATTTCTCTGAGACAGACTGTCGTGTTTTTAGAAATCACAGAAAAAATTACTGACTGTGGGTGAGTTTTTAGGTTTTTAATGCCGTTCGTGGTTGACACCACTCTCAACCCGGGAGTGCTGGCCAGAGCACTACTTCTAGGCCTGGATGAGGCTGCTGCAGTTAGCTGATGTTGAATAGTGGGAATAAATGACAGAGGGAGGAGGATGGTTTCAATAACTGTCAAATAAATTCCTGTCTTTTTATCTTTAAGACAGAAAAATGTTTTTTGTCTGAACTCACATCAGAGAATCTGTTTTCTATCCTGCTTAGGTTTAATCACCCTCAGGTCTCTGCACTTCTCAGCTCAGAACACAAAGGGATTACAACTATCAGTATCTTTCATTAAAGGAAATTGACCACACCCTATTCTTTTGTTAGGCTACAAATTAATCTGAACATTTGCAGAAATTACACTGACAAATTAGCATAATCCATGTAGACCACATCTTCACTGTCGTAAGCAAAAGTGATAACTATAACTGTTGTCTTTCTTTCATTCCAGGAGTTTGTGTCTTCGAGGATTGCTGCACATGGTAGGTCCTTCTCTTGACATTTGCTCTGTAAATAGAAGCTGATTGTTACCTCGTCAGAGAATTATTCATGTGGATTCTCTCATGTTAGCATGGCTCACAGTGAGTGCCTGTGTAGAGAAGCAGTCCATATCATTGGTGGATTGCAGCAGAGAGTAGCAGGTGCATCTTCAGCACAATGCATGCTGGATGCTTTGAGTGGATCATAGATCGTATATTATCACTGGACAAAGGGAGGTGTTGACGTCACCCATAGAAAATGCTTATCCCCCGGCCCTGGTGTAATGAAGCCCAACCCGTTTCTATTGCTTCCTGATATGTCCACCACCACTTTGAAACCAGTCAACAGTGATTGGTGCGAGTCACTTTTGTAGGGAAAGTACACTTGCCAATCATGAGTGAGCTAGTTCAAAGTCCATACCCCTTCCACTCAAAGCAGGCTAGGAGAAGCTGTCAATCAAACATTGAAGGCGGGGGCCAGCGGGTGCCACATGCTTTAAGTGAGGCATCTGATTGGTCAGTTTAGAACTTGAATTATTTGCAATAAAGAATAAATGTGTTTAAAAAAATAGGAAAAGAAAAAAAGTTAACACTTTATTATAACTATCCGTTATAGCCAGTTAACAAGTCATTGTTAAACTGTTAGTTATTGAGTTATAAATGACTTGTTAAATAACAGTTTACAGTTTGTTAAGGATTTGTTAAGACCTTTTTTTAAAGTTGTAGCTATTCCTTATTTACTAACAGTTAGTAAATGAGGAACATTTCCAACTAACCCTAACCCTCAAGGCCCAATCCCTATTCTTCTTTTCGCCCTACCACTTCTCCTTTCTCTACATTAAAGTTTTGGAAAAACAGTGTTTACAAATTCGGATGTCAATACCACTTGGTAACGTCACCAATATTCGCTGGTTAGCTACGTTAGTGCAGAGCTTCCAGCGCTTGAATATACATGACAACAGCGGTTTTATAACTTTAAAAAGATCATGTTAAAACAAAAAGTCATTACTTACATTTAAATGTGAACTTCTGTGCTTTAGAGCGCATCCACGTAAAAGCGCTTCTCATCCATGGCATAGCTCGTTTTTTTGTTTTTGAGGGTTTTGTATCCCTCCGCCTCGAGGGTAGCCTTCAAAAAGCTATTTTTGAACACCACTTTCACTACAAAGGCCCCAACAAATTGAGTGGTAGGGTGAAGGGAAGAATTTGGATTGAGCCCAATTCTCACCCTAATCCTACATTTATAAATCTTAAGAAACTGTTAACTGTTATTTATCAAGTCCTTTATAACTCAATAACTAACAGTTTAATAATGATTTGTCTGGCTAGTTATTATAAAGTGTTACCAAAAAATTGTTAAGAAAAATGTATCATTATTTCTCAATAGAAGTGTTTAGGATTTTGACTTCTTGGGAGGGTTGAGCTGTCCAGTGTTCTTTGGCAATGGTCTGGAAAATGACTTTGATGAACGTCCTGTGGTAGCTCTGGATGAATAAGTTCTGATCTTTTCTTCTGAAACCAAAGGCTCATTTGAACAGGAGGCAACAATTTGGGCTTGAATGAATGCTTTTCATGCTTTTCAAAACCAGCGTATGAAGACCAGCATCTTAGACCTTCTGGATGCTTCAGACCTCACATCTCTGCTGCTTTGATTTTGTTCAGAAAGTGTCAGTTTATCCTTTAAACTGCAGTGCTTCTTCTACATCTGCCTCAATTTATCATGTTTCACTTCATGCAGTTTACGGTATTAAAACCTCATACAACTACTTTTGAAACCTGTTACAAGCAGCTTGTCTCATAACTGGCTGTGAAATGTCTTTATTCCAGTAAATTCACTGAAAATGAGACCAATTAAAGAAGTTGTGACTAGGTTGACAAATCAAAGTGCAGACATAAGGGTAGTGTAACAATACTATGACAACGAGTAAGTACTACAAAGTAGCACAAGTAAAACATGAAGTCTAATCTTTGAACTTACACAACATAAATAAGATACGCAATTTTACAATGAAAGTGACCAACAAAACTGCCTTACTTATGAAGTGACTCTGTTGTTGGGGGGGGTCAACATTGCACTGGGTACTTTGTTGAAGAAGGAAGAAGGCATTGTCTTCACTTGTAAGCGTCAAGCTGCGTAAAAAAACCTTTCCAGAGATGCTCACAGTTTTTGACAAGATGGTAAGCGTCTTCTCACCTTCTTCTTTCCAATGTGTTCATTGATGGTGGGTTTCCATTCCCTTCTAGAGGGTTACAATAAAATGTAGTTAGAAAAGAATATTTTCAATCCTGGGGGAAGACAGAAGAAACAAAAAAAGAGGTGAAACTTCAACCCTAAAGATAATTCTTTCTTTTTATTGAAATTCTTCTAAACAGAAGTGAGAATTTGCTTCAGCACACTGTGAGCTGAGCAGCACTGGTGTCCTTGCAACTGGTAATCCCTCTTAAACAGTTGAGCCGTGTCTCCAGGTGGGATTGAGGGGGTGGGGGGTGTCTCTTTTTGTTTCAGCTAATTACAGCAAAGCTGGAACATACCTGCATTCCTGTAACAACAGAACAACACATCCGCTCCTGTGATGCCTGTCTTTGAAACCAGATAATTATTGAGGCCAGGATGTGAACATTGAAATGCTGAATGCTGTTTAGGAGGGAGGAGGGGGGCATGTGGAAGAAAAAATAAGATTGGAGGGAACAGGTAGAATGTCTCAACATGTCTGAACACAGTTTTGGAAAAAAGCCTTTCTGCAGTTCAAAGTAAGGAACACCTACACTTTATGGACAGATCCAAGAAGCGGTGTGTGCAGGCCTCCCTGAGTCTTCCTCATCAACCTTCAGCTTCTGATCTGACTTGCTGAACCTCCAGAATTAGAACTGTCACAATGCCTAAAAAACACAGAATTTTTGCAGATTTATTCAAAAAGAAAAACTGAAATATCACATGGTCAATGCTCAGTGCACTGGGTTTGAGTGAGTAGAAAAAAAAATAAAATATTTTCCCGACGTGCCTGAGTCTCACCTGCTTCATCCTTACTTACCCTTGCAGGTTGTGAAAGTATTTGCTGCGACTTGTGGTTCGCAGCAAGCTCATAGAAAAAACACTTTGACACATGGGATGGCAAGGCGACCTGGGATCTTCTGATCAGTAATGCAACACATTTTCAGTTAACCTACAGTTATTCCCTCTTAAAATTAATTTGTAACAAGACTACATTTATTGTCACCATCCCCAAAAACTAAATTGTAACCTGACATTGTTTTCTCCATTGTACACAAAAGTCTTAATGAATGCAGAACTGCTGTGGAGGAAATTGTTGTATTTGTAGGTTTGCCACAATCTGTCATCCTAATGGTAGGTTCAGGACTCAGTTGATGATCCCAAAGCATCTGGAACCACAGTCACCAAGAAAACCACTGGAAATACTTTGTGTCCCAATAGTTCAATTCTGAGTCAGAACCTTCTTCCTCCACCATGATGCTTAAAATGGTTGGTGGATGGGTCTTCCAACAGGATCACCCAAAACAAACAGCCAAGACAACAAATGAATGACTGAAGAAGATCAGATCAGATCAAGGTCATGGAGCGACCAGTCAATCTCTGGATCTCAATCCTATAGAAAACCTATGGAGAGAGCTAAAGTTCAGAGTAACCAAGAAACTGCCACACAAATCTGAATGATTCAGAAATCATTTGCAATGAAGAGTGGACCATAATTCCTCTTGAAATGTGCAGAACTTGCCCACCAAGAAATATCTGACCTGTGTGCTTGATAAGAGGGGTATTACCACAAAGGAGAAAGTCTTTCCAGCAAGAAGGTTCAAATACTCATTTATTATGAATTATACGGTGCCATGCCAAGAAAGAGCTCTACAGATGCAATATTTGCTTTGAGGATGTTGATAGAGAAGTAAAGAGAAGGTCAGAGACAGCTAGACTGTGTCTTTGTAGATCTGGAGAAAAGCTAATGACAGAGTGTCCAGAGAGGAATTATGGTATTTAATGAGGAAGTCTGGAGTGACAGAGAAGCAGTGCAGGACATGAGGGCTGTAGGACAGTGATGAGGTGTTCTGTAGGAGTGACAGGAGTTTAAGGTGGAGGTGGGATTACATCAGAGATCAGCTCTCAATCCCTTCCTGTTTACAATGGCGATGGACAGGCTGATAGATGAGGTTAGACAGGAATCACCATGGACTACGATGTTTGCAGACGATATTGTAATAGTAGTGAAAGCAGCGAACAGGTAGAGAAGTATGGGGTAACATAGTCAAATAGAAATGTATTCGTAAAGACAAAGTTCTGCACAAATTAAAACTTCGTTCACAACTTAAAAAAATATGAATAAACATTTAGAACTAAAAACACAAAGACTTAAATCGACAAACACAATCAACTAAACAGGATTCAGCTGTGAACACCCCCAGCAGGATTCACAGGTCGAAAAGTAATATGGGGAAAGTGTGAGTTACTTTGAAATAGAAACAAAAAAATGTTTGAAGAAGAACAATGAGTAATTTGTCACATTTTTTGTTTAGCAAGTTCAAAGCTCACTTATGTTCAAAAATAAATGATATTTAGGATCTTCTGATAGCCTTTCTACATCTGAAGAATTAAATATGCCTCAGATAGGACGAGCTTACACTTACTTGGAGCTGGTTTCGAAGCTACTTGTATGTTTGTCTTGCTTCTCGACTACACCAGCAGTTTCTTAGTTGTTGGAAGTTATTTATTTGCAGAGAGAAAACTTGAATAATTTTTTTAGCTTTCATCTCTGCATTTCCTTTAATGTAAGTAAAGAGCAGCTTCATTCTTAGCTGCATCAAACAAAAGAGAAGCATTTCACTAATAAAGAAATGTGCTTAGAACAATCTTTTTTATTTGCGGCCACTTTCAAAAGTTACATTTTTCCAAGACAGAGCTCTTTCTGAACTCTGCTATAAGAAATGGAGGATGTGGGAGGAGCAAATGGCAGCATCATCTCTCTATTTTAATATGAACAATGCATGCTTCAATTCAGAACATTTCTTCAATTAAAATACAAAGTGTTCATGATTCAAAGTGACATCAGGTTGACATTTGTTGGTAGTAAACTTGACTCTCACCATGTTTGGAAAAGTATACGAAAATATTTACAGTGGTTACAATCAGAATTTGGAATTTAAAAAAGGATGCAAAATGAAGTTGTGATAATTAATATTTATTTTAAATATAATAATATTTATAATAATTATTAATGTTTTATAAAATCTTTAAATCGTGCAGAAACCCCAAACATCTCTTATCTAAGACTTCAGACATAATCTAAATACATAAATTGTACTGTGAATCAAAAAATTTTAAGTTGGCTGAATGAATAAATAATGAATGAATAACTTTATAGTCATTGTACATTGTACAACAAAAATGAGTGCAGTGCAGTTCTCTTCTGGTGCATTTATGAATATATAAAATAACATAAAACCAAATAGATACATTCAGACACACACATCCGTACACCCAGCCAATACATGGCTCCTATTGTAAGTAAGTAAGTTCAAATTTTGTAAGTTCAAAATTTGTATTAAAAAGGAACTCAGTTTCTTGCAGCATTTAAAACGGTGATAGCTCTCGGATAGAAACTGATTGTCCTGCATCTTCTGCCTGAGGGCAGCATCAGGGTTGTAAACATAGTATGTCCAGGGTGGGATAAATCACTTGAAATGTTTACAGCTTTTCTGAGGCAGCAGGAACTGTTTAGTTCTTCCAGAGACCAATAATCTTCTAGGTTGTTGAGGTGACCCTCTGGAGTGCTTTTCTGTCTGCTGCTGTGCAGCTGGAAACCCAGGCACAAACATAGTATGTTCAAGTGCTCTTGATGGGGCGCCAGTTGAAGGACACCGCTGTTTCTCACCCAGGTTGATCTTTAAAAGTCGGAGAAAGTACATTCTTTGCTGGGCCTTCTTCACAAGAGCAGTGATGTTAGCACACCAGCAGTCCTGCTGGATGGTAATGCCCAGAAACTTGAAGACAGCCACCCTCTCCACAATGTCCCCGACGCACAGGGACTGAGTGTCTGTTTTTTTCCTCCTGTAATCCACCACCAGCTCTTTGGTTTTGTTGGTATCTGTGCTGTTGGGTTTAAAGCACAGTCTTTGAACTAATAAAAATCCATAAGTCTTCTGTTTCAAAAAAACACACACACACACACCGCATTTCTTGATTAATATACTTCAAGACTTAAGCTTATCTTACATTTCCCCCTGTTGTGGGTTTTTAAAACATCATCCCCTCTCCGTCCACAGGTGTAGGTCTAAGAGGGGGAATCATAGGGTAAAACACAACAGGGTTAGATCTCAGGGAAGGGCGAAAAACCCTAAATGCGCGATTCTTAGGGAAAATTCCCTTCCTACCCTCCGCTTGGAGCGATAGTCTTTATGGCCTGGACCTGTAGGAAAGAAACACAATCACAAGGAAAATAACATTTAAATGGGGTCATCTGTTGGCAAGGGAATGAGTATGGGGTCAGCTTCCTCTGACCACTCTTGCAGGGGAATTTGGTTATAATGATGAATCTGGGTCAGAAAAACATTTCTCATGGTTCTCTTTAGAAGGGGGATCACACAACATGAACACATGGCTAAGGTGAGGATGATCATTACAAACACAAACACAAAGGGTAAAATAGCCTTCAGGATGACTTGCTGCCATGAGCCGGTGAAAAACCAGTCCAGTCATCCGGGCTTAACCACAGGGTCCTGTGACATAGCGGCTCTGAGATTCTTCATCTTTGTTTGTAGACCTTTTTGCAGTGAGACTGATGGATCCAAGTGTCTCTTTCAGCAATTTTGACTGCTGTGGGGGTGGTGATCTGGATTCTGAACGGGCCGTCCCACTTTGGGCTGGTCCAGTTCTTTCTTTTCACCACCTTCAGCACAGGATCAGGTCGCCTGGCCTTAGTAGTTCCTGTTGGGGGGGAGAAGAAACAGGCAGATCATTTGCTCTTTGGACTGGTTTCTGTGCGAATAGCTTGCAAAGCTATTCAGTTAGGGGATCTAGTTGTCTCTCCTGCTCCTGAAATCCCTTTCCTTCCCACAAGGGTAAGTGGAAAGGTCTTCCATGCACTGCCTCAAAAGGGGTTAGCCCTGTTGGTGATGGAGTTATTCTCATGTATGTTTTTACCAGAGCTAAGCATTCAGGCCATGGTTTCTTTGTTTCTTCTATAGTTTTTGTTAGCCGTAGTTTAACTGTTCCGTTTGTTCTTTCAGCTAAGCCTGCACTTTGAGGGTGGTATACACAGTGGTTTTTTAGTTCTATTCCTAAGTGTTTGGCCATATTTTTCACAACATCATTTACAAAGTGTGATCCATTATCACTCCAGATCATGTGCCTTGGGCATTGTGTCTGCTGCATGTCAGGCAGCTCCTACAAAAGTTTTTTAAGTAGGTTTGGAGTCCTTTGCTAGGGTGGAAAGTGTCCCCCACCATTTTCATCATCCCCCCTGTTGAGACATGGGTTAACCCATGGCTCAGTTTAGCTATAATTGAAAATAGACTACGGGGCAGACAGGGTTTCGAGTCAACAGTGTCCGGTGGGGCTGTGTCATCCTGTTGGAGGAGAACTCGGGTTCCTCT
Organism: Oryzias celebensis; assembly: GCA_014656515.1. Lineage (NCBI taxonomy): Eukaryota > Metazoa > Chordata > Actinopteri > Beloniformes > Adrianichthyidae > Oryzias > Oryzias celebensis. The sequence goes on along the minus strand of BNCR01000009.1, from coordinate 8,249,664 downwards.
TGCGGCTATTTTAGCAGCTGCATCAGCTTTGGCGTTTCCCATTGAGATAGGGTCTTGTGCTTTGGTGTGTGCTTGGCATTTGCACACAGAAATTTGTGTGGGAGTAGTACAGCTTGTAGGAAGTCCTGGAGGATCTCTGCATGTTGCACAGTCTTTCCGGAAGAGGTCCTCATTCCTCTTCTGGCCCACTGGGCTGCAAAGATGTGCAGTGTGGAATGTGCATATTGGCTGTCCGTGTAGATGGTAACGTCTTGGTCTTTGAAAAGTTTACAGGCTTCAGTCAGAGCTACCAGCTCTGCAGCTTGGGCTGACCAGTTGCCTGGAAGTTTTCCTGACTTGAGGGTGGTGTTGTGGTCTACCACTGCATAGCCAGTGTGATTGGAGCCATCCAGGGCCTTTGAGGATGATCCGTCTACGAACACGATCTGTCCTGTTAGAAGTGGTGTGTCTTGTAGGTCTGGACGGGGTTTACAGCATACTTCGGTTCTTTCGTGACAACTGTGTGGGTCTACATCTTCAGAGGTGGGGAGTAGAGTAGCTGGGTTAAGAGTGTTGCACCTCTGAATTGTTAGGTGTGGTTGAGACATCAGTGTAGCAGTGATGCTCAGGTGTCTGGCAGGTGAGAGGAAAGTCTTTTTTCCTCTGGAGTTCCTCAGCATGTGTGGCCCAGTCCACCATTCCTTCAACTGTCATGGTTCTCCAGGTGACATTGTGTTTTTTGATGAAGCCACTCAAGGGTTCCTGCAGTCCATCCAGTATGTGGTGTTTTAGCTGAGTCTGGAAGGGGTCCTCCGGAGCTGGGTCATATTGGAGGCCACTGTTCTGCTTGAACACTGTTTCCAGGCGGTCCACATACTCTCTGGCAGGTTCATTTGGCTTTTGCCTGCATTGTCTGATTTTTCCATAATCAGGGGCCTTTTTGAAGGTGTTGTGGACTCTGTCCAGCAGGGGGTCAATCTGCTGTCTCAGGGCTTCAGATCCAGCAGGGCGTGGGGTTCCATTTCCATCTTTGGCATTCCAGTCGCCTCTGACTCTGCCCCAGCGGTGGCCCAGAGATAATTTGAGGCCTGTCTCTGTGTCAGGGCTATTCAGGTGATAGCCGTTCAGCATATCCAGAAAATATTGTGTCCATGTGATGGGGTCATTTTCCACATCTCCAAGTCCTTTACAGGCTTCAGCGCATTCTCCTTGAGTCCAGGGTCTGTGAATGAGGATGGTTGGGGTTGGTTGCCGTCTACTCCGTGTGCTGGATTCATAGGGTAGACCTCTGCTTCATCTGGGTTGAGTCTCCTGATCGATGTTGAACTCATGGAGCTTGGGGTGCTGCCAGGGGAAGAGGTCAGTGGTGGTGACAAGGGTGTTGAGAGGAGATCGGCCATTGATGGGTATAGTGAGCCTGCTCCCCCCTCGTCTTCCACAGCTGCATGCGTTCTGCTTCTTGTTTGCACGGGTGTGTGCCTTCCACCTTCTGCTCCTTCCTCTTCTCTCTCAGTCTGTTGCTGATGGTCCTCCGCATTACTTCCTCTTTGTCTCTGTGTGGCTGCAGTTTCTTCCTCCGGCTTTATTTTCAATGCAGCAACTCTTTATCTTCATCAACTTTAACTTCTTCATCTCTTTCTTTCTTTTAATGTCTTCAACTCTTTTCTTGCGTTGCTCCAACCAGTCAATCATTGAAAAGAAGTTGTTGATCCAGGGAGCCTGGATTTTTTCCTTTCTTTAATTTGTCATTTTTCTTTTCTCTCAGACTTTTATAGACAAGTACTATTTCTTCTCTGTCTTTTAGTTGGGGTTTAAAATCATATTTTTTCACCCATTCTTCCAGAAAATCACAGCTGCCTGACTTAGAGGCAGTCATAAATCTGACATCTGGGTGTTCTTTTAACTCTTTTATTTGTTGTTGGCCCATTATGACGTTCTTTGTCTATTTAAGTTCTTAAAATTATTTTATTTAGTCTACTTTTATTTCTTATTTTTGTTTGTTATTTCTGATTTCTTTTTGTTAACTCTTTACGGTGTATTTTCGTGTGGTGTTCCTTTTACTCTTAATCTTTATTCACATTCATACACATTCACTCCTTTTGTTTGTCTATGTTGCTGTTATATGTTTTTATTATCATTATTATTATTATTTTATTGTAAATCCCAGATTTACATTATGGCCAGTCCCTGATGTGACCTTTTTCTTGGAAACCCAGTTTCCTTGTGACCCCTGGTCACTTCTTATTTTTTTTAAGCAATGCTGAACTTGACCTTTTTACTTTGGAAAGCCAGTTTCCTTGTGACCCTGGTCACTTACCTTATTTTAATGGATCCTTATGTTAATAATTTAGTTCATTTCCGTGTAATTTTTGCTTTTCGTTTTAATTTATTGTTTCCAATAATTTATTTATATTTTGGGAGAAAAAACGATTTATTACCTTCAGTTGTGGACACCTGGTTCATCTAGTTCGAATGGGGACCCGTCACTGGAGCCGCTGTCCGGCGCAGGGGCAGGGATCCGCCCGCAGCCTGAAGGCGACCGCGCTGTCGACAGATTCTTGGTGTTATGCGGTGAGCAGGAAGGGGAGGATCCACTCGCAGGACACAATTTAAGTTTTAAGGTTTAATAAAGGGGTAAGGTGATGAATGTTGATGGGGAAAGTCCGGTATGGATTGGTCTTGCGTCGGGAGCGGAGTTGGATGAGCTCGGGGAGGCAGCAGGGGTAGTGGAGAGAAGGCGGGAGCCACTGGCAAACAAACACAAGTTAGTAGGCAAATCTATGACACAAGAGTGAGTCCTAAGACATGTCTTGGGAGCCAGCACGTTACCGTCTTGGGCAAGCTAACAGTCTGGCGCCGGAGCTGGGATCTCCACCATCCTTTATACATCTGCTGGAGACCCAGGTGCAGCCAATCATGGTGGCCATACCTGGTGGCTGATTGAGCACAGGTGGGTGCTGTCATGGCATCTGACGACCCACAACACTTGGCCTCTTTGGTCCTGCGTCGGACGTAAGTCCAGGTATTGGGTCCCGGGTTTAGGCACCAGAGAAATGTTGGGTTTAAAGCACAGTCTTTGAACTAATAAAAATCCATAAGATCCAGGGTTCACACAAATGAAGAGAGTAAGTTTCTTTTTCCCAGCTGCAGCAGGAGAAAAAAACGTACAACAGAGTTCTGCATGCGCAGAAGCTTCCAAAGATCTCTCTCTCGCTCTTCTCCTGCCTTGCTGCTTTTATTCAGAAAAAGGTCATGGTGGTTCACACAATTCACAACTGTCTGTTGGCATGAAGAGATAAAAGAGGAATTTTTAGGAGTAAAAAGAATTCGAAGGAGTGACCACTAGGCGCTGGGACAACACAGTGAGCACAAAGAGTCTTCTGTTTTTAAAACACACACACACACACACACACCCACACCACACACACACACACACACACCGCATTTCTTGATTAATATGCTTCAAGACTTAAGCTTATCTTACATGTGCAGACAGACACTCCACCTCGTCTCGGTAGGCGGACTCATCCGCCCCAGAGATGAGCTTCACCACGGTGGTATCATCAGCAAATTTGATGAGATAGTGTTGCTGAAGTTGAAGTTCACCAACTTCATCAATATCTTCAAACAGGATTTTTAAAATGTGATTCAACCCACTTATCTCACCTGTTTAGATAAACTGCATGGGGTCAAATTACGATCAGCTTAAAGGGAATTGTTGAAAATTTGAAAAATAAAATTGTAAATTTGAAATAAAATATATTTTAAGCTTGAAAGAAATATTGAATATTTGAAAAAAAAATCTTTCAATTTGGAACTTGAATAAAAATAAAACTTTAAACCTAAAATTGTTACGAAGCGAAGAATAATGTTTAGTTGTAGCAGTTCCTGCATTGTTTTTTCCACCTTTTTTTTGTTTCGCTCCTTCTTCTCTTACAGTCCTGAATTTACAGTTTCAATTCAGACTTCAAGTTTTTACTGCTGAGCTGAGCCTAATTTTACATGATTCCCCAAGAGGATGTTGTGACATCTAGTGAAGAGCTCTTTCATTCTTTCGGGAGACGATTCTTTCAATTTGACTCTCAGAAAAGAACCAGCTTTTTACAATAGAGCCGGTTCTCGACTCTATATTTTTAGCTTAATGTTGCAAAAAGTTATTGTTTGTATGTAAAAAAAATGCTTTAATGTGTAGTGTACTGTATTCACAAGAAAATTTCAGAATTGCCTAATTTTTTTGCATGTATTTCAATACAATTCATTCTTTTGTTTAATATTTTAATCAAATGTTGGCATGCTTTTTTGGTTAAGATTACTTAAGCTTTTCATTTATTGTTTTAAAGAAATTAAACATAGGGTGAATAAAATAAATGTTTCTTTTTTCTGGTCCTCTTCATTTATAAAATTGTAATAATTCTTGTATCGCCTTGATGTAAATAAATGAAATAAAGAGCTAATTAATGAATAACCAAATTTTTTTTTATTTGACAAATGAACCAGTTTGAATATTTGCTGTCCAGCACTAAAAAAAGAAGGGAAAAAGAAAAACAAGTATAAAGTTTGGAGGAATAAAAAAGATTGTCATTATTATTGTCTCTATGGAAATAAGAAAAATATCATAAAGCTCAGGGGATCCGAGCACGCTGCCTCCAGCAACTCTCTGTCTGGCCGCCAGTTAACTTCCTGGTGGCCGGCATAGCAGGCATGCTTGCTCAAGCACCATGGGCCCTGCAACAAACTGGCACCTTGTCCAGGGTGTACCCTGCCTTTGGCCAACAGTAGCCGGGACAGGAACCCCCCGGCTCCGAGAATGATAGAGCGGTTTAAGAAAATGGATGGAAGTTCATGATGAGAACACTTGGATTGATCCTTCGTGTTTTTCACCCACTGATTGAGTCACTTAACAGATCATGTGTCCTAAACTGAGTCTCTGATTGGTTGATGTGACGCAGTGATGTCACCAATGTTCAGATATTTTAACTCACAAATCGCACTGCTACCAGACCAACGCACTGCGCCTGATACTCAAATTGCGCTGCAGGACCTCAGGTTGCGTCTGTAACATTGACTTAGCACAGAATTTCGACTAGCAGGCAGAGAGCACACAGCGAAAAAATAAAGAAAGAAATAATCGACTCAGATCATTTAAGAGCCTAGGCTGCGATTCTTAGAATCACTGCTTTCGAGCATGGGTCATGGATCATCATCATGGTTGTGGTCCCATCAACAATGACATAATTTCAGATTCAAAACAGCACTACAAACTTGATATACTTCTCTCAGACATATAAACTTGTCTCTCTTGCTTTAACTCTAAAAGTTCAAGCCTACATTAAAAAATAAGTACAGAATTATAGAATGAAGACAAAGATCTGATCGCGATGAAGAATTATGTAAGTGACTAGCTGCACGGAAGAAACTGATTGACAAGATCAACAGTCAATCAGGATGCAGAACATAGTGCACTGATTAAAAAAAAGCATGGAAAATGGAAACAGCAGCTGTGTTTACATGGACACAAGTAATCAGAATTAAAGCCTGATCAGAATAAATGCGGCATATAAATGTGCCATTCATGCCAAATTAACAATGCCAGAAGTTGTGCTGCGACAGGGTAAACAAATTCTGGCAGGGGATACATATCTTGGTATGTAACACCGGCCTCCCTTAGTCTGTAGCTTTGTGTCTGCGAGTTGGAGGGGTTCTTTGTTACCGTGTGCGCTCCGGAGGAGGCTTCGTATCGCAGTCCGGCCAGCTTCTCTGCGTAAAAGATAGTTGTGCAACATATGATAATATGTGCTTTAATTTTTTTAAATATAGGGCTGGGTCATAAGGCAATAGCAATCAATATTGCGATAGTACCTTTTTTCAATAGTAAAATAAGCCTATTGCAATAGATTTTTATTTTGAAGGGTCCAACTTGTCAGTCATGAGTATTTGACCTCCTCTTTGGAGTAAAAGTTAGAGGGTTAGTCACCACATGGAGAGTAAATATTTGTGTAAACTTAGTCGTGTTTATCAGCTCTTCTTCTGGTGAATTTCTTTGTCACCAGAACATGAACTTTGTCATGTTCATTGTCTTTCAGCTAGTGTGATTCTTATGTCGCATCAAATAAAGGCTCAGACGTCCGTGACCACACACTTCTCAAAGTCATGCATGTTAGTGATTACCATTGCCTTGGTCAGGTCTGGTGAATCAAGTGGTTTTACATAGATCCTTGAATTCAGCCCCTATGTGCTCTGGATCTGCTTTTTCTGCTTCAGGAGCCCGGCATGTTTTGCCAATGCAGTGTTAATCTTTGTGAGATGATCATTAAAATAAACCGCGGTCCCTTTTAGCAATTTTCTTTGCTTCATCAGAGCAATTTTGCGCTTTTGATTCACAAACCTGATGAGGATCGTTGGCTTTCTCCTGGAAAGCGGGTGCTTGATGTTATTCCAATCCAAAGAAATCTCTTTAGAAGTAAGGAACGATCCAACTTGACTCTCCACGCTCTCAGCTATAGCCACTGTAGCCCCTCTAGCCTCCATGCTAACGTTAGCTGCACCAGGCCTAGCTCTTGGTTTGAATTGAAACCCAGAGAGAATTATACTATTCATTCTTACTTGTTTATCCACGTCGTTCAGTCTTCTGTCCAGGAGGTCAAGCCAATTATCCTGTTTTTCATTTCGTACTCTTTCTTGTTGGAATTAGTGCACAAGTTCCAGCAGGTGTTAGCTTAGCCTCCAATGCCATGAGTGGGCTCAGTTTGGCTTGGATGTTGGCTAATGCAACTTTAAGTTCTGCCAGTTCAGCCTTTGGTGCTAGGGGGAATAAACTGTTTCCTCATGCTCCTTCAGCGCATCTGTATGTTTAAAATATGATAGGAAATAAATATTTAAACCTAAACACCAGCTTACTTGATAACACATTTATCTAATGACCACAGAGGGTCATATTTGACAGATGCAATTATTTGGTTAATATCGTGATATCTATCGTTATCGCCTGATATGAAAAAAAACCTAAATCATGATATAATAAATTTGCCCTGCCCCTATTTAAGGAACAAATTTGATCTGAAAGAAAATCTAACTTTTTGTCAATATTTTGCTCTGGAGGATTTATAGATCACACACAAACCTGTTTGATGTAATGTCAGCAGATAATCTTTTTCCCAGTTTATTTTATGGTTCAGGAGATCCTCAGCCATAAAGTCACAAATCTGACTAATAAAATTTAGCTAATGCTAAAAGAAAGCATGAATTTGCTTTTAAATGATAAAAAATGTATTTTTCTTCAACCAAAGAGGCAAAATCGAAGGTAAAAAAGCCCATTTGACACCGGGCTCACACAGCATGCGGTCCAGCTCTGGTGCGGATGTCGGGGCGCTCTAGCCACAGCAGGTAACTCACACTGACTACAGATTACTTGCGGTCTTTTGCAAGCAGCCTCGGCTGCCAATCTCGCAGTGCTCTAAACTCACGTAGGTTCTTGCGAGAACCCGCAATTTAAATATGACGTTATAACGAAAAATGGGTTTTATTGTGAAAAATGTACGGATGCACTTCACATTTGCTCGCATGGTTTGCAGTTCATGACATTAATTGCCCCAACTTCACAATAAGTGTTACAGAAAAAATTTGAAATCAACTAAACGAATACGGAGCACCGCAGAGGCCGGACCGAATGCAGTGTGAGTGCCTCTCGCACTTTTCATGTTATGTAAAAACTCAGGCGTCCGCATGGGGACTGGACTGCATGTGGTGTGAGCCTTGGTGAGCTTTGGTACCAGACACCATGTTAACTGAATATAGTGATTTAATTAGATAAAATCTAGACTACTCAACATGAACCCTCTGGTCTGTGATTGGCTGTTTGCACATATGTCACACCAACCTAAAAGTTGTGAAAGCAAATCAAAGATAGGGGGTGTGTCCCAATTCATGCCCTAATCCCTAACTACCAAGAAACGATATAGTGCGGCACTTCATAGTGCCCTGGACTTCAGAAGCAATTCGACACCATGCTCACTACTTCTTGGTCGCCGTTCTTCTTCGGGTGTTCTTTATATGGTGGTTGACAAAAAACATAATGGTTGCACTTACCGCCACCACCTGGTCTGGAGGCTAACTAACTTTTTTTTCATTTGCCATTATTACGTCACCGGTTTGCCAAAGTAAAAACTTAATAAATGTGAACATATTACAAAGACAATTTATGAATGTACTCTGTTCTGATTCATTCATTTTGTAAATGAATTAATGTAATGTGTTCTGATGATAAAAACAACCTGGCAGTTTATAAAAATAAAATTACATACATTTTTGTGAAGAAACGTAGTGTTTTTGTTTGAGAATAACCGACAAAATAACTAGTCAATCGCAATGTTTATTTCAATTCCGCACCACACTTTTTTATTCCGCTCGTGCGAGGCAGCACTTTTTTTGTACTTTTTTTTTTGTACTTTATTGAAATATCTTCCAATAGGAATCTTTCCATGTCCCTGTTGGCAATAATTCAACTGTTTTAGTTCAAAACTGAAAATGAGCTGAAATGAAGCACAGAGGCAAGTTGGAGAAGACGTCTCAGATTACTTTGCTCAGGGTCACACCAGCTGTTGGACAAGAGTTTAACAATCTTTTCCAACATTGGATTATGATTTGAGTCTGATTATTATATATTATAATTACCTGTTACACTCTTGTGAATTCAGAGAAAGTGTAGGGTTTTTCTCTATAGTCAAACCATATCAGCCTTCAACACAAAGTGTTTGAAATCATTTTATTTAAAAAGATTTACAGACACTTGTTTTAAACAAAAATACTAACTTGCATATTTAAAAATTAACATGAAAATCCAAACAAATAAATAGCATGAGATTTTCCAGCATTCATAAATACTTTCTAAAATAAATGTAAGCCATCATAATAAATAGAAACATTCCAAAAATAAAACCTAATTTTACAAATAAAATGATTTTTACTTTTTACAGGGTCTTCCACATCTCTCCTGCTTTGCCAATATAAAGGTCCCTGTCCTTACCCTCTATGCTTACGGTCAGTCTGACACCAGACCAGATTATGGTTGACCCACTGGACCATAGGGAATCTGGTGGAGCAGCTTCGGCTTCCTCATGCTCTGGTGTGAACTGAGAGACTGAGGTCCTGGTGTTCCTTTCCTGGCTGGCGTCTGGCACATCTTACCGTGTATTAGCCAGGACTTTTGACATGCCACTCATTCAGAACCTTGAGGAACACCAGAGAAAATGGATGAGAATTGAGATTGAAGGATTTCAGTTGGAAAAACTGAGTCCAACTTGAGAAGTAAGATTGAAACCAGTAGAGGTGGTGGACTCTATACCAATAGATGAAAGTCTGTGAAAGACGATGGAGTGAGAAATGGTGTCAAATGCTGATTTCAAGTCAAGCTGGATAAGGAGGGTGATGAGTACAGAATCAACTGCTGAGAGGGCAGTTTCAATGTGATGAAGGGGGCGAAAACTGTATTGAAAGGGTTCAAAGAGAATGATTTGACCTTTGTCAACCTTTGTTTCTCAAGACATGGAAGTGTTCTCGCCCACAGTTTAGGGTGGAAACAGTTAAAGGTTGAAAGTTTTTTACATTCAAGTTCCAAATTCATTTTTAAAATTTTAATATCACTTTCAAGTTTAAACTTCAAATTTTCAGTTTAAGTTGAAGTTAAATTAGGTTTACATTTTTTAAATTTACAATTTGTTAAATTGTTTTGAAATGATCAAAAATCTTTTTTTACATTTACAATCTGGGTTTTCATTCACTTTTAAACTGATCCAAATTTGACCCTATAGAAACTATTTCTAATTACTTCAAAATTCAGGTAAGTATCAGAAAATGGTGGAGAGAATGACCCAAATGCAAGAGACCAGGCTTGTGGCAGACACTAAAAGATGAAATAAATATTCACTTAAAAATATAAACTCAGACATCGCAAAACCATATATGTGGATTATATATAAGAATATAAACAATCTCCTTTGATCTGGGCCTCCAAGCTAGACCTCGCTCCATGGGGTCAAAACGATAACATGAATCACAGAACCATATAGGGGAATCTCATGAATGACCTGCAGGAAGCTGATCAACAAAGGCTACCATCGGCAGACTTTGCTGCCAGACTTATCCTGATGTGTCCAGATGTGTCCCCCTGCATAAGCCAGTACTAGGGGTGTGTATCCAGAATAGGTGTCTCACAATATGGTATGTGTCATGATATATTCCAAGACTGTACCAAAACAATGTTTCCCTCCTTTTTTTTTAAGAGTATGACTTAGAAATTCATGGTGCTTTTGTTTGGTAAATTAAAAGTCGCAATACAATGATGCAAACAAGTTGTTTTGTTAAAGGGAACCATCAACATTGATTCCCACAACAGAATATTTTTCATTATTAAAACATAGAATGAATGGGCCTTAACCAACAAGGTTCTAAAAGTAAAATTGAGGAAATAAAAGGCTGTTTATTCCCAATATTGCTAAATGTAGCATTTAAACGGTCCATGAGCCTGAATGGGGCTTAAATGGGTGCTTTAAAAATAAAGGGAAAAAAGCCAATTCTTTCCACAAATGTTTTAGTTTGACAGGATGAAGGTGAGCGTTTGAATGTGGCTGAGATACTTCATTGACGTGACAGTCTCTGCTGCAACTCGTCAGCTCAGTTTTCTCAAATGTGGAAGTAGACACTGATCACCAAGACATTGGTCTTTTTTAGAGCGTTGTACACATCACTCTGATCCATTAGGTTGCTGAACTAGAATCTGTTGCTGTGAAGTTCAGCAGAACTTTGGCCCGCTTCACCGACAGCATTTTGACTGAGGCTCTCTGCATGAGCTACTGCACTGCTTTTCTCAGCTGCTACGAAGCATCAAAATATGTGTTTTTATATGATACTGGCAGCACCGGGCCACAGAATTTCCAAGTAAAAACTAAATAGTACGTCTCATAACCACCAAAACTGAAGGTTCATGACTGAAGATTTAGCACAAGCTGGTTCTCAAGTATGTAGCGAGATTTCGCACAATCGATTTTTTCCAACATCCCTAGCCAGTATGTGTCCAGGCCTTTCTGAAGTTTGCTAGCGAGCATCTGGATGATCCGGAAGAGGCATAGGAGAATGTTATATGATCTGATGAAACCAAAATAAAACTCAACTTGTCATGTTTGGAGGAGAAAGAATGCTAGATTGCATCCGAAGATCACAGTGCCTACTGTGAAGCATGGGGGTGAAAATATCATGCTTTGGGGATGATTTTTCTGCAAAGAGATCATGATGTCTGTTCAGTTTAAAGGAAAGAATGAAGGTGGTGAATGATGAGATTTTGAGTGAGGACCTCCTTCTATAAGCAAGCGTTATGACAATGAAACACAGCTGGTCTTCCAGCATGATGTTGATCCCAAACACAACACCCAAGCAACCAAGGAGTGTCTTTGTAAGAATCATTTCAAGGTTCCTAAGTGGTCTGGCCAGTCTCCAGCTCGTAACTCTATAGAATGTCTTTGGAGGGAGTTAAAGGCCCGTGTTTCGTAGAAACAGCCTTGTTATGCATTTTATGTCTAGGGATGCAGGACATAACATAAAAACACAGAAACCCCATGTCAATAAGTTAGCCCTAAACCACCAAAAATACTCAATAAGCTGCCATGGCAATTTACTGTATAAACAACAGAAAGGTTTACTGTCCCAAATGTAAAGATAAATGAAAAATGAACCATTTAACGTCATGGTGAACCAAGGTTGGAAAAATAAACAAAACAGAACTAACTCAAAAGTCAAATGTTCTATTTAACCTCCAAATAAATGACAGAGTCTGACCTGTCACCCTGAACCTAACCAAGAAAAAAAAAAATGGTCAAAAAACGAAATGGCAGTTCATTCCTACTGCTTCACAATTACATAAACTACAGTCCAAATTCCCCCCATAGGGCAGTGAAGATGCCACCAATCTTCCTCCCTCCAATCCCGAGCAAGCACCAGTCCTTAATCCTTCAATCCAGAGCTCCTGAAAGAAAAGAAAAAGAACTTTCACTCCAGACACAAGACACAATATTGAACTCAAAATACAAGAAACAAATAAAAAAGACACACACACACTCACACAAATACGACAATGGTTATAACAAGCCCTAATAAGCCCAAGCCCTAAACTTGTGTCCGGTGTCCTTCATGTTTTCCAACCAACCATTGAAGCTCCTTGTTGGCTAAACACACCTGTTCCAGGTAATCAGCAGGAGATAAAGCAGGATTTATGGAAATCAAGGTCAGCCCTTGAAGTCTGGATTTGGACACCCCTGCTCTAGAGCAGCAGTTCCCAAACCCTGGTCCTCAGGGAACACTGTTCTGCATCTTTTCAAATCTACCCTGCTCAAACACAACTGCCTTTGATTACTGTCATTAGGCTTCTGTAGAGCTTGATGATAAGCTGAAGCAGGTGTGCTTTAGCAGGGCAACATGGAAAACATGCAAGACGGTGTTCCCCAACGACCAGTGTTGCTCTTGTGGAGATCTGCATTGAGGAATGATCCAAAATAGCAGCTATAGTGTGAAAACCAACCCTTAGTTTACTTCGGTGTTCCTATTGCTTCAGATAAATCAAGTCCAAAACCTTGTGAAGACATGTAAAACAATGTTTGACTGCTGTCATTGCCAGAAAGGATATTTTAAAAAGTATTGAGATGAACTTTTGTTATTTACCAAATACTTATTTTAAATCATAATTTGCAAAAAGAATTCTTTAAAAATCAGACAATATGATTTTCTGGATATTTGTTCTAATTTAGTGTCAGTTCAAGTATATCTGTTTTGAAAATTACAAATCTCTCCTGTCTTTTTAAGTGGGAGAACTTGCACTATTGGTGGAATACTAAATACTGTTTTGTCCTGCAGCATTCATTATTAATGGTGACAATTAAAAATTGTGAATTGTGTATTTGTATTCTTACGTCAGATTGTGGTTGATAAGAAAGCAGCAGGCCTACAATCATAAGAAATAAAATTTCAAGTAATTTTTCAGATTCAAGAAACGCATAAATATGTTCATAGAGAGAAGGTCAGAAAGCACAGCTGCTGCTTCCTGATGCAGACGGGTCTCTGTCCCTCCTGTTCTCTGTTCAGCTTCCGTTGGCTGCGAGAATAAACAAATGTTAACCTCCTCAAGGCAAAGCAGAGAGATGATGGATAAATGGATGGGTGGGGGGTGGCTGGGTGACTTGTAGGTTTAGAACTTGGAGAGCTTTTTATCCTTTTTATGTTTTTTTATTGAGAATGGACAGGAAAAGAGATGAGCATCATGTAACTGCAAACCTCAGTAGGATGAATGGAAGTATGGGTGCTGTGAAAGGTCAGGCTCACAGAGGCCTAATGAAACAGAAGATGTTAAACCATCTGACATTTATGAGGAAGCTCACAGGAGAAAGCTGAAAAACCAAACTCATCTTTCTCAGTGTGGGCAAATTTTGCAGGAACAAAAGTTGGCACTAAAGATTTAGGATGCTTTGTTAAAATGTCAAATACATTTGAAAGATCTTTTGAAAATTCATGTTGGTGAGGAAGCTGTATCTTTCTGTTCAGTTCATGCTAGTCAGGAAGACCCTCTGTGTCTGACAGATTAAGCCTGTTTTTGTGTTGTGTACATGTTTCCACTGAGAAGTCTGGTTCGGTACGGTCCAGTTAATTCTGGCGAGCGTTTCCACTCAGTTAAGCCTCGCTTCCACTGAGCGGTTTATTTTCATGGCGCATGCCTGGTGTAGACCACTAACTTGTTTGCATCATTGTATTGCGACGACTAGAAAAGCTACAACAATGGGGTCATTTAGCAGCTCGTTTTTTTGTGTCTTTACAGTATTCCTCTCTTATTCATGGCATTGGGGACCGTAGACATCCGCAAATACGGAGAATTAATTTGAATTCAAAATAGCAGCATACTTTATGACACAGATGGGGAGTGTCACTCTGTCTCTCTGTGCCTTCAAACCAGAAACGTGTTTCCTCCTTCATCAAATAATAAATACCTGCTCTGGATAATTATTATCCTCTGCAGTTATCTTCTTCAGCATATCCGAATTTTTTTCTTCTTCTGAGTCAACTGATGCCATCAGGAGTGGGTAGCGCTCCCAAGAGGGCTCCGCTGTACAGATACACCTCAGCACCTCCTTCGGACACAAAGCTTCATACAAGCGTCTTGAGTTGTCGGAGTTTTTGTGATGAACCATAAGAGTCATGTGACTGAAAAAATTGCAAGTAAGTGAAACTGCGAATAAAGAAACGCGAATATGTGGGGGAACACAGTACTTCTGGTATGGCGTATAACAGGATTTTAATGTTGTTTGAAGAACGTTGTTCATTGAATAAAGTGCATTAAAGCTACGAACAGAAATTATAAGAGGCAAACAAAATCATAATAGCTTTAATTAAAATCTTTAATTAAAGGAAGATCCCGCTTTATTGTTCAGGAAACTTTGATTTTTTTTATTTGAGCCCCTCTGGTTCATGCCATCTATTCCATGCTTCAGTGATGTTTCTCAGACTAAAGGAGAGCTCTCTGTGTTTGCTGTACTGGAACTAAACCCTTTTTTCTTCTCGGGCCGCTCCCTGGAGACATGCAGAGAAATGAAGGACCGAGCTGAAGTGGTACAACCTTTGTCAAAAACTCAGCTGCTCAGCTAATTGCCTAACAAGGCAAATCCAACACTCTCCCCACGGACTACAGGCCATACGGCCTTCATTGCCCTCATTGGGTCACCACTAAGGGTCTTTGGTGTCCCACTTAACGTAGCTTAAAGGGCTCGTTTCATGCAATTTTAAACGAGTAAATTATATCCTTATATATAAAACACTGAAGAAAGAATTTTTAATGAAATATAAGGTATTTTCCTAAGCTTTTTTTCTACCTGGAAGTAAGACAACACAATCTCTGAGGCTCCGCCTTTGGCTCCTTGTGGATGTCCCCCATTTCCCCACGTCATCCTAGAGCCGGGCTCGGCAGCGTGTCTGTGTTTCTTTCACGAAGCAGTGGTGGTGTTGGCAGCACAGATGCCTCCTGGATGGGGCTGTTCCCCACGTTCATATGTATGAATGTGAGAACCCTCTGGTTTTTGTGGACTGACAGTGGCTAGTGCCCACAGAGCAGGATTTTAGATGAATGCTCAGAGATGTGTGAATGGGTTAAAATTCTGCTTTGGGTTTGTTTGTCACAAGGAATTAACATTAAAATACTTAAAAGCTCACAAATTTAGATTTTGCATGACACTGGCCTTCTAACTCGACATTTAAAGCAGCTGTTTCTGTGAATTCCAGCATGCAGCCCAAAGCCCGTTTGTACGTCTGCTTGTCTATCTGTCTGTGCCTGCAGGCTCTTGGCGCTACAAGTGTGTTGACAGGGGTGTGTGTGTGGGGGGTTTAACAGCAGCCAAGCTTTTGTCCCCTCGCTCCTGGCCATGTTCACACATGTTGCAGATCCCAGAACCATGAGTTACATTTGTCTGCTCTTTCCCGCTACAATTGACGCTCAAGGAATAGGTACATTTTTAGGATCAGCTGATGAAAACTCCAGAAATCCAGAACCAAAGAGCTCCATGGAGTTTATGTAGATCAGATTTAAGCTCTGATCTTCCATGTCTGAAACTTAGTCATGAATTTTTGAAAACCCAGTCAGTTGGTCAGTCATACAGCCCAGCCTGTTCTTTAAAGTCCCTCTCCATCTATATTTTTATGGAGAGTAAAAGGGTTCAGTGCTCTCTAATTAGAATATACAGGTTTTAGCAACAAAGAAAAAAACCTGTGTCTTTTTTCAGACAGTTTCTGCAGAGCAACAGAAGCTTATTAGGAATTCACCTCTGGGTTGTGGGTGGTACTGTTGATGTGGAAATTAGCCTATGTTGATATCCCAGCATACACTCCCTCTCGCTAGCTTACAGACCCTCACAAGCCCGAGCTAACAGTTGTGTAGCAAATAAGCAGGGAGCTATATTAGAGCTATGCAGTCCAACAGTTTTGAGCCAGATAACAGTTCAGAGGAAGAAAATTTAAATGTCAATGGATCTATTTGTCTGCAAGTGGATGTGTCGGAAATGGCACAGAGAAGGGATACTTTGGCACCACATCGCTCTTTCTACGTCACAAACTTGAGCTTTTTTCAAACTGCTGCTCTCTTCTGCTCCTGATCCATCCATCACTCTTTGAATAAAGAAATACCCATAAACACTGTTTTCATCTCAAAATCTTTTACATATTTCCTCCATCATGAGAAAATTGTTACAAGAACATGTTAAAAACACCATTTTCTTCAGAGTGGGTTTTTAAATTAAAATGTTTACCAGCTGCTTAATCAAAGTAGATGTTGTGACAGTATGTGCTAGCAGGTTTGATCTTCTCATAAACTGCTGAAAGCACATCTGCTTGATGATAGTATTTTTGTTCTAACGTTCGGCAGAAATGTAAGTAAATCGTTCACTTATTTAGCAGACCGGCAGAAATTGATTCCTCAAGTTTTTATGCAAATGACAAACCCCCCCCCGTGTGATAATAGAAAAAGGCTCTTCTAGAGGAGGCCCAGTGGGATTGTGGGCTTTCAGATAGAGTTTATGATGACAGCAGGAGATGGATATTTTCTCTCAGGGTAAAATGTTGAAAGCCAGACCAAAGCTTGTTTCCCCCTCCTTTTGACCCCAAAAGATGCTAAAGTTTGTCTGCATAAGACACCCCCCCCACCCCCCCAACTAAGATCAGCAGAGAAAATGCAGACGTTTTGAAGCAGCTGATAAACGTTTTTTTTTTTTTTTTTTTTTTTTTTTGGGGGGGGGGGGGGGTGTTGTGGGGTTATTCACTACTGATGCTGATCATGTGGGGCTTTTGCAGATGAAAATATCGCTTATGCAAGGTTCAGATTTTTTTTTCCACATACAATCAGGCGTTAACCATGTAGGATTTCAAAGCTTGCAAAACTTTTTCTTTTTTTAATCCAAGCAACATTTTTAAAAAAATCGCTGGAAAAAAAGTCAAAACATTTAAAATCCATCTTTAAATAAGTTGTTGTGTGGGTTTTCAATAGTAGATTCATTTTTTTCACAAATTACAACTTTCTTAAACATACTTACTGCATGTAAAGCATTTGCAGGGTTAGTAAATCTGTCTGGCAGCATTGTCATCACCTTCATCCAGGAGTGAGTGGAACAGCAAAAGGTGTCTTCCGGAACCTCTTTTTCTTGATTTGTGTTTGTGAACCGTTGCCTGGCTGTTGATGAAGGGATGCAGGACAGTTCTTGTCTGGGGTAATTTTTTTCTCTTGACTTTTCAAAGATCTTTGGCCTTTAGTTCTTTGTTTTTTTCTGAGCTCTTTGGTTCAGAACATGTCTGGACTGGTTTCATTACAAGTCACACTGTGGTTTGGACTATCAGCTTTCCTTTTTTGTTTTTGAATTGAATGTATTATTTGGAGATGTCAACTTGCTGTGAGACCTCTCTATCCTCGTTTCCACTGAGCGGTCTGGTAAGGAGTGATACAGTACAGTCCAGTTAATTCTGGCAAGCCTTTCCACTCAGATAAGCCTCGCTTCCACTGAGCGATTTTTTTCAGGGCGCTTGCGTGGTGTCATTGCATCATTGTAGTGTGATGACTAGAAAAGCAACAATAATGGAGGTCATCCAGCATCTCATCTTTTGATTGATTTACTTCTGGTACATCGTGTATAGCAGTAACTTAATGTTGTTTGAAGAAGATTGTGGCTAAGATGAATACCACCGTAAAGAAATGTTAGCTTAAATGAGCGCTATATTGACGCCTTCTACTGTCGTCATCACTTTCTGCTAATCAGTGGGTGGCTACAGCGGCTCTGCCCCAACTGTTCCACTTTTCAATGGACCTACAACCATTGAACCCCAGTTGGGGTCCCAAGAGCTACAGTTTGGTACTGTTTCATGGGTCCATTTTACAATGGAAATGCTCAAAATGCCGTACCGGACCACTCAGCGGAACCAAGGATTTACTTTTTTAGAAAATGGCACTGCTGCAGGAAAAAAGGATGCCTTAAAAGTTAATGGGATGCCTTTCTCTCCTCAAAACAGGAAATAAAAATCATGTCATCTACATCAATCCGTGCATCGTTTATTTATTCATTTTTTCAATTTAAAATCAAAAACGAAAAACAAATCGTTTTTTTGTCTTAAAACCAAAAATTAAAAAAACGAAAAAAACGACTCGTTTTTTCCTTTTCCGACTTGTGTATTAATTCGAAAATGGAGCCAACGGAACAACAAGCGTTCAATTTCGTTTTTCGCAAGTTTGTCTGGAAAGTCTGGGTCACCTGGTAGTAGTTTGCGTGGAGTTTTATTTTCGGTGGGCTGTCACATATTTATTGATGTTTGTACCTCCGTGAGGATTTTCTCGGCGTGAACTTTTAGAAACACAGACAAAGCACCAACTGGAAGAGCATTTCCAGAAAAGACTGCACACTTTCTGAAATGTTGGTCGATTTGGTTTACAATGTGCAGGACTCAAAAACACAAATGCAATCCTAATGCCAAACAAACAGCTGAGGGGATGCACCCAAACTAGAAACAGATTTTTGCCACACCGTATTGTAAATGTGCCCAGTTTTGATCTTTATTTCACTCAGATGCAGCAGCTGCTGATCTGTAGCAGAGGGTCCCAATCTGATTCAGCATGGAGAAATGAAGCTCTGGAGCAAACCATTGAAGGTTCCCACATAAGAGTTACTTGCAGCTCATTGGAGCAGAAACCAGCCGCTTGTCCTGGCCATATCAGCCCTCTTAACTTGTGCTGCCTCTGGAAGCAGTCCTGTGGTTTTCTGGTCACAGGAATCATCATTCTAGCTTTCTACAGGCCCCCCTCCATCTTTTGAATCTTCTGCTTTTCTGGCTTCCTCAGATGAGAGATGGGAGATGAGAAGGTCTATGACAGAAAATTATGATGACCTCTGATAACAGAAGCACATTGTTTGGTCACATTCCCTTTACATAAGGCATTTTAGACAGCTCTGCTTCTGCATTAACAAAAATCAGGTTTTTGGTGCTTTTGTCTAGTGCTGCCTTGTGATAAATTTCTTTTTTGGATTAATTAATCATAACCTGTAATTAACTTAATTAATTTTTAATTGAACCCAAAAATGGCTATAAAACGCCCAATTTGGAGGTATTTCAATTTAAATTAGCGAAAGTATGATGTAATAAAGGATAAAATAACAACAGAAAAGTTGCTTTATGAAGTCTTATTAAAGTGCCTACACCATGCAAAATCAACTTTTCTGAGCTGTTTAGTGTATTTAATGTTGATTCCTTTAAAAAAAAAAACAGCCCAAAAGTGGTATTTTGATCTATTCATGCATTTCTGAGCATTCCTTTAAAAACCTGCGCTCTGAGCACCATCATCATCAAGGCTCCTGTGGAGGGGAGCAATGCCCCTTCCCCGTGGGTAGAGCCGACCAGACAAACTAGGGTTTTCCGTGTTGTAAGTAGGGATGGGTATCATTGATTTTAGCTGTGCTTTTCTTATCGATTCTGCTCATCAGTCTGCCATTCCTATTGATACTTTTCTGTGAGAAAATAAAGAGGGAGAAGACAAACTATTTTCCCTGAAACCTTTTTTAGAACATATTAAAACATAATATATTAATTTAATATCTTTTGCAACACTAAAATCAACTTATCAATAAATACAAATGTGTTTTTGTAATGATAACATGTATTTTAAAGTAACAACTTAAATAAACAGTGCAAAACCTAAAAGCAGAGTACATCAAATACCCTCATTTGACGAATTAACAGTGGAATAATGACAATAAATATACATAATGTTGTATTTTGATTAATTTCACATTCTATGTCAGACAACTTATTATTATTGAGGGACAATTTGAGTTTTCATTCTGTTAATATTATATGATCATTGTTTTCTACACTGCTGGTGCTCGTATTCATTTTCCTCTCCTTTTTATTCAAATTTACTGCTCTTATCTTTGACAACACTTAAGTCACTTACTCCACATGCACATCTGTGCAATAGTGGCGCTAGACATTTCTATTGGACATTCAAATGCTGCAGACCTCTCCTCTAGAATCTGGTGTATTTTAGCTCGCGTTTGGATAGGTTATTTGTGTTAAACGGCCTGACAGCCATGTTCTTGTTGCATTTAAAACAGTACGTGCTGTCTGCATCTGCTTTAGAAAATACAGACACACTTTGGACCTTTTTGCTCACAGTCACTCTGCCATACACATGCGTTGGCTGTCACTGTCAGCAAATAGCTGTGTGTATAAATGTGCATTCACACCGAACACAATTGTCATGGACAGTTCGCATGCCCCGCCCCTTCTTCGCCACATGGACAATTCTCTGCTTGCCGTGTGGCCAAAAATGTCTTCCCTAAGCTCACCACCTCTGCCGCGTGTGGGAGGAGCTAGCAGCTAATTTTTTTAGCTTGATTGGTACATGGAGCTAGCAGCTAATGTTTTTATTCTTATTGCTACATAGAGTGGCGTCTGTTTGTCTCATTTATGATGCATGGGAGACATAGATGATGTATAGAGATCAGGTTTATTTATTTCGAAGAGCTTTACAAAAACGTTGATGATCACGCCTCCATGTTTGGGTTCATGAAAACATTTAGTCTCCCAGCAGGCTCCTCTACTGCTATTGTGTTTGGTTAATGGCCACTTCTGCAGTGTTTCAGTCTCTCTCTGAGTGACCAAAGCCACACATCCATTCCGGCACCCTAAACAGGGTGTAGAGCTGATCGACCAGGACGGAAACCACATTGTTGTTCTTAGATCTGAGGTTCGACGATTTGCTCTCCTCTCCAGTACCCTGGCAAAGACTTTCCCAGGGAGGCTGACGAGTGTGATTCCCCTGTAGTTGGAACACACCCTCCAGTCCCCCTTCTTGAAAAGGGGAACCACCACCCCTGTCTGCCAGTCCAGTGGTACAGTTCCCGACTGCCACACGATGCTGCAGAGAGGTGTTAGCCTAGACACTCCCACAGCATCCAGAGACTTGAGATACTCAAGGGTGAGGGTGGACCTCATCCACTCCTGGTGCCTTGCCTCAGTTGACTACGTTGTTGACTACCTCAGTGACTTAAGCTTGGGTAATGAACATTCCTACCCCAAGGCTCTCAATCTCTTCTTGCTCAAGAGAAGGCGTGTCAGCAGGATTAAGGAGATCCTCGGAGTATTCCTTCCATCGCCCGGTTATGTCCCCAGTTGAAGTCAGCAGCTCCACACCTGCACTGAAAACCGTGCCTGCAGAAAACTGCTTCCCCCTCCTGAGGCGCCAGACGGTTGGCCCTAACCTCTTCGAGGCCACTGAAAAGTGCATCGTCCATCGTTCTCATGGGCAACGACAGTAGCACCTGGAGGGGCGTGATTGATAGGAATGGCTTCCCTGATCTGAACCCGAGCTGTGTTTTGTTGTTGGACTTCTGTGCTTGTCATAGTTTGTCCATAACAAACACTATGTTTGAGCACAAGAGTGTCCATCAATACACATAGCATCAGGACACCCTTGGCAGGAGATCTATGATCGACTTAATAGACGTTTCAGGTGACCTTCAGCCATGTGTCTTGGACACTCGGGCAAAGACAGGGGCAGAGCTGTCCACTGATCACTACCTGGTGGTGAGTTTGATTCGTTGGCGGAGAAGGAGGCCGGAAAGACTTGGAAGACCCAAATGTACTGTGAGGGTCTGCTAGGAACATCTGGCTGAGCCCTCCGTCAGGGAAGTCTTTAATTCCCACATCTGAGAGAGCTTCAAACAGGTACCGAGGGACGCTGGTAACATTGAGTCTGCTTGTGTTTGTAGCTGTGGTTGCAAGGTCTCTGGTGTCTGTCGTGGCAGCAACCCCCAAACCCGGTAGTGGACACTGGAAGAAAGGGATGCTGTCAAACTGAAGAAGGAGTCCTATCGGGTCTGGCTAGCTTGTGGGACTCCAGAGGCAGCTGACAGTCATCTGCAGTTCTAAGCGAGCTGCGGCTTAGGCTGTAGTGAAGGGAAAAACTGGGAGGGAGTCCTGGGAGGAGTTTGGTGAGGCCATGGAGAAGGACTATCGGTTGACCTCGAAGAGGTTAGGACCAAAGCTTGTAAACAAATCCATGTGACTCAAGATCTCTTCAATCATTGGCCAGGAACTACGAAGCAGGTCAAAACAACAAGAGAAAGTTGGAGGTGCAGCGCTTAAAATCCTCATCGAGATGGCTAACTTATTAAAATGCAATATTTCGATTACCAGTTGTGAATGTCAGGAACAACAATTTTCCTTTTAATTTGGTATGACGGAGTAAGTCTGCAAGATGGCTAATGGCAAGAAGACGTGCCGTGTGTGCTTGCCTTAGATTTGTCAGCGGCTCACCATTGGCTTCATTCCTAATCTGTTGACATCATGTGACCTCTGGCTACAGTGGCCGTTTTGGTCCACTTACTCTCCTCCCAGAGTATTTGTAATTAGACTGAGGAATTTTAGAGTGAACCAAAGCTCACTTCGATTGGAAATGATCTCAGTCCACTTAGAAAGATGGGTCATAGAGCGGTTCCTGGTCCCGAACCAGGGTTTGGTTGGGTGTATAAAGTGTATATATATTCCTGATTATCGGGGAAAGCAAATTGTGCTTCACTTTAAGCGAAACAAATATGTTCAGTTAGAATTTACCCTTAGATACGCATTGGGACCACTTGATGTTCTCAATGGTCCTAAGAGCCCAACTATCAAAGCCATCTGTTCTTGTCCGTCTCTAATTGACACCTATCTCCAATAGCCGCCCGGTCAAATGGATGTTCATTACTGTTAGACACCAGTGTAGTGATGGCCAAGACACGCTAATTTGATTTACCGGTTAAACTTTGTGCGGTGGCATGCGCCAAAGAACATTTCGATGAGAAATCCGCACCAGATTTTGACGGTTAACTGTGCCTTTATCCTAAAGAAGAAGAAGACTTCAAACCTCAAGCAAGATGCAAGACTATTTAAGAAAAGCATAATGTGGCAGAAAACAGAAAAAATCATAAAAAGTACTTTTAAGAGAACCCCAAGTGTAACTGCCTCAGTGCCTTTTTCCAGACTTCGTTTTCTGGTACTATTGGATTACAGCAACATGCACTCTGAAGCCACCCATATTTTAAATGAAAAAATGCATCCTGTGGTCTCCTGACATGTGGACACATGCAGCGCTCTCTCAGAGATGGAGGTTTGCAGTTTTTCTTCCGCACAATTTGTTAAAAGAGAAAGGTCTGGCACCAAGCGTTCATCATCTTTACCTGTCTGTCTCCATTTTCTGAGCAGCCATTTGGTTACTGCTCTTTGTTGTGAGGAATGCTCCAGTTCTTTGTGCTGTTACTCTTTTTTGATTCAGGCTTCATCCACCCTTTTGGCATGGATCATCTTCACTCAGACAGCTGTCTGTTGCTGTCAGATCATTCAATATCTGTTTAGTTTTGAACTGTTTTCATCTTTGCAGCTGTCCTGAAAATGGTTTTGTTTTAATCTTCTCACCACTGTTAGTCTCAAGACTTCATGTTGCAAAGCAGGGTTGGGCGATAAAACAATTTTTCCTTGATAGTAAAATAAGTCTATTGTAATACACTTTTATTTTAAAACGTCCGAAATTAACACTTGCCAGTCATGAGTATTTGACCCCTCTTTGGCGAATAAAAGTTAGTGTTAGTCACCACGTAGAGAGTAAATGTTTGTGTAAAATTAGTCATGTTTATTAGCTCTTCTTCTGATAAATTTCTTTTGTCCTCTTCTCCTCCATCGTCTGCACGCAAGGTAAGCAAAACACACACGACGTGAAACACAACACCCTACAGCTGCAGTCACTTCACCTGTGCAGCATTTAGTTTAGCTGATGAAACAGCGAAACGTGGCCATTTATAACAGGATCCATTTAGAACTGGAGGATAAAGCTGCTTCACTTAAAACAGTAACAGACAGATTAATAAAATGTGTTGATTTAGTGACAGTGCTGTTGTAATACTATGATGCTACCTTGGTAGCCGCTCATGTTATGGTGCTAAATAGCTGTCTTGTGTGATCACGGACTGGTTTAAGTCAGACAGTATTTTCACAGACTGGCTTTTAAGACACGGCGGACAAAAACAACCAGCTTAATTCATAGGACATGCATAAAAGCTGTATTTTCTAATAATAACAGAATTAAATCCACTGTTTTAGCAGCATCTGTGTAGCATAACAGAGTCTGTATTACACTGAAAACTGTGACCTGTTGAGTTCAGTAATGATATATAATGACAGCAACCCAAAACATTCTACTGTTTTCAGTTTTTTTTGTTAAGATTTAATATAAAATGCAATGAAGGCAGAATTAGAAAGTCTTCACTAAATCTATCCTTGTTTTCTCAGCATGTTTGAAAAACAACAAAGTTCAGACCTTCACAGTAGCCACAGTCTGAACTACCAGAAGAAATTCAGAGAATTTGCTTTTAGTTCCTATCTAATTCACAGGATGTTGATTAAAATGTTTGCCAATTTGATGTTTGTTCTGTAAAACTTAAACATTAGAATTTATTTGTAGAATTAATGTTTTGTTTTTAAATGAAACTGATCAAGTAGTTTATGTCAGGGTTGACGTGAGGACACAAATGCAGACGGCACTCGTAAATGACAAAAAGTCTCAGCTTTATTCAAGTCAGGGCACCCAAAGCTGAACACGAACTCATGAAGCTACCAAAACCACCCAACAAACAGTGCAAGGGAGATGAGGACTTATAACCAGAAGGAGATGACAGGACAAGTGGCAACATGTGTGCCACATTAGGGAGGGAGAGAAGACAATAGGAGTGGAGAGTCAAGAGACCTGAAAGACATGTGAAACACAGCAAACAGGCACCATCAACAAAACAAACCAAACCAGGAAACGTACAAACAAAAAACAACCACAGTCCTGAGTCCATAACCCCACAGTTTAGTGTTCTGTTATATTGATCTCTTTTGAAACTTTCTATTTTCAGCTTAGCTTGTAATATTTACGCCTTTCTTTATTTTTCTGTGGAAAGAAACTGCTGCATCATGTTCCTTCAGTGCATTTGTTATGTTGAAATATGATAAGAAATAAATATTAAAAACTATACAACATGATGACACATTTCCCCAATGCGCCACAGAGCATTCAAATTTGATATAGTTATTTTGTTTACGTCGTGACATGCGTGTATCATTATTGCTTGATATGAAAAAAACTATATGATTGTTGGTTCTGGGCCAACTTGTTTTTTTTTTATGTGCTTGCTACTCCTTTGAAGCAGGACCCTAACCCTATTATTTGTTTTCAGAAATACTTCAGGTTTTTGCGACTATGACTGAGTCTTCTGCATTTGAATCATCCAAAATCACATTTTTTTGACAGTGAGATGAGCTGAAATATTTGAAAACGTTTTTTGCATACACAGACTCTTATCAGCACACTTACACTTACATGCTTTACATTTGCCCATTGCCTTTTGTAAGGTGATCATTTTACACCATACATATAAAAATGTTTTCTCATCTGAACTCTGAAGGTTCTTTAGAAGAGTTTGGTTTTGTAGTTTTGTAGAATATGGATCTAACATGATAATTGCCTTCACAGGTTCTTCTGAGCCATCATAATGGTTCATCAAAATGAAAAATTCATGGTGTCTTTTTTAGAGATATTTTATATGTACACTATCTATCTTTAGGCTTTTGTTTGGCTACTTCTACACCAAGTGTGTGGAAGTAAATCTCAAAAGAAAAGTTCAAAACAAAAAGCTTAAACCAAAACTTGTGAAAAGATTGAGAGGTGGTAAGAAAGGATTCCAACTCCCACTCTAGCAGCAGTGATGTGTGATCGTCTGTAAATTCAGTTGTAAGTACAGATGTTCCATATTAATCCAGTTTATGTTGCAGACATGGTTCAGAAAGCTTCAGGGCAGGGGCATGTAAGACTGAGAGTCATGTTTCTGTGTAACACCTGGACCTGTGCACCCCCAAACTTGACTCTGCTGTAGTTGCCGGGGCCATAATGACAAGGTGAGATTCACAGAAAAAAAAGACATGAGGTAGTTGTTGCCTATCATTAGTGGACTCAGTCATTCATCTCTCTAGAATGTGAGAAAATAAATAGGCCTAACAAATGGCAGAAAGATGTGCAGTAAAGGTGCAGGCCCAGGGGACCCGAGACAGTAGTTTTCTACTTTCTTTGTTTGCTCCTCTGATGAGTCACTAGAAAAGCTGAAATCAATGCCATAGTGGCTCTGATCCTGCTGATAAGAGTTTTTAAGAGAAAGCTCTTACAGGTTGATTTAGATGTTGAGGAAGAACTAGCAGCAGAGCAGCAGTGTCCTACCATAAACATGGGAAGAATCCAAATTGCTTCCCTACCCCTACGGCTCCCCCCTATCCCTACATTCAATTCTCCAATCGGAGAGAAATGAAAAAATAGTATCTTCATGTTCAGACGTTACTACTACTGTCGCTGCTCATCTACGTTAGCGCGTAGCTGAGGAGTTCTTCAGAAATTCACTTTTGACTTGTGGGTGGGACTGGTGGTACAGAGCAAGCCTCAGCTTATGTCCCATCATCATTTTGTTACACTCTCTCCCGCTAGCTTAAAGCCCCACACAGCCCCAAGCAAAAATGACGAACAATATTGGAGCTATCCACAAAACTGTACAGTTTTGATCCAGATTCCAGATGAATCTATTTGTCTGCAAGTCGATGGATCAGAATGGAGCAGTACAGGGGGTTTGTGGCCCACCCATTTTAGTTTGTATGTCACAGCTGAGAGCTTCAAACTGCTTTCTTAAAGAAAAACTCAGAAACTCACCTTTAATCTTATTTTTTTTAATGTATGTCCTCCATCATGAGAAAAATACTGCTAGAACATGTTTAAAAAAAACAACAAAAACACAATTTTCATTGAAGTGGGTCTTTAAACATGAGCGAATGCAGAAACACAGGTCAGCAGAAAAACAGGTAAGCAGAAAACCACATTAAGGAAAAGAAATCCTCATTTCTGTTTCATTTGTTTTAAAATGGCTGTAAAGAGCAGCATTTCTTTACAAAATGCAGTGGGTTAAGGGTTTAATTGTATAATTGTCACAATGTTTACCTGAAACGTTAAAAACCACAGAAATACACAAATCAAAGCCTTGCAAGCAAAGATCAGCTGCAGAATGCAGGCCAGCTGTTTGAGAAGCTAAACAGACATGTCATCTTGCCGGACCTCTGACCTGTAGGGATGTGCGCCTCACTTAATGGACCACTGGAATGGAACAGGTGATCATGGGGCACTGTGCCACAGAAACAAGGGGGGGCATTGTTGTTTTGTTTTTCATTGGGTTTGGGGCTTTTGCGCAGCATTAAGGCTATGGCTTAGAGATCAGGTGGCAGAGATGGGGTCCAGATCCTCGTAAGTATGACAGCTTGTCATGTCAAACATAAGGAGTTAAGGGTCCTGGAGATTCCTGGAGCACAGGAAGTGTTGGAAGCCATATGTTCTATTTGTTACTGTCAAAATAAAGGCGGGGAAATGGATATTTATATCCATATGGATAAAAAAGGCAAGTCCAACAAAACGCTCTTTAGAATTCTTTGATTGTTCAAGTGGAAGTCTTAACTTGTTTTTGTTGCTAATCCTGATATTCAAGGGTTGGTGCTTCCTGAAGGAGCACTTTTGTTGTTATTGGGACTGTTCAGGAAGGTTAAAGACCCACTGAAATAAAAACAGTGTTTTTGGTATTTTAAACATTGCAGCATCTTTTCTGATGATGGAGATTAAAGATTAAAGCTGTGTTCCTGAGTGTGTCTTTATTCAAATTGGGATAAATTAGGATCAGATGAAAACGTGCGATTTGAAAAAGCTTGGGTTTGTGACGCAGCAACTGACAAGAGCAGGACAAGACTTACTGCCCCCCCCCCCATATATATATATATATATATATATATATATATATATATATATATATATATATATATATATATATATATATGTATATATATATATATATATATATATATATATATATATATATATATATACATCTTAGTTTTCCTCGCTTCTGAGCTGCCATTTGGCTCAAAATTGTACAGCTGCAAAAAAGTTGACTTGACTGGATGGAATTCAGACCAATCAGTGTGAAGCCTCTTGTGATTAGCTGGTTTGGTGGAACATTTGTTGTTGAACCTTGTTTTATTGTAATGTGAAAGCAATAAGTTAAAAAGCAAGTTTGTTTTTGTCCAACTTTTTCAATGAAACCATTCTGTATGCTGGAATAAAGGTGGGTCTCACAAGTTGTTTAGTTGCACTCTGCTTTCATAGCTGCTCAGTTTCTGCTGACTGCACAGATCAGATTGCCTTCCCTCTCCAGGGCAGAAGACAAATGAGTGGTCATCAGAAGCTGGCATGTGGCAATTTGAGTGATGATTTAACCAAAATCAAGGAGCTGGATCCTAAACATCAATTTACTTTAGTGTGGAGATGTTGAACGGACCTGTCAGACAGTCAGAGAGGCATGAGTCCAGCATGCACAGGTCTCAGCTCAGAAAGACTGCTTTTATGAAGTTAGATTTGTTGTTTAAGTATCGTCTGTCAGTAAAACTGTTTTGTAATTGTAATGATTGGTGCATCAGTAAAAATGCTTTGTAACTGTGGAAAAAAAATGTCCATCTGTAAAAAAATGTTTGTGGTTGTAGTACGAGATTTGTGTGTAAAAATGTTTTGTACTTAGAAAAAAGATTCTCTGTCTGTAACGAGACATCTTTTTTATCCATTCCACCTTAAAAGTCAGACTTGCTAAAGCTGGCAGGCATCTCTGAAAAAAAAGTAAGCACAGAAAATGTTCCTGTGTTAAAAGGAAATACACGATGAATCAGGATTTATGTTGGGATTTTTGTCACAAAATATCAAGGCATACAATCCTTCAAAACAGTATGTCAAACAAACAGAAGGTGAAGACATATTTTGCTTTTGTTCTCCTACCATGCTTCTGATCGGCAGATCCATGCAAGCACAGAAAAAGGCTGCTTATTGGTTGATTTGTTGCAATTAGATTTGTTGCTAAAGTTTTGTTAAATTAAAAAAAAATGTCTCCTTAAATGTGTGGTTGATTTCTGTTTTATTGGATTATTTGCAGGCCAAATATTTCAACAAAAATGAAACATTACTTGTCTTACCACCATTGGTCTTTAATTGTCTTCAGATTTTCTTTCCAGAAATCTCTGGCGGCATGTCAAACAGGTTTTATTTCTCTCTGTCATTTAGTTTAGTGCACTGAAAATGCTGCTCCGACAGAAAGTGTTGAAACTTGGCTCCAAAGCACAGTTCAACTTTTGCTTGATGTGCTCGACCGTGGGGCTGAA
The DNA here is from genome assembly GCA_014656515.1 of Oryzias celebensis. Taxonomy (NCBI): domain Eukaryota; kingdom Metazoa; phylum Chordata; class Actinopteri; order Beloniformes; family Adrianichthyidae; genus Oryzias; species Oryzias celebensis. The sequence continues at coordinate 8,220,330 of BNCR01000009.1, read as the reverse complement.
GATTGTGCTTTTTAGAAAAGCATGCTAAGCAGCAGCCAACCCTGGCTGTTTTATAAAGTTAGATTTGTTGCTAAAGTATTTTTAAAGTCTGTAAAAAAAGTTTTGTAACTGTAACTGTGTGTGTGTAAAATGTTTTGCACTTGTAGAAAAAAATTGTCTGTCTGTAAAAAGATTTTGTACTTGTCAAACAAATGTGTCTGTTAGTAAGATGACGTCTTACACACAGACAAAGCATGCATTTTTACGAACAGACAAACATTTGCTTCAGACTGTTCTAATTTACCACACCAAAAAAATAAGAACTTTTCTGATCAATCCAAAAAATATTGAAGACAAACTTCTTATAAATACCATAATGTATATGTTGATATTGGCTGCTTTATTCTACAGTTTGTCCCAGACAGTAAGACAGTCTGTCTTTTTAGTGTGGTTTTATGTCACATTTTAACACAAAATAAATGATAGACAAACATGAAAAACATTAAATGGAAAGCAACGACATGCAATAAATTGTTCACAATGAAATTTGTTTACATAAAGTATTAGACTGAGGTTTACATATTTGGTGTGGCTTAGGGGTTGCTTTGCCAAATTTTGCAGTTGCTAGGGCTCCTGCTGCTGCTCCTGGTCTCATGTAAACTTTTTATGAACGCACATTCAGACCTTCCTGCATGTTACTCAAAGCAGGGTTGCATCCTTCAAGCCTGATATTCAGTTACAGAAAAAGCCAAAATAGCTTGGCGTTGTCCCTACGGCGCCCAGCTGCAGCTGCTTTGTCTGCCACCAAAATAATCGGAGCTGGAGGCAGAATGACGCCGTCCTCACAGAGGTTGGCTAAATATGGACTGTCCAAGACCCACAAGGCCCAAGGCTCAGCTGCAGGTCCAATATCAGCAAACAGACCGGGCACACAGTTAGCAGAACTGAATAGCCAAAAACTTCTAAAAATTCTGATGAGTGACAAACAAAAAAAATCTGTTTTAATGTTTACAGGCACAGAGAGATGGAGAACTTCACAAAAGTGCATGCAAAGAAGAGGAATCCTCATTACTGCAGGGTGACGCCAGCTCCTCTGTTTCCCGTCTTCCTTGGTTCTGCTAGAGAACCTCACTGCTGTGACTTCACTTTGCAGATTTACTCTGTTTGGTTGTCCCCTTAAACTCAGGACAGTGACTGTGGGGTTCAGGTCTACATTATCAGCCTTCGCAAAAAAGGTTCAGCAGGCTTTATTCTGATGGACATGGTCTTCACCAGAAACCAGGATAACCCTAAGACAAGAACCTTTCACAAAATGAAGCAGGAGCATCCTAGATTGAGCAAAAGAACCATCAACACAGCCAATGTGGCAACAAGGCAGCAGCATGTTTTCCGTGCAGACACAGAGTACCATCAGTTTTTAATTCTGTGGTTTAGAAGAGCCTCTTCTTAGTATTGGAATCATTGATTTGTGAAAAATTATTTTGTGTGCTGAAGGATTTGAAGGATCTCCATGCACTTTCTGTTACTGCACCAGTCTCATAGCTGACCGTGGATCTGAGAATGGAAATCCAACTTGGAGGCTGACAGTTGAAAAATGAGTTTTAGGTAATCGTAGCTGAGAACTTTTAGGCTCAGTTTTCTGCAGCATTTAACAATAAAGCACCATTCTGAGGTTACTTCCTCTCTTAGAAAAGCTAAACTGGAACAAGTGTGAATGCTTTGTGATGAGTGGTTAGTCTGAGGATTTTATAGCCAGAAGGACTGCTGGGAGCATATTTCAATTTATGATCTCCTGCTTCCTGAACTCAGCATCTTGTAGCTGCTAAAAGGTTTCCTTCATGGGAGGCAGCTTTTCAAATTCCAAAACCTTTACAAATTGAAACTAAACTTTCTGAGCTTGTAAAGATTCCAAAAAAGTAAGAGCTAATGTCCACTTCCTTCTGTTTGATCCTAAAAACAACATGTAAAAAAACAAGCAATCAATCAACCAACCATTGTGTCTTCTGGGACTATGGCAGAATTAAGGAAATGTGATTCCATAAAAAATGAATAAAATTAATCTCTCATTTCTCCCACCTTACATTGGCTCTCTTGAGACCCGTTTGACCTTTTATTATTTGACAACTGTCTATGGTTTCAGTCTTCTTTAGGGTGCTGATTTTTTTTTTTATAAATCTTGAGATCTGTTGTCATAATTAAGTTTTTATAAACAAGTTCCTATGGAGGAGTGGACTCACTCTAGCTGAGTTTGTAGTAATGCCTTTACATCCATGCAGAATGAGAACAAGGAAAACTGACACTTTTGTGAATTATCTCAAGGGTTCCAGTCTGTAAATTTCCAAAGAGGATTAGACCCATCAGTTGTCACATACCTGGGTGTATGAAAATAGTTATCAACATTTGCCCGCCACTCCTGTAAGGGAGCTCCAGTTACACCTACCCTCAGGAACCATTGGGTAGTTAATTTCCTCAGTCCAGCCTATAATACAGGGTGTCAGGCAGGAGGGATTTTATAGTCTTTGGGATCCTGATGAGTTTGAACCTACAACTCCTCTACTAAAATGTTTACTAAAATGTTTAAATACATTCATTCATTCATTCATTCATTTTCCAAACCGTTTTATCCCTTTCGGGGTTTTGAGGTTGCCGGTGCCTAATCCAGCTACTCGTGGGCGAAGGCAGGAGACACCCCCGGACTGGCCGCGAGTCTGTCGCAGGGGCCACAATCACACACCCATACCCACTCACATCCACACCTAGGGACAATTTAGAGTGACCAATTAACCTATGAAGCATGTTTTTGGACAGTGGGAGGAAGCCAGAGTCCTTGGAGAAAACCCATGCATGCACGTGGAGAACATGCAAAAACATGCAACATGCATGTTTAAATACAGTGAAAATTAAATAAGATCACCAGAACTAGTTACCTCTATGATACATTTTTCAGTGAATAAAAACTCTCTCCAAAATATACAACCTCTGATGTAACCTAGATTATGAAGTCTCAATTCATACAACAAAATGGGATGCAGACTTAGGCAGAAGTACAGACACAAGCTTCTGTTCAGAAATGTGTCTAAATACCTTCAAACTAGCAAAAAGTTCAAATCTACAACTAATCCAATTTAAAACTCTTCTCGGAATGTACTATACTGGACAGAGGATGTTCAAGATGGGTCTCAAAAACTCAGACATTTGTGAGCATTGTGATAGTAATTTACCTGACAATTACATGCATGCTCTGTGGTTCTGTACACCTGTCCAGGCTCTCTGGCAACAAGTATGTGCTGATTTATCAGTCTGGCTTAAGGTTTCAATCACAGCCTCACCTTCACTTTGTGTGGGGGACGAAGAAACCTCAGGGTTGCCCACATGAAGGAGAGATCCTCAACCCCGGATGGACAGGTGATGTGCTAGAACTATTAAAGAAAAGTGAGCTTAATTAATTCTATAACTACATGCTTGAATAACAAGTATATGTCTTTTAGATAAACACGTCTAGATAAACAGCTTCAAGTTAAGATAACAGCTAGATATTTAAGTAAACAGCAACATGTTTGAATAGAGTAGCAGATGGGCTTCATCCAGTAGGAGTTGTGGAAACAGCTGGGTTTGCTGGACGTGCCAGAGGCAAGGTCACGGCCAAAGACAGGAGCGGGAAGAGTCAAAAGCGAGGTCATAGCCAAAGACAGGAGCACAGGTGAGATGAGGCCACGTCCAAAGACAGGAGTACAGGCGAGGCGAGGTCACGGCCAAAGACAGGAGCGAGAAGAGTCAAAAGCGAGCTCACAGCCAAAGACAGGAGCACAGGCGAGATGAGGCCATGTCCAAAGACAGGAGTACAGGCGAGGCGAGGTCACGGCCAAAGACAGGAGCAGGATGAGCCAAAGGCGAGTTCACGGCCAAAGACAGGAGCACAGACGATCCACCAGGAATAAGAAATCTCTCCCGCTTCCCCGTTGGGGAGTGGGAAAGAGGGACAACACGTGAATCGCACTGCACCAAACAGAGGCATGATAAACAAAATAAAATAATGCAATGGCAGATGGCAAGTGATGTAATGAAGATTGCAGGTGGGGGTAGTGGGGATGGGAGAAGGATGCAGACCCAGGTTAGGGTAGGGGGGGGGGGTGGTACAGACCCAGGTTAGGGTAGGGAGAGAGCAAGGGGGGGAGGGTGTAGGAGGCGGATGAAGAGTGAGTAGGAGCGGGTAGAGCCAGTGTGGTAAACTTCATTACAGTAGGTGAGGTAGAGGAGCAGTAAGTTAAATATTCTCTGATTGCTAGATAGCCTGGACATAAGCCTGTCCAAGAGGAATGTTTTTAAGCCTGACTTTGAATGTAGAAAACTGTGTCAGCCTCTTTTACATGAGCTGGAGTTTATTCCATAAATAAAGGAGCTTGGTGGCTAAAAACTCTACCTCCAACTATGCTTTTAGAAATTCTACGAATCACAAGCAGCCCTGCATTTTGTGAGCAAAGTGTTCTGTTTGGTTGGTAAGGCACTATGAGATCTTTAATATAGGATGGGGCCATCCCATTCAAGGCCTTATAGGTTAGCAGGAGGATTTTGAACTTGATTCTAGATTCAACTGGTAGCCAGTGAAGTGAAGGTAACACAGGATTAATGTGTTCTCTTCTGCTGGTTCCTGCTAACAATCTAGCTGCTGCATTTTGAACAAGCTGAAGACTTTTTAAAGAACTTTTAGGACACGCTGTTAGCAAAGAGTTACAGTAATCCAGCCTAGACGTAACAAATCCATAGATGAGTTTTTCAGCATCGCTTCTAGATAATATATTTCTGATCCTAGAAATATTGTGTAGGTGAAAGAATGCAGTTTTACAAGCCTGTGATATGTGAGCCTTAAATGATAAATCCTGATCAAATAAAACCCCCAGGTATCTAACTGTGGGATTGGAGGCTATATTTACACCAACCAGAGAGACCATCTGAACAGGTAGGGTATCTCTGAGGTATTTTGGACTTAGTATAATGACCTCAGGTTTTTCTGGGTTTAAGAGGAGGTAATTAACTGTCATCCAAATCTTGATGTCACTAATGCAGGCACTAAGTTTCTCTAAGCGGTCATTCTGGTCGAGTTTAACGGATAGATACAACTGTGTATCATCCGCATAACAGTGAAAATTAATCCCGTGTTTCTTGATTATATTCCCTAGAGGCAGCATGTAAAGCATAAACAGGATGGGTCCTAGAACTGAGCCCTGTGGGACTCCGTGGCTAACTCGACTGTAATGGGAGAAATGTCCATTTACATAAACAAACTGGTACCTATCAGATAGATAGGATTTAAACCATTGAAGGGCAAATCCTCTGATCAATATGTCATGCTCTAGTCTCTGGAGTAAGAAGCTGTGGTCTATAGTGTCAAAGGCTGCACTAAGATCTAACAGGACCAGAATAGAGATTAGTCCCTTTTCTGTGACCAGTAACAAGTCATTAGTGACTCTAACTAGTGCAGTTTCAGTGCTATGGTGAGGTCTGAACCCTGACTTGAAATCTTCGAAAAGGCTATTGTCCTGTAGGTGGGAGTATAGCTGTTTAACTACAACTCTTTCTAATATCTTTGAGATAAAGGGGAGATTTGATATTGGTCTATAATTGGCCACAATGCCAGGATCTAAACTGGGCTTTTTCAGAAGAGGTATTTAAAATATTTTATAAATTAAAATATTTAAAAGACTGTGGCACATAACCTGTTTCTATGGAAGTATTTATAATAGTTAAAATTGATTCATTGATTGAGGGGAAGGTTTCTTTTAAAAGCTTAGTGGGGATTGGGTCTAAAAGACAAGTTGAGCTTTTGGAGGATGTAATAAGCGATGTTAATTCTGCTAGCTCTACAGCAGTGAAGGAGTCTAATGTTACAGAGGTTTCTATAGATGCCTTTGTTTTTACTGTTTTAGCCTGCTCTGGGCTGACAGTAGGGATAACTTTGTTCAGCTTTTGTCTAATATTTAGGATTTTACAATCGATGAATGAAAGAAATTCCTCAGAGCTGAGAGTAGCAGGGAAATGTGGTTCCACTGAGCTGTGACTGCTAGTCAGTCTGGCTATAGTACTAAAAAGAAATCTCGGATTATTTTCATTCTGTGCTATTAAAGCTGAATAGTATTGGGTCCTGGCTTTACGAAGAGATTTTTATAATTTAAAAGGCTATATTTCCAGCTATTCATAGACTGCTCTGAGCCGGATCGGCGCCATTCTCTTTCTAACTTACGAGTTACTTGTTTAAGGGAACGTGTTTCAGCGTTGTACTACGGTGATACTCGATTTTGTCTAAATATATTTTGTTTCAAAGGAGCAACAACATCAGGGTTTCTCCTGAGGGCCTCCATGGAGTCGTCAACAAATTTATCATTTTTTCTGGGACTGAAACTATGGGAGCTGCCCTCAGAGTTTATGCTCAGCATGTTACTAAATATTATTTGGACTGTAAGTTTGAATTCAGATACAGAACAGTCAGTCAATGTTCTTCTGAGCTGTTCTTTATTTATTGGAGTGGTGGAATTCTCTAGAACAAACTTAAAGGTGATTAGAAAGTGATTTGAGAGTATGGGGTAATGAGGCAGCACAGTCAGCTGGCTGATCTCTATACCATGAGTTAAAACAAGGTCTAGGGCGTGCTTGTGACAGTGAGTGGGTTCCTTTACATAATGTGTGAAACCAACATTATCTAATAAAGCTGAGAAAGCATTTCCTCGACAGTCACTAGAGTCATCAACATGAATATTAAAATCCCCTACTATTATTATTTTATCAGAATCTAAAACAATAGTCGATATAAATTTTTGCAAACTCAGTTAAAAATTAGTACGGTCAAGAGGACGATAAATAATTATTAATAAAACAGATTTTGTAGTTTTCCTGTTTGAGTGATTTATAGACAATATTATGTTTTCAAAGGAACTGTAAATGTATTTGGCTATAGTGTTAGGAAGTAAGCTAGACTGTTATATTACTGCTAACCCACCTCCTTTCCCAGAAATCCTGGATTTCTAATAGTTATTATAATTAGGGGGGGAGCTTCATTCAACCTAACATAGTCATCCTGTTGGAGCCAGGTTTCTGTTAGGGCCAGCAGGCTAACTTTGTTATCATTGATTAACTCATTGACTAAAAGGGACTTGGAAGAAATGGATCTAATGTTTAATGTAAGCCACATTTAATGACATCATGATTTTGCTTGTTGTTATTGAGAGTATGTGTAGCTTTTACTTTTAGGTATCTGTATTTCACTCCTTTCACTTGCCTATCAGTACAAAAGCTAAAACTAGCAGCTGCTGTACTAACTCTGTGTTGTGCTGGGGTTTGCATCAGCGCTAAAGGGAACTCAGAGGACAGTTTTAAACTGCTGCTCTGTGCCCAGAACCTGTCCCTGCGTTGTCAGGTTGTACGGTAATGCTAGAAGAAATGTTTTTAGAAAGAAGAGCGGCGCTGTCAAAAGAGGGATGGATGCCATCTCTACGCATGAGACCGGGCTTTCCCCAAAACGCGCTCCAATTGTCTACAAAGCTAATGCTATGTTGTGGGCACCATTTGGCTAACCAGCAATTAAATGATGAAAAGCGGCTGTACATTTCATCACTGACTAGGTTTGGGAGGGGACCAGAGAAAATGACAGTGTCCGACATCGACTTAGCAAGTTTACACACAGACTCAACGTTTCATTTAAGAACTTCTGATTGTCTCCGTCCGGCGTCATTACCGCCTGCGTGAATCACAACTCAACGGAACCTGGGTTTAGTCTGAACTAACATTCTAAGGTTTCGTTCTATCTCACCAACTCTGGCTGCCGGATAACACCTGACTGTGGCTGTCGGGAACTTCACGTGTCTGACTTCAGAGGAGCCGATGACTAGAGTTGACAGTTCACCTGGCGTGTTGCCGAGGGGAGAAAACTTATTATGTAGCGGGAGCTTCGGTAGCTCTTAGTGTTTACATTTAGCACCATGCTCTTTCCCACCGGTACAAATCCATCCTCGGTTCTCCCCGGCTGTTGCCCGGGAGGGGCTTTGGTGCTCGGCAGTTTCGTTCCGGTATTGCGAGCTGCACTGTGGGTAATAATCTGGCTAACAGGTTTAGCATCCGATGTGCGTAGCAGCGCCTCTAACTGCTCTAACCTGGCCTCCAAGTCTAAAATAAGGCAACACTTAAAACATCTGCCACTATTTTCAGTAAAGGAGGCAGGATCTTCACTGAACATTTTGCAGATGGAGCAGGACAGAGGAGTGAAAGCAGACGACGTGGAAGCCATGCTAGCACTTATCAAAGGCTAGCAGTGTTTGGCTAAGGGGAAGAAACTATGTCGCAAACTGCTTAGACAGCAGTGGCTAACACAGTAGTTACTCACTAGAATGCTAAAGAGGACACTCATAATGTTTCAATACCAAACAAGATAACACTAAGTTAGGTATTAACAAAGCAGACTCTCAATGACAGGGGCAGCAAAGACCAAACGGTGGTTATGCTTACCCGGAAAAATACATCCTCCCTCGCAGCAAAGACCAAAGACTGGTTACACTCACCCGGAAATGACGTCCTCCCTCGCAGCAAAAAAAAAAAAAAGCACCAACATAGACCTCATTTCAAGGCTGTGATCATCACCAACATGAAAGACTTTGAGAAGTGTGTGGTCACGGATGTCTAAGTCTTTATTTGAAATAAGAATCAAAAATGATTTCAAGAAAATATGGCTCCCGGGATTTACCACTGACTCTTAGATCAACTTTGACCTGATTTTCAGCAGTGATTTCTGCCCTGTAGACAACACAAAGTCTGTAGTCATAACAACAAGTAGAACTTTATAAACTCTGTTCTAACCTGAAGGACGGCTGTTAATTAGGCAGCTGAACGCAGGAATACCGTCTTGGCCAAAGGCATTAATCATATCACTTGACATATTTCCCTGAAATGTGATTAATGTCAAAGGATCTACTAATGAAACAACCTGCATTTATTGATTCTATGCATCTGATTAAAGTAAATGATCTTTCAGACACAAATGATTTATTGTTGCCTCTTTCTATACTTGATCTGAAGAAATGACTTGTCTGATGAAGATAGCCAGCATTTACTTGATATTTACTGATTTTGATCTTTTTGTTTTGTTTTGTCTTTGTTTATTCTTTACTTTTTTCTTTAATAACTATTATTGTTTTTATTATCATTTTTGATTTATTCACATCACTGATTTTTTTTATATGAAACTATTCTTAAAAAGAAAAACAATTTTGATCATTATTCTCTATTATTATTATTTTTGCATAAGCTCCAATCATGTCTAAAATAGTGTTCTACTTACATGCAAAGCAGTATGACTTATTGTTACTCAAGGATGTTTAATTACCTGTATACAGTCAGAACAGTATAAAGACCTGATTATTAGTTATGAACCGGTTGATATCAAATGTAAAGTAAATGGTATGGTTGAGTCGGGGTGGGATTATATAAGTTCGCTTCCTTCCACTCCCTTTCAAGCAGTCAATTTTTTGATGTCTAGTTATGTTTGACATGACTACTGTTGCAAATCTTTGTGGGTGTTGATTGTTACACATGTCTTGTATATCCTGTCTGCTTGAAATAAACCATTTCAAATCAAATCAAAATCAAAAAATGATGTACCAGAAGTAAAGCAGTAAAAGACGAGCTGTTGGATGACCTCCATTGTTGTTGCTTTTCTGGTTGTTGCATGGCAATGACTCAATAACACACACAATGGTCTACACCGCGCATGTGCCGTGAAAAAAAATTCATTATGCGCTCGTCATCACATTCATGCTACAATAGAGTCATGATTCATTTTTAAGAATTTTAGATTAAGCTATGAATATATGAATGACATTTGGTTAAGAATGTTTAATGGTTCTGATAATGATAAAGCTAAAGTCAAAAAACTTTCTTACACAACTAATTATCACCTATATTTACTAGATAATAGTTCACACATTTTCCCAGTTAATAGTTGTACTATTTTCACTTGATTGTTGAAGTTATTCACAGAAGTATTCTGTTTAAGGTCCAAACCAATAGAGTCACTTCCTGTCAGTTTTAGTAGGGACGGCTATAGTGCAGCGGTACAACGGTCAACTCTTTGATCGGAAAATTGCAAGTTTGATTGCTGCCTTGCCTTCCCATGTGTTGAAGTGTCCTTGGGTAAGACACTTAACCCTACATTGCCTCTGGTGGAAGGTTGGTGCCAGTGTTTGGCAGGAAAGCCTCCATCAGTGTGAATGTGTGTGTGAATGGGACTGTGATGGTAAAGTGCTTTTGGCCTTCAAGGAAATTAGAAAAGCACTATACAAGTATATGCCATTTACAACATTTAAATGACAAAAGAGGGTTAATAAAATAAAAATGTAGGACAATAAAACAGTACATCAATACATCCCTAAAATTAACCTAAGGTTACAATTTTCACATCCTCCAAAAGTGGAAGTCAGAGATTCAGGAATGCTTGGGTTTCTGCTGTTTGAGTTTCCCACATCATCTGACATGACTTGGACCGTGTCTGTGCAGAGAGCCACTGAATTATTCAGTGTGCTCATGTGAGTCACGAGGGCCAAAGACTTTCAGGAGAATTCCCACAACCCCAAAGGCATCTTCCACAAGCAGAAGACACCTCACTGCTGCATCTGCACAATTTCAGCTGTGCTGTGTTCAAACTATGCTCTTGTTGGGTCATTTTTTAAGTTAGAGGTGAGACATTTAAATGCAGAGTCAAACACTGGGTCCAACAAGACCCTAGCAGAATGGATGGATTTATACATATGTTATAAAAGAGCACAGGGAAACTTGGACATGTGAGCCTGTAAGGAAGGCCAGATAAACAAGGAAACACTGTACAAAAGAACTAATCAAAACTTCAAAAGAATGAATGACTCAGCCCTGGCCACTGATGAAGTCAAATGAAAGTATTTCTCTGTAGCCCAGATACGGCAGGTAGTTGATATTCCTTGATGCTCAGAAATTGTTTGGTTTGTTAATATTTCTCTAAGAGGGATTAGATGGACACAGATTAGCAGAAATTTATCAGATATGAATTAACATATGATACGAATAAGTTATGAATTTGTATAAACCTTTGTGCTTGGATTTATAAGATATTGTAGCGGCCTTCGTACCATGTAAGCCTAGATGGAGCAGAACTCAGCTAAGCTAACTAGCAAGGTGCTAGCGTCTATCGCCTAAACTCTTCTGGCAAAAAGAATGAGCTGACCCGTGTCTCATACACCGCAGGACCCCGGATAGCTGGAGAGTTCAGGAGGCATAATAAAATAGCAGAGTCCAATGCACTTGGCAGAACTTTTTAATATGCCAGCTTAACATTACACACACTCAACAGATTGAACATTGCAAAGGTCTTGCATAACAACGCTCAACTCACTCATGGTTCAACAGAACCAAACCTAACACCCACAATGCACCGGTGCCGTGTGCAGGATCACTACAATATCTTGGAAGGTAAAACAGAGAATCATTCTTTTATTGGACAAGATGGATTTTAATACCTGAGGTTCTGTTGTATACTCTATGGTTGAATTAGACGCATACTTGTATACAGTGAACCTCATCTGTAGTGAAACCAAACTTTATTTTTTGTGAAATGTTTTAGTAATCGTCTTTTTTTTGTTGTTGAAGTTGTTGGTTTTTTTTTTTACTACACTTAAAAAGAAATCCTAAGCAAAGATCTAGGTGTTTCTTGTGTTCAGCTTCACTTGTTACCCTCCTCGATTGGTCAGCAGATGGAGTTTGATGCTTAAAGAGAAATTTTTTTTTTAGATAAACTCGTTTTCTTTTGTTTTTCTGTGAATGACTGAGGTTTATTACAAGCATCTCCATTCCTGACTCCGTTTTTTTCCAGGTTGCCTGTTTGATGATCCAAAACCTATTGCAGGCTTGGGGTGGGGGCAGGCAGCTGGATTTATAGCTGCTAGTAGGCCAGTCAGCCAGTCATTTGTCATGCTGCAGTGTGTGAATTGTGTTTGGTTCAGGAACTAGAAGTGCATGCTTAGGGTTTGTAATGTAAACAATTAGTGAAAGTATTTTATAAATCCACATATTGCAACTGATGGATATTAATATTCATCAAACATTTTTACATGAAAGTGAATTCAAATCTAAACTGAAGGATGGGATTCTAAAGAGTCAAGTTTACACTTTGCTCTGAATGGGTTTTCCACAGGATTGGTTTGTACTGGAGGGAAGAACGCATAGTGCAAAAGACCAAAACTTAGAGCTCCAGAAGATCCCGGAACGTAAAAGGTTCTCCTCAGTCAGCAACACACCCACTGAAGCGTCAACTTTGGTCATTTGTTCCTCTGAAATCAGACATGTGAAGCTCACGGCAGCTACAGCCAGGTGTTATCCGGGGGCCAGAGTTGGTTGCATCGAAGGAAACCTAAGGATGTTAATCTTACGATATTTTAACTGATTAATGTACTAAAGAATTTGATAAATGAAGGAAATACACCTCCTTCTTTCTCATTTTATTCCTCTTCTCTACTAATTTTAAATTTGTACACCTTGATCCTCACTTGCAAACGTCCTTGGACAGGATGATATATCTGGGAACATGAAACTAACGGAGGATTAATTGTTTTTGTTGTTTTTAATATGTTATATAATTGTTAAGAAATATTGTTGGGAAAATCTCTTTGGTGTGATGTACAAGTTCCTATTGCAAGCCACAGCCTTCCAGTTCCACTTCATTCTGATACATCCATTTGCATCGATCTATATTTAGAAGATCAGAGGTTTGTATCCTGATTTGCCTTCTCATGTGTTGAAGTGTCCTTGGACAAGACACTGAACCCCACATCACTTCTGGTGGTTCTAAGTCAGGCCTTTAACGTATTATATTAACCTTATTATTGTTTTTCAAGGAAAGTAGAAAAGTGTTAAGTATTGACTCCATGTTTAATGAAGTCATGTCTGAAAAGGTTTTTTCTGTGTTTTCATTTTTGTTCTTAACAGACAAACACATCATGGAGGCCACATTCTTGCCAGGAGTGCACCTGCTACAGTAACGTGACCATTTGCAGGCAGATCCAGTGTTCAAACCCTCACTGTGACTTCAACAAGGTAAAATATTTCGTTGCAGATATTTAACAAAATGTCAGATAAAGGAAGAAAGGAAAAAAAATATTTTTCTTTTTTTTTTTGCGCAAATTTGTGTTTCATTGATAAACTATTAAAACTATCAAAGCAAGCTGTTTTGTCTGTGACAAAACGTTTTTTTTTTGTAGTCATTAACTTACCTGGGCTGCACTGTGGCACAGTGGTTAGCACTCTTGCCTCACAACAAGAAGGTTCCTGGTTCAAGTCCTGGCTGGGGGACTTGAAACAGTGTCATTAATGGGGGACCTTTCTGTGTGGAGTTTGCATGTTCTCCCCATGCATGTGTGGGTTTTCTCCAGGGACTCTGGCTTCCTCCCACCATCCAAAAACATGCTTCATAGGTTAATTGGTCACTCTAAATTGTCCCAAGGTGTGGATGTGAATGTGCATGGGTGTGCAATTGTGGCCCCTGCAACAAATTGGCAACCAGTTCAGGGGTGTACCCTGCATTCGCCCATGAGTTGCCAGGTTAGGCCCAGGCAACCTCGCAACCCCGAAAGGGATTTATGAATGAACACATTTTTCTTTTTTTTTTTTTATTGGGGGAGTCAAACATTCACACTACAGTTACATTATTTCCAGGTTACACATGATAATATACAGTGTATAATTTCAGTCAGTAAACCAGAGCATGTTGCTATCATGGTCATTTGTACTCTCCCTATTCCCCTCTCAATTTCTTTTTGAGAACACACACACACACAAAAAAGGAAAAATAGAACAGCTGCCAATCTCACCCATCCTTCCATAAAGTTAAACTCACAATGTATTTTTTTGTCATCCTTTAGAGAAGTATTTTATAGGAATTAAAGCATGTCTGGTCTGAGAGATCTAATATATTTGATCCACCTTGCCCACCATCTCGAACCTTTCTCTGTTTGCAGCTTTATTGCAAATGTGAGTCTCTCCATAATATAAATGTCATGTATAATTTTGTACCAATCTTCTAATGTTGGAGCATCTGGTTGTAACCACTTTCTTGTCAAGGCCTTCTTTCCTGCCATCAGTAATATTCTCATTAAATATTGATCTGCTGCAGATTGTATGTTTTGTATTATGGTTCCAAAATATAAAGCTGAGGCATTTAAAGCAATAGTTATTTGAAATATCGTTTCTAGGCTTTTATGAACTTCTTGCCAAAAGGGTGTTAGTTTAGGACAGTCCCAGAGTATATGGTAGTGGTTGGCTTCAGACGAACCACACAACCTCCAACAGCTTGTGCCGACACCTTGATGTCTCTTTTGACCAGGGGTGATGAAGAATCTGATGATGCTTTTCCATCCAAATTCCCTCCAGCTATGCGAATGCGTGGTTTTCCATTGTGATTTGCAGATATTTTCCCATTCTTCCTCAGAAATTACCAATCTCCCTTCTTTTTCCCATTTTCCTTTTATATATTGTGTGTTTGGATATGGGGAGCTCTGTAAGCCCTTGTACAATTTAGATATTACTCCACGTCCACTCCCTGATGTGTAGGCTGTTGTAAACACATTCAGTATGTCGCTGTTCAATTTTCCTGACCCCTCAGCCAAGATCCCATTCAGTCTATGACGTATCTGTAAATACCGAAAAAAATCTTTGTTCTCCAATCTGTATTCCTTCTTGCACATTTCAAAACTTTTTACATCACCCTTGTTTATTAGGTTACAGTATGCAGTTACTCCTTTTGTCCTCCATATCTTAAAACTTGAGTCTGTCCTGTTTGGCAGAAAATCTGTGTCATATGCCCCCCATCGCAGTATCTTTTCAGCCCCTTCCAGATTATAGTTCTTTATTATTTTCCGCCATATTTTTATAGATATTTTTAGCCAAGGGTTATCGTCAAGGTTATTTGTCAATTTACTATCTACTATAATAGTTTGTACGGGAGGTTCTCTGGGTCCTACCTCTTCTATTTCCTTCCACCTTGCCCTAAATTGTGGATCGCATAGCCATACTAGAGGTCTGACCTGAGCTGCATAATAATAATTCTTGAGGTTTGGTAATGCCATACCCCCTTTCTCTTTTGATAGCTGCATTGTTTTGTATCTTATTCTGGGTCTCTTGCCCATCCAAATGTAACGTGAAATCAATTTGTCCCATTCAATGAATTGCTGATCATTTATTTCTATTGGTAGCATCTGGAAAAGATATATTAGGCGAGGTAGAATATCCATTTTTATTGCATCAATCCTTGAAGATAAATTGAGGAAGGGCAGGAGGGTCCATCTGGAAATGTCCGATTTTATTTTTAAGGTTAGAGGGGCAAAATTAAAGTCAAATAGTTTAGTAAGATCTTGGGGGAGGTTAATTCCTAAATACTTCATTGAGTTTGTGTTGCATTTCAGATCATATTTATTCAGGAGCTGCTTTGGTGGAATAAAATTAAGAGTTAAAATTTGGGTTTTTTGGACATTTAACCTGTAGCCTGATAATTGACCAAATTTTTCTAGAGATGACATTGGCATTGGTAAAGATATCATGGGCTGTGTTAAGTAGATCAATACATCATCTGCAAATAAGGATAATTTGTGTTCTTGTCCTCCTGTTACCACTCCTGTAATCTCTTCCATTTGTCTGATATATTGACTGAGAGGCTCGATAAATAGGGCAAAAAGAAGTGGTGAGCATGGGCACCCCTGCCTGCAGGAACGCTCTAATGTAAAAGTTTTTGTAAGACTACCATTAATTTTAATTCTTGCTGTGGGGTTATTGTATATCGTTTGAAGGGTCTGGGTGAGCGTTTTATGAAAACCAAATGTATCTAGTACTTTAAACAGGAAGGTCCATCTGACTGAATCGAATGCCTTCTCTGCGTCCAACCCCATGAGCATTGCTTGTGTCTTATTTTGTTGTATATTCCACATAATATGTAGTGTCCTTCTCAAACTATCATGGGTCTGTCTTTGATGGACGAAACCCGTCTGGTCAAGGTGAATAAGTGAAGGTAAAATTTTCTCTATTCTTCTTGCTAATATAGACATAAATATTTTATAGTCTACATTTAATACTGATATTGGTCGGTATTGTTTACAATCTAGTTTATCTTTGCCTTCTTTTGGTATCACTGAAATGATTGCATCCCTCCATGAGGGGGGGGATAGTTCTCTGCTGTAGTACCAAGTTACATATGTGACATATTTTTGGGGTCAGTTGGGTCCTAAAACATTTGTACCACTCGGCTGGGAAGCCATCTGGGCCTGGACTCTTCTGTGGTTTAAGTCTAGATATTGCGGCTTTCACCTCGTTCTCAGTTATTTTGGCCACCAAAATTTTATTTTGTTCCTGTGTGATCTTAGGTAAATTTAGAGATTCAAGAAAACTTTCTATTTCGCTTACATTATCTAGTTTTGGCTGTGCATATAAATTCTTATAGTATTCCTCAAAACCGTGTTGGATATCATCTGGTTTATACTGTATTTCCTCCGTTCGGGGACATCTTATTTTAGTGATGGTAGTATCCTTTTGCTGTTTTCTCAATTTGTATGCTAATAGTTTCATTGCTTTACCTCCTGCTTCGTAATATCCCTGTTTCAGAAATACCAATTTCTTTTTAACTTCCTCCAAGTATATCTCATCTATCTCATTTTGCAGTTTTTTAATCGCCATTCCATCTTCGGGTTTCATTCCATTTTTATGTTGTTTTTGTAAGTCTTTGAGTTGACAGTTTAATTGATTAAGCCTCTCTTGTTTGCGCTTCTTTAATGATGAGGAGAACGATATTACCTTTCCTCTCAGTACTGCTTTGTATGCATCCCATACCATAGACGGGGAAACTTCCCCATTATCATTATCTTCAAAATACCTTTCTATTTCTTGACCTAAATCTTCTTTTACTTGAGCGTTGTTTAGTACATTTAAGTTCCACTTCCACATTGTTGATTTTGGCTTGTCGTTGATATTAATTAACATTTTGACTGGCGCGTGGTCAGATATATCTATTGTTCCTATGTCACATGACTGGATTCGGTACAGATCTTTTTTGAACATGAAGAAATAATCTATTCTAGAGTAGGTAGATTGTGGTGCTGAATAATAGGTGTAATCTCGACTAGTTGGATTCAATTCCCTCCAAACATCAGCAATACCAATTTCTTCAATAACTGAGTTGATTTTGTTAACTAGGGGTTTTTTATGACATAGATTAGAACCAGACGAGTCCATCTTTGTCAATCTTATATTCATATCACCTCCACTTATAAGTATTCCGCGGGATTCTGTAGACATAGTATGGAATAGTTTTTTATTTATTTATTTATTTTTATTTCCAGTCACTTCCTGGAGGGGCATATATACTGAATAATGTTACCAGGAACCCGTCAATTCTTCCTATGATCATCACATATCGACCCTCCTTGTCTTTGGATTCTGAGATATGTTCATATTGGACCTGGTTTGATATTAGAATAGCTGATCCTCTTCTATGTCCTGACTTATAGGACGTATAGAAAATGTGTTTAAAACCTCCTCTTCTCAGTTTTACATGTTCAGTTTCTGTCAAATGTGTTTCCTGTAGGAATACCACTTGTGCCCGTTCCCTTTTTAACTTCGAAAATATCTTACTTCTCTTTATAGGATTCAGTATACCATTTACTGTTACGGGAGCGAAGGAGAACCCCGACGCAGAGTGTCAAAGATGGAAAAAACACATTTATTTTGCAGCGGCCAAAAATCAAAAATAGAGGCAGGGAATAATCCAACTGGGCAGGAAAAAACACTTGGCAAGAGTCGAATCACATGGACAACCTGACGGAATCATCTGGCAAACAGTGGTGGTGGGTAGACTGGTTTAAGTAAGGTGAGCTAATGAGAGGATTGAGTGCAGGTGTCTCTGGAGTGGTTGACACACCCCCTGCCACTCACATGCTCTGAAAAACAAGGAAGTGAGGGGAAAAAACAACACAGAGCCTCCACAGCCATCACATTTACGTTATAAGAAATTATTCTTATGTTATTATCCACCATTACGTTTGTGATGTTTCATCTGGATTTTTGTGGATGAGGTTGATATGACAGCTTCCAGGCTGCTCTGAACTGCAGCGAACAAATAAACAAAAGGACTACTCAAAGTCATTTCTTTGAAATAACACCAATGATGCTCAGAACTTCCAAAAGTGGGGTTCTTCGGGGAACCCTGTTGTTGTTGTAGTGCAGCCATCCCGAGAGATAACCTCTCTTTTAGGAGAGGGCCCTCAGACAAAAGTATGTCTTTGATGGTTATAGCCAGCTTAAGGTTAACCCCCCGACTTAATTATTACTATTATTGCGGCTTTTGGTAACAATGAAAATTGAAAATTATAGAAAATACTTTTTAACCAAGTAAAAAAAAATAATAATTTGTTGTTCAAACTTAAACCAAGTAATATGACTCACGTCAATAGGGTTCAGGAAAGGGTGTGTAAGCACGGAATAAACAAAATCAAGTATTTACTTATCTTGACCAAATGTAACATGTGTGTCCCCATCTGGACTGATGTGGTCACTGTTTTTAATCTTTATTCTGGTCTTTCTGTGGCGGCCCCCATCTGAACTTCTGAAGCCTGTCCTTGTATGATGCTCCTCCTGGTCGGCGACTCTGTCCTCGTCCTCCGCTGACCGTCCAGGTCAGCCTCCTGATCTGCTCCACCAGCGTCTCTGCTGGTTACACCACGGTCACCTGCAGCCCTTTCTCTGCCATGTCGCTCGTCGCTTCTTCAGCTGAGTTGTATACGCGCGTCCCATCCGGGTAGAAGACTCGGAGTTTGGCGGGGAAGGGAGTCTGGAATCTGATCCCATTTTCTTTCAACACCTTCTTTGCTTCTGCATATTCTCTCCTTTTGCAAAGCACGCTTGGTGCATAGTCATTATCGAAATTTACTTGTGCGTTCTTCCAGACGAATCCTTTCTTCTGCCACGCTGTTCGTAGAACCTCCTCTTTTATTCTGTAACGTTGGAAAGCTACAACGATGGATCTCGGCGGCGCCCCTTCTCGCGGCACCGGACCCAGGGCTCGGTGCGCTCGTTCGATCTGGAGGCTTTGATCTTCTGCCAGCGGGAGATTATGTTTGAGCAGCTCTTCCACAAAGTGTATCATTGATGGAAATTCGTTTTCCGAGCCCTCCGCTACAGAGTAGATCCTGATGTTATTCCGTCTGGCCCTTCCTTCCTGGTCTGACTGTTGGGCCTCAAGTTGAGACTGGAGTTTCACCAGCTCCTCCATCACTTCTTCCATTGACTGCATCCGCTCCTCGGCACTCAAAATCCGTTCTTCCGCCTCGTCAAGTCTCATCTTTGCCTTACTGATCTCGTCCTTAATTTCTCTCAGTTGTTGCTTGTTGTCTTGGCGGAAACATTTTATTTCTGTCAGTATTGTACTTAAGCTGACTTCTTCCTCTACCTCATCTTCGTTAGCATTAGCCGGTGGGTCGCTGCTAGCACTAGCACATGGACACTCGGAGCTGTTGCTGTCATGAGAGTCGATAGTTTGCGTGGTTTTCTTGGGTTTAAGTTTAGCCTGCCTGTCTCGCGTCCACATCTTGCCCTTATCCATCATTTAAAGTCAATATGGATCGTGTTTGTCGAGTTTACAGGGCAATTTAATCTCAGATGTCGGGAGAGAAAAAACTTCAAGCTGCCATCTTCGCGGCTGTGCACTGGAAGCCCAGAATGAACACATTTTTCATGATAACCAAAGCTTTGCACACAGCAAATTCTGGGTGGCTGTCTTTGTTGACTAACAAACACTCCCAGGCTTGCCAGTGATCCAGTGTGGTGAGAATTAGTTACACATATCTTTTAATTTTGTTATCCAAAGTACATGGGTTCGAATGTCACAGCTGTTATCCTGATGCACAACTTTGATATTTCATTGATTCTATTTTATTTTAGCTTTTGTAAAACTCAGCACACATTACTTTAAATGTTGACACAAATAAATTTTGTCAAAACAAAAGAAAAAGATAATAAACATGAAGAATCCATCTTATGTGCCTGGGGGTTGAACTCACAATTTCCACACAAACTCAAAGTACTCCTTTCTAAACAGCTAGCCTATAGCATTCAACTATGACATGTTCTCTGCCTTAGTCTTTTTATTCAAACATAACAGTGTTTTTTTTACATCCATATGTGACTGAACAAATCTGTGTTTTTGACGCGTGGTTTTGAATGCACTAAAACAGATTTGTGGATGAAATAAAACTCCACTTTTTACGCCCGCCTTGAGACAACACAGGATGCCGTAAATTAAATGCTACTTAAAAAAGTTCGTAAAAAACGGTGCTTTTGATGACCAAAACGCCATTCTTTACTCCTCTTTCGCTGACATATTGTGATACATTTCGCTTGCTGATTATTTGAATTAAGGGAATACCATAAAAACTATCCCTGACTTTAATCCATGAGCTGTTAATACGGTAACCTCAAACAAACACGCAACCAACAAGAGCAATGATCCACACACATGTGCTGTTGCTCACAGAAAAGTCTTGTCCAAGACTGTAGCCTGGATAAAGACCCCAACATTTTATACATTTAATGAGGGGAACTGAACTGACAGATGA
The DNA here is from genome assembly GCA_014656515.1 of Oryzias celebensis. NCBI lineage: Eukaryota > Metazoa > Chordata > Actinopteri > Beloniformes > Adrianichthyidae > Oryzias > Oryzias celebensis. Next base: position 8,199,694 of record BNCR01000009.1, on the reverse strand, counting down.
ACAAATACACTATAAATTGACTCACATTTTCAATCCTAACTTTAAATGCAGTATATTTTTTATGAGGATATTCACTCATACCAAAAGAGATGTATGGTGGCGCTGGGGTTAGTGCTACAGCATCAGAGTAGGGTGTGCACAGGATTCAAATCCAGCTTTAATCTTCCTCTGTGGATTTGGCTGTACTTCTGGATACTGCATCTTCTCAGTAATAGATGACTTAATGATATGGTAAATAGTGTGCAATTAAGTGATGTCATTCAGAACAACTCCACAATGTAGAACACATAGTCACTGCCTTAACCTTGATGTCCCATGAACACGTGAACAAATAACATTTGTTTAAGCATTTGTTTAAGCATGCAACAATAACACCATTAAAATGTTTAGTATGTATCAGCTATATTTGGTTTAGCATTACTCCATTTGATTGTGTCTTTGTCATCCATATATAAGTAAACATAAGTTGAGCTAAAAAATATGTTTTAGAACATTTGACCTGATTACCATAACATGATTTTAATGTTTAATATGTAACTTCAAAATTTGAGTCAGCAGTACACAGTTTATTTGGGTGTTAGTCCTGTAGAATATCCAAGTGTGATGAATACACAGATCCATTTGCAGGCAGGAGTTTATTAAAGATCAAATCAGTCAGGGGCAAAGACAGGACAGAATCAGAGACGAGGTAGGAGTCAGAAACGAAGGGCGAGTGTCACAAAAACGGGCAGACAGCGGGTTCCACTTGCAGCAGGTTTAATAGGCAAAGTAAGACAGGAAGCATCCAGGCTGCACTATTAGTCCAGAGAGCTAAGTCGGAGTCCAGGATCAGGCAGAAGGTCAGGGCAGCAAGGAGCAGAATCAGGAACGAAGCAGGGTCAGGTAACAGGGGGTCAGAACAGATCACTTGCTTGGTATGCCGCCAGAATGACACTGGCAATACTTCACACCGAGCCATGCTTAAAAGTCTTGGTGGCTGATGAAACGATGAGGACCAGGTGTGGAGATGGCTGTAGTCAGGATTGCTCTGGCTGATGACCAGAGAGGGAGACAGAGCTTTGCCTCCTGACAGCGAGGCAGAACGATGAGAAAACAGGCAAGGCTCAAAACAAGAGAAGATAGAGGACATAGAGAGAACGCTCGGAATTGAATGCTGGGCAAAACAATACTTTGCACTGAGCAAAGTCCAGACGGGGCATAAATATGGTGATGCTGATGAGTAGATGAGACACAGCTGGTGGAGACGTGGGGCATCTTTATTCAGGAAAGGGCTCCCTCCTGTGGTCGGAGGTGGAGCCTGACATACTTGGTGTCAGGCCTCAGAAATATATATTTTTCTAAATGATTTGATATAAACACTCATCCATCTGCAATGTCTAATGTTTGGCTGGGATTTTTTAGTTAGAATTACTTATTACAAAATATATATTTAGATACATGTAACCTTGTTAGAGGAATACGTTTCAACTATTAAATGAATCACTCTTACGTATTTGCAATGTGTACGGGTTGACTAAAACGTTTGTCTAAAAACGGCTTTTCTTAAAGATGGTAATTCGGTATACAGTTTGTTCTAAAAAATGTGTCATTCAACTTTATTATTTTGGGTTGTACTTAATATAATACTTCAGGCAGTCTTTAACAAATAAATGCAGGTAATTTGATCCAGATTGTTACCTCATATTTTTGGATGATTTCAATAGGTTGTTATTTACATTGTGCTGTGAGTGGTACAGTACAAGTACATCAACACAGTTACATTGTAAATCTCCAGCCAGTTCATTTTCAGCCGACCCGAGCTGTACAGAGAGATTCCACACTAAATGAGATGGAAAAAAAACAACTCAGGTCCAAGATAGGACAGATTTTGTGGGTTGGAAAGCAAGCAAGACCAGATATTATGTTTGATGTTTATAATCTGGTATCCAAAATTGAAAATGCCACAGTTCAGTGTATAGAAGTTGTTAACAAAGTGATTCAGAAACTCAAGCCAGAGAAAGTCACACTTAAATTTCAACAGTTGGACAGCAGGGATTTGAGTTTAGTCATTTTCAGTGATGCCTCTAATCTCCCAGATGGAGGTTCACAGGAAGGAGCTTTCATTATGCTCATGGGAAAAACTGGAAAATTCTCCCCTCTGTTCCGGCAATCAAAGAAAATCAGACGTGTAGTGAGAAGTACACTGGCAGGTGAAATCCTTGCAATGTCAGATGAGATTGACAACACAATGTTTTTGACTACACTATTTTCAGAACTGACAACTGGAAAAGCTGATATGAACTGCCTCTTATCTGTGTCACTGATAACCAATCCATGTTTTATGCCCTCAAATCTACAACACAAGTGACAGAAAAAAGGCTCAGGTTAGAAATGAGCACCTTCAAAGAACTCTTGCAAACTAAAAAAGTTAAGGAAATACAGTATGTTGCTTCATTGTTTAATGTTTCTAGTTTGAAGGAGCACACCTGCGATTTAACATTTGTTCAGTGTTGTCTAAATATATGTTTTTAAGTGAGAGGGGAATGGTTAACTTCCTTGTGTAGACTTTGTTCTATGGCAAACTTTCGGCGTGTGTTGTTTTTGGCGGTTTCTTCTGAGTAATGTGAATGTCTGGAAGCAAAAAATATAAATAAGTAAAAAGAAAAGTATTTATTCATAAAGCATGTGAAACACAGTTTGTAGTGGTGTGATTCATAAAACATCAAAATATTATACAATGTAGCCATAGTTATTAGTTAGTATCTAAAATGAATTACAGGTAGATTTGTACTAAAGTACCCAATTTTTGTCTGCAGCAATTACATTATATAAAGTCATGTTATTTGTTGTCCTGTTTTGGTGAGTCTGTGTGTTCTAGCCTCAGTTTCTTGTTCTAATCCATTCTGATGGATGGATGGAAGCTGCACACGTCTAAAGGGGTCGTCTTCATTTTTACCTGAACCTTCCAGCTTGTTCAAAGAAATTTTTTATGGTGGTCTGTTGTGTCAAGTTGTGTCATTTTCAGGCGTGCGATTGTGTGTGTTAAAGGGTCAACAGCTGAGGATCTTCCCCAATAAGTGCTGTCCAGAGTGTGTCTCCTTGTCCCAGGAGTCCTGCCTGTATCAGGGAATCACTTATGGAGTAAGTAAAGCATCACTTGTACTTCACTTGTAACAACCACAGTTACACAATACTGTTGTCATGCTTTGATGATATTCATTAGGCACTTTATCTTCATTACTCAGTAATCTGCACTTAGACTTAACTTTAACTTGAGAGCTTTTTAAAGTTTAACTTTAGATAGATGGGAAAATGGTTAGGTAAATCCTTACAGGGTGTAAATTTGTTTTATTTCCACACCCTTTCAAGCAAATATTTAAATTATTTTATAATCATCATGTTCAGTGGAGTCAATGTGTAGTGTTTGTGTACTTTATGTAAAAATATGTCTATAATTAGGAGCAATTATAATATCATGATATTAATAACATTTTTACTAATAATTTATAAATTATCATTAAAATAGCTGTGATGTATATGTGTACTTTTGTGTTTATTGTCCTTTGTGCCCTGAATTTGTGTGAAATAAACAAACTATTTCAGTCTGAGATAATTTAATGTCATTATCCTCCTGGAAGATGGTATAATACCCTTCATTGCGGAGTTATTGTTGTCTTCAACCCACCCTTTCTCTCCTTCTCAGTCTGGTTCTTCTGATGTTCTGCAGTCGGTCCACCAGCCTCGTAATATATTCTACAGACAGAGATCCTTCACTTCAACATGTGTCTGTTCTCTGCCTCTCCCAGCATGACAGCCAGTGGAGCCCTTCTCCCTGTTCGGTCTGTGTTTGCTCCAGAGGGAGTGTCTCCTGCAGAGCGCTCCCCTGCCCCCACATCACCTGTCCTAGGAACCAAAGTTTGATCATACCGCTTGCTGAGTGCTGCCCAAAGTGTGGCCGCAGTGGAGGTGAGAGAGAATTCCCAGATCCCACACCTATAACATTCTTTTACTGCATTATTTTGTAATCAGTTCTATTATAGCTTATTTCTTATTTTATGGTATGTTATTGTCTTTGGCGTCATTCATCTGCAGAACAGAACTTAAGACTTGACACTGGTGTTTTCTACACTTTCATCCTTCTGACCACTTCCACTTGCACAAATCCCAGCTTGATGGAGAAAACCTTCACTACACAAAATTCAGCATCAAACGTTTAAAAGAAGGAAGTCCTGTGGGGTTCTAAAGTCAAACAGACTCCATCTCTGGGATAAAAAGTGTCGAAACTAGTGCCGATTAATCACGATTTAAGCTTTTATTTGCAAACACAACATCAAAAAGCTTCAGACGAATAGAAAAAAAACTTAGGTTAGTTATAAATGAGAAGAAAGATTAATGTGAAATTAAACTATACCAAAATTGGCAATAGCTTTATCCTTGATAAAAGCTGACACTGTCTTTATTGTGAGTCTCAGACACTTTGCTGAAGAACTGCTTTTTGAAATCTTCACAAAACAAATATGCAAAAACTTACTCAGAAGAACGACCACAGAACTCATCACAAAGTACTTTTCCACGCCAGAATCACCAAATAGGCCCTGAGTCCATTTCACTTCCTTTTTTCACTGTAAAGCATAAAATTCGTCACAAAACATGCAATCTCAAATATTGAAAATGTTTGGAAAAAACTTGTCTTTTTGTGGTAACATCCATCATTTAGCAAATTATTATTTTACATGTATACAACTTGCATAAGCACAGCAAAGGGATAGAATACACTTAAAGTAAAGTGCCGTTTTCCTTGCTGTCATAGTTTTGAAGGCATCCTGTTAAATAAAACACAATTTTTGTCCAAATGGGGAACTTTATTAAAAACAAAACAAAAGATAAAGTTGAAGTTGCAACTGTAACACAACAGCTGCTTTCTAATCATGGTTTGCTCAGGAATAACCATAAAGGTGGAATTTGTCTGACTTCCATCATCGGTAGAAGGGTCTCATTTCACTAGTATTTCTGTTTTCTAACTGTGTGCTGTTGATATTATCTCAAAGAAACGCTTCTTGCTTGGTTTCAGGAGGAACTTGCAGCAGCAATACTTGGCGTTCATGCTTGACACTTCAGTACATTGCCTGTCACCTGATTTTATTTTACATGTTTGTTCTGGGCTGTGTGTCAGAGTCCTGCTTCTGGGAAGGCACCACCTACCAGGACGGTGAGGAGTGGACGCCCAGTCTCTGCTCCAGATGTGTGTGTAGGGAAGGCAAGGCCCAGTGTTCAGTGGTGGAATGTCAGCAGACGATCTGCAGTCCTGTGAGTGCCCACACTGCAGATAGACACACAGCATGTCCCTAATTCAGCTGGTTTTTCTCAGGCTGCAGACTAAAGCACATTCATCTCACATTTCTCACCTTAATCGTTTGAATTCGTTTAATTTTGAAATAGAAAAACTTGACTCAGAAATCAAAAATCACAAAACAAGAACATTTTCATTTCTTTGGTCAAACAATTGTGGAGATTTTATCTCTTGAATTTAAACAGGAGAAAAGTAAATAAGAGAATGTCTGGTTCTTGAAATGTTCTGGTTCTGGTGGAGCGTCCTGGTTCAGAAGTCAATAACCCCTCCTGTGGACAGCATAGGATGCTGTTGTTAAGCAGATGTAAATGCTCGAGCTGACACAACAAAGTATGGTGATAAGGAGGTCTTTGTTAAGGTCTTGCTGTTTTGAACTTTTCTTTTAAGAAATTATTTTAGACAGGGAAATGTATTTCTATCTATTAAACTACTGTATTTTCTGGACTATAAGCCGCTACTTGTGGGGTTATTTTGTTTTATTTTGTTGTTGGTTGTACTTCCTGTGTTTTCCTCCTAGTGTGTGTTCTCTCCCTCCTTACTGGCACACCTGTTTCCACTTACCTCATCCCCTCCTTCTAGTTATAAGTCTTCGTCTCCCCTGCACTAGTTGTCGGGTGGTTCTTGTTGCTTATAGATCTTGTGTTCTATATTTCGAGTATTGTTTTCAATTAAATAAGAGACTTTGCATTTTGAGAGTTCTGTCTGCTTTTGTGTCCGCGCGTCAACCCTGACACTACTTTTCTCCATGGTTTTGAGCCCTAAGGCTTATACCATGGTGCGGCTATTCTGTGGATTTTTCTTCCCCTCTAGACAGCAGATGGCTGGCGCCGTAAACAGCTACGACCAACACCTCCAGTCCAAGATGACCATGATCTGTTTTCTGAGGTTCTAGTCTGTCTTTCATTTGTGTGTCCTTAAAATAACAACCTAAATGTCTGATCGCGTCAGTAGCTGCGTTTCCATGACACAGACGCGCAAAACTTTATCGACAAAAAATAAAGAAATAAAAGCAATTACGCAAACACAAACCAACACACGCCATAAATCATTCGAAACCACGGGCATGGATGAGAAGTAGTTTTGTTTTGAGTTGATTGACATAAAGGGAGCTTTGGGTGATGCCCAAAGCCTGCTTGGACGCGTGCAGTGTAGCTAGACCGTTGATAATGTATAGAAATGTGAACAGATGCACGAGAGAAGCCTGTTCAGCGCTGTTGAAAACAAGAACCATTCTAGCAAGTGACCAGTTGGACCCTTTTTTCTGTTTGATGACATAAGGTCCATTCCCATTTCTGTCACGGCTGCAGCGCTCATCATCATCTGTCAAAGGAGACTTCTGAGCAGGAGCTGCAAGCGGAATCGCTTCTCCCGGGTGGGAGCGGCGATTTGGATGAAATCTTGGTTGATTTAACAAAGGAGCTGTGACTCCAACAATCCCGTTTGACATGCAACTTTTAATGAGCTACTGCGGGAGCCCTCTTAGCGCCCGCTGTGCAGCGCTCAGCGCAGCCACTCATTCCAAGAAGCGCATTTCATTCAAAAAAAAAAGTCTTTCTATTGCAGTTTAGTGAAAAATGTCCGTTTCGATACAGCCCAAAAACCACCTCCAAGCCCTAGAACTTTTTTCAATAAGTGCAAGTTTTTTTTACATTGTGGTGTTTCCATGAAGCGAATTTAGTATCACAAATTCGATTTCAGAAGTAATGGAAACGCATTCAGCAGGTCCCCAAATTTTGCCATCATTGTCATGCAAAAGTCAAATTTCTGACTTCTGCTGAGCTATGTAGGTGTAACAGAGTTCAGAGATGCAGCCTCCTCACCTCCAGTTGTTCAGATGAAAATCATAGATTTTAGGGATCATGTCCTATATGGTTCTGAAGGTTTTTGTTTCACAAACTGCTAAATATTCACAAACTGATACAATATTCTGACATTGACAGCTTTATCTTTCCGCAGCATGAGAACTTGGTGATCCAGCCGGGTCGCTGCTGTCCACAATGCGTGTCCAACATACACAATGTGTGTCTGTCTGCTGGAAAACAGCACCAGGTATGCCTATGATGTGTGCTGAAGTGTTCATGGGCAAGACACTATGTCATGTTGAATGCAAGTGTGTTGTGTGCTTACATGCTGTAAATCAGTGGTTACCAACCACTGGGCTGCGGAGCGGTACTGGTCGTGGATCAATTGGGACCGGGCTGCAGAGGAAATAATTAATTATACCTGTTTTTGTTTTTTTTGTGCCTCGACAAGCTCTTATTTTGAAAAATAAGCGGATTCTCTCAGCTACACCTTTGAGCTGTAAAGTTTGGCTAGTGGAGCAAAGTGACTACAAGATGTCAGGATACAGAAGCAGATCCCAGAGCAGAGCCAGAGGAGTTGAAGAAACTGTTTATTCAAACCCTAAACATAAAAAATAATCCAGCAGAGAGAAGCAGTCAAGAACATGCTTAAATAGAGGGGGAAATGATGATGAGGAGCAGGTGTGCAAGGAGGAAGCCCCAGGATGAGAGATAGCCACACCCCCTGCCACACACTGCGCTGTAGAAACAAAACAAAAGGACAAAATTAGCACAAAACAACCACAAGGAAATTAAAAAGAAACCAAACCATAACAGGAGATCTATTATTCTGAAAAATATCCTGGTTTTTGAAGATGACAGAATTCTCTCGGTTACATTTCAGTGGCTTGAGCGCTGAAAGTAGTCCGGCAGCTTGCAACACAAAGTTGTTTGTGAAATGTTTCTTTGCAAATGTATAAGGGATTAGTGCAGGGACTGAAGAACAGACTGAAGAACAGACTGAAGGACAGACTGAAGGACAGACTGAAGGACAGACTGAAGGACAGACTGAAGAACAGACTGAAGGACAGACTGAAGGACAGACTGAAGAACACTGAAGAACAGACTGAAGGACAGACTGAAGAACAGACTGAAGGACAGACTGAAGGACAGACGGAAGAACAGACGGAAGGACAGACTGAAGAACAGACTGAAGGACAGACTGAAGGACAGACTGAAGAACACTGAAGAACACACTGAAGGACAGACTGAAGGACAGACTCAAGGACAGACTGAAAAACAGACTGAAGAACACTGAAGAACAGACTGAAGGACAGACTGAAGAACAGACTGAAGGACAGACTGAAGGACAGACTGAAGAACAGACTGAAGGACAGACTGAAGGACAGACGGAAGAACAGACGGAAGAACACACTGAAGGACAGACTGAAAGACAGACTGAAGGACAGACTGAAGAACACACTGAAGAACAGACTGAAGGACAGACTCAAGGACAGACTGAAGAACAGACTGAAGAACAGACTGAAGGACAGACTGAAGGACAGACTGAAGGACAGACGGAAGAACAGACGGAAGAACACATTGAAGGACAGACTGAAAGACAGACTGAAGGACAGACGGAAGAACAGACGGAAGAACACACTGAAGGACAGACTGAAAGACAGACTGAAGGACAGACTGAAGGACAGACTCAAGGACAGACTGAAAAACAGACTGAAGAACACTGAAGAACACACTGAAGAACAGACTGAAGAACAGACTGAAGGACAGACTGAAGGACAGACTGAAGAACAGACTGAAGGACAGACTGAAAAACAGACTGAAGGACAGACTGAAGGACAGACTGAAGAACAGACTGAAGAACAGACTGAAGGACAGACTGAAAAAAAGACTGAAGGACAGACTGAAGAACAGACTGAAGAACAGACTGAAGAACACTGAAGAACAGACTGAAGGACAGACTGAAGGACAGACTGTAGAACAGACTGAAGGACAGACTGAAGAACAGACTGAAGGACAGACTGAAGGACAGACTGAAGGACAGACTGAAGACCAGACGGAAGAACAGACTGAAGAACACACTGAAGGACAGACTGAAGAACAGACTGAAGGACAGACTGAAGGACAGACTGAAGAACAGACTGAAGGACAGACTGAAGAACAGACTGAAGAACAGACTGAAGGACAGACTGAAAAACAGACTGAAGGACAGACTGAAGGACAGACTGAAGAACAGACTGAAGGACAGACTGAAGAACAGACTGAAGAACAGACTGAAGAACACTGAAGAACAGACTGAAGGACAGACTGAAGGACAGACTGAAGGACAGACTGAAGGACAGACGGAAGAACAGACTGAAGGACAGACTGAAGGACAGACTGAAGGACAGACTGAAGAACACACTGAAGAACAGACTGAAGGACAGACTGAAGGACAGACTGAAGGACACACTGAAGGACACACTGAAGGACAGACTGAAGAACACACTGAAGGACAGACTGAAGGACAGACTGAAGGACAGACTGAAGGACAGACTGAAGGACACACTGAAGAACAGACTGAAGGACAGACTGAAGGACAGACTGAAGGACACACTGAAGGACACACTGAAGAACAGACTGAAGGACAGACTGAAGGACAGACTGAAGGACAGACTGAAGGACAGACTGAAGGACAGACTGAAGGACAGACTGAAGAACAGACTGAAGGACAGACTGAAGAACAGACTGAAGGACAGACTGAAAAACAGACTGAAGGACAGACTGAAGGACAGACTGAAGAACAGACTGAAGGACAGACTGAAGAACAGACTGAAGAACAGACTGAAGAACACTGAAGAACAGACTGAAGGACAGACTGAAGGACAGACTGAAGAACAGACTGAAGGACAGACGGAAGAACAGACTGAAGGACAGACTGAAGGACAGACTGAAGGACAGACTGAAGAACACACTGAAGAACAGACTGAAGGACAGACTGAAGGACAGACTGAAGGACACACTGAAGGACACACTGAAGGACAGACTGAAGAACACACTGAAGGACAGACTGAAGGACAGACTGAAGGACAGACTGAAGGACAGACTGAAGGACACACTGAAGAACAGACTGAAGGACACACTGAAGGACAGACTGAAGGACAGACGGAAGGACAGACTGAAGGGCAGATTGAAGGACAGTCTGAAGGACAGACTGAAGGACAGACTGAAGGACAGACTGAAGAACAGACTGAAGAACAGACTGAAGAACAGACTGAAGGACAGACTGAAGAACAGACTGAAGGACAGACTGAAGGACAGACTGAAGAACACACTGAAGAACACACTGAAGGACAGACTGAAGGACAGACTGAAGAACAGACTGAAGGACAGACTGAAGGACAGACTGAAGAACAGACTGAAGGACAGACTGAAGGACAGACTGAAGAACAGACTGAAGAACAGACTGAAGGACAGACTGAAGGACAGACTGAAGAACAGACTGAAGAACACACTGAAGAACAGACTGAAGGACAGACTGAAGGACAGACTGAAGAACAGACTGAAGGACACACTGAAGGACAGACTGAAGGACAGACTGAAGGACAGACTGAAGGACAGACTGAAGAACAGACTGAAGGACAGACTGAAGAACAGACTGAAGGACAGACTGAAGGACAGACTGAAGGACAGACTGAAGGACAGACTGAAGAACAGACTGAAGAACACACTGAAGGACAGACTGAAGGACACACTGAAGGACAGACTGAAGAACAGACTGAAGAACACACTGAAGGACAGACTGAAGGACAGACGGAAGGACAGTCTGAAGAACAGACTGAAGGACAGACTGAAGGACAGACTGAAGAACACTGAAGAACAGACTGAAGAACAGACTGAAGAACAGACTGAAGAACACACTGAAGAACAGACGGAAGAACAGACGGAAGAACAGACGGAAGGACAGACTATAGAACAGACTGAAGAACAGACTGAAGAACACACTGAAGAACAGACTGAAGAACACACTGAAGAACAGACTGAAGGACAGACTGAAGGACAGACGGAAGAACAGACGGAAGAACACACTGAAGAACAGACTGAAGGACAGACTATAGAACAGACTGAAGAACAGACTGAAGGACAGACTGAAGGACACACTGAAGGACACACTGAAGAACACACTGAAGAACAGACGGAAGAACAGACGGAAGAACAGACGGAAGAACAGACGGAAGGACAGACTATAGAACAGACTGAAGAACAGACTGAAGAACACACTGAAGAACAGACTGAAGGACAGACTGAAGGACAGACGGAAGGACAGACTGAAGAACAGACTGAAGAACAGACGGAAGAACAGACGGAAGAACACACTGAAGAACAGACTGAAGGACAGACTATAGAACAGACTGAAGAACAGACTGAAGGACAGACTGAAGGACACACTGAAGGACACACTGAAGGACACACTGAAGAACAGACTGAAGAACAGACTGAAGAACCGAGTACAACTTTAAGACAAAAATGAAACATTAGGCTTCCAGGAGTCCTTATTAAAATATGGATTTATCACAACAGGTGATTCCCACAATGTGCTTTGTTGTATAATCTTCATAACATTATTAGACAGAGGATGTTACCAGCGTTTGATGTTCCACTGGCGTTTTATTTATTAATAATACATTTGCTTTGCATTCAAATTTACTGTTTCTTTGTCATTACAAGATTTGTTCATTTGCACACACAAAAATGTGATTTTTTCCAAACTAATATATTCAAGCCAATGTTACAAAAATGAGTTCACCCCAAATATAGTGTTAGGAGGAAAGCCATACTTAAGACTACAAATTTCTAATGAACAGGAATCCAACCACAAGTGAGTCAATGATTTATTTAAGATGTGTCCAGGAAAAAGGTGACTCTAAAAGAGCGTAACTTAAAGAAAAGCCCCTCCCATTTCATGCTGTCAGAAATGGCTCCTCATGAAAGAGAAATGTCACAAAATCTGAGAAAGAAATAATTTCTTTACACAAAAAGGTGAGGGCTACAAGAAAATCTGCAAAGCTTTACATATCAGTCTGATATTCTCATATCATATCAGACATACTGTAACAAAAGTGACTTAAACATTTAGGAAAGATGGAAGTGCAACCATCTTACAGAGACCTCCAGGCCGTCTACAGAAGTTAACATCTCAACAGGAGCGTCTTCTGAAGAGAAGAGTTGAGGAAAATCACCATGCAAGTAATGACATGCATGGGTATCATCCACGAAGGAAGACTCTCCTGAAGCCCATGCAAAAAAAAGTACGCCTAGAATTTGCTAGAGCCCATGCTGAAAGAGAGGAAAACTACTGGGACTCTCATCACTCTGATGTGATGAGACAAAGATCACTTTTTTTGGAACTAATGGTCACAAAGGTGAGGATTTCAAAGAAAAATGCATGGTGCCTCTAGTGAAACACGGCGGTGGTAGTGTCTTCATGTGGGGCTGCTGGTGTTGGAGCTGCATTTCATTGATGGTATCGTTAACTCAACATTGTACTGCTCTATACTGAAGGAGGAGATGCTGCCATCACTCCTTCACTTCATCACTTGGTGCTCGTGCACTTTTCCAACACGACAATGATCCAATGGAAAGCTACTGTTGCATTTCTGAAGAAGACCAGGGTGAAGAAGATTGAATGGCCAAGTGTGTCTCCTAATCTGAATCCAATCCAAGACGTGGGGAATTCTGAAGCAACAGTTGAGCATCTCTCTCCATCCAGCATCCACGCCCTAAAAGAGATTATTCTTGAGGAATGAAAAAAAATAGATGTTGCAATATGTCTCCAACTTGTTCATTCCATGCCTAGAGGACTTGGTGCTGTCCTTCAAAACCACAATGCTCACAAAATGCTAGATGTAGCAGTTTTTGATGCCGGGTGTATTCATTTTTGCTTCAATCAATTTGAGTTAAACTGAAGATTTTGTGATCTAATCTTTGGAGTTAAATAAGTGTTTCGATAAAGGTCATCCTTGTGGAAAGTTTGGAAATTGTTCTTTTGTTCATCCCGCTACTGATTAAATTAGTACTTTGTAAAGAGGGTGTTCTTATTTATGCTGAGCACTGTACACACCTTGTGTGTCAGAAGATTTATAACACCCTTTTGTAACAGTAAAATCTGTCCAATACAAAAGGCCTTCAGCTCTGATCTGTTTGCTCAGCTCCTGGACAGAACAAGTAAAAAAAAAAAACTTTTAATTTTTTAGAAGTTTAGTAGATCTTTCATGATAAGGTACACACACTGAGTAAATATTAATGTAATCTTTGCTTTTCTGTTCTTTGAGCTCAGCTCAGATGTTGGAAGTCTGTTCAAGAACAATGTAAAGCAGATTTTACATTTATTTAAGTTTGTCATGCGTATTCTGTCTGCACAGCATCTTCTTAAAGAAAAGTAACACACTCAGTGGAATGAAATGAGCATCCCTGCCAGTGTGAATTCATGTGTTTCTATATGTTTCTGCAGCATGGCGAGCAGTGGCAGAAGGACAGCTGCACCACATGTGTATGTGAAAGGGGCAAGTCAAAATGCCACACAACCACCTGCCACCAAAGTAATTGTAACAAGGTGAGTCGCTTATTCTGGTCAAAATCAATAACTATGTATAGAGAACTGGACAGAGTGACCCCTCCCCTCTGGTGTTCCAAACAGGAAGTACCTGTTGGCTCCAAGAGGCCAAAATCCCATAGACTTCTCTGGAGAAATAAACTGTTATTTCTCAGTCATTATGTTTGCTAGAATGACCGTTCCTGCTAATCATATTTTTTCATGATATTTTTTTATGTATTGCAAGTTACTCAAGTTATAAACTGACCACTCAGATGCCTCTGTGAAAGCATGTGGTCTTGTGTTGAATGTTTGAAACATTAGATTGACAGCTTCTCCCGAGCCCACTTTCAGTGGCAGGGGTGTGACCTAACAAGCTCACTCCTGATTGGCGAGAGTGGTTGCCATAGAAATGTTGACTAGACCAGTCACTGCTCTCTAACGTCATCTTATTCCAACATAGTGGTGCCCATACCTTGGAAAAATGGCGACCGAATTGGCTTCATTTCCACTGTGGTCACTTGAACAGCTGCCACTGCACGGTGTGGAGGCATTGGCAGACTCTTCAAGATTAGCTGCTGCTGCCTGTTATATTGTAAATTGTTGGCGTTGTCAAGACTGCAGATGGTGGCAGTCCGGCGCCCGACAGTCAGGTGGTAATGATGCCTTTATGAAATTGATCAACAGCTTGGCGGCCATAGGTCTGTGGCAGCTGTATCCGGCCGGCAGCAGCTCTGACTGGATGATGTGTAAATGTTTCTGGATGGCGGCTGTCCATCATGTGCCACCAGCATATTCTATATAGCTGTAAGGACGAGATTGAGGCGTGTGGATCCATATGCAAACAGAGTTTAATGAATAGCACAGGAGGACAAGGCAAGGCGGGATCGAGACAGGCGAGAGTCAAAGTAGGGAGCTAGGCGGGAGACGAAGGAAACAGGCAAGGGTTCAAAAACCACACTGGCAGGCAGATACAATGAACCCTTAGACTGAACAGGTTCAAGAATATGCATGGAACAGAGAGGTGAGCAAGCATAACTGCAGTGGTGGTGATGAGCTGATGAGAAGCAGCTGGTGTAGACAAGATGGCTGAGGTCCGATGCATGCTGGGAGTTGGAGTGTTCTGAGAACAGAGGCTGTTAGTATTCTAGCGATGGCTCCCTCTGGTGGCCGAAGAGGGAACCGGATGACCGGATGCTAACAATAGCGCTCTTCTATCTCATTGAAGGTCCAAAGTGCGTCATAGTCGCAGTCCTATTCGCACACACATTCACACACTGATTGACACTATGACATATAGGCAGGTGAGCCAGGAACCAAATCTACATCAGATGTTCAGATGTTGACCACTCAACATCTATGCCACAGCAGACGCCCCCAAAAAGATTTAGAGACATGGGAAAAACCTCTCAGCTTCAAAGATATCAGGACATAGACAGTATTTTTTTCATTATTATCATCTGGTGTCTATGAAGCTGTAGCAGAGTTCAGGCTTGATCATATCTGAAGGTTGTTAGAGAGGCAGTTTTGCAGCAGAGCTTTATTTCTCTGTGTTCTTCTGCACCAAAGACCATTAAATGGTGTTTCGCAGTGACAGATCTGGATGAGGGAGCTTGGGTTTGAAGGTGTTTCTAAGGTGAGCACAGAGTGTAGAAACAAGAGGCTGGTGGAGAGATGATCACTTAGCATGTGCTTCCTCCCAGTCCCACTACGTCAGTGTGCTTTTGGTCAGTCCGCAGTCATGTATTTCATCTTTATGTAGATCTCATTAGGATCCAGGAAGGCCACATGTACAGTTGGCACATGCGGATCTGATCAGGATTGGTCTTGCCTGTTGAATTATTTGCATCAGCAAGCACTGAAAGATTTCTGGAGTTCTCACTGACCGTTTCTTGGCATATATTGGAGTTTGGGAATAACTCTATCAACCTTTTCTGATCCCAGAGGTTTGTTTGTTCTCCTTTTGGTTTATCTCCTCAGGGGTCGCCTATTCACTGACTTGCACAAGTGGTTTGTAGTTTGGTTTGCAGAATTCTTTATGACGGATGCCCTTGCTGACACAACCCTATATTTTATCTGGGCTGGGGACAGTCACAGGAAGACCCAGTTTGGGCCCTCTTGTGGCTATATAGTTAGGCATTATTGCAAAGGGTCTTGAATGAAGCTCATTATGTGCCAAAGGAATCAAACCCTGATTTTCCACGTGTTGGAACCACACTTAACCAATTGAGCTATCCAAACTCTCCAGGGTGATAGGCATGAACATCAAGGTTCATTGTATCACCCTCAGTTCAAATTGAATATGCTTGTTTAAGCTTTAAATCTTTTTTGCCTTCTGTTCCATTTAAGGCTTGCCACAGTAAATCATTCACCTTGCATCTAATCTGCTCCCCTGCATTCTCTTCACTCCACCTCCACCATGAACTGTTCTGTCACATCAACAGCACATTTCTCATCTGATCTTTCTCTGCATGAAACCATACTGTTGCTCACGACTGTTCACTTCTGACTTCAGTGTAGCTTACAGGAACTTCACTGTGGGATTCAGAAATCCTCTCACTCTCCAAGATCTTGTTAGATAAACCATTCAGAAACTTTACTGCCACTTCTCTTTTATACCTCCACAGTTATGTTTTCAGAATCTACTGCGTTTACACTTTTCAGGTCTTCAATGTCCTCCACACTTCACTCTGTAATATTTTCTTCATCCATCAGTTCTTCATTTGTTAGAGTTTTATTTCGTTTTTACATTTAAAATGTTTAAAATCTGTGAGTAACTCACAAGATTTTTGTTATGGCCAGAATGAACAATGCTTTCAGGAAATGTCATCATCAGTCAGTGAGAGTATAGGATTCAAAACATAAACATATTTGTGTTGATGTAACACATGGAAACATGTTCTCTCCTCCAAAACAAGCTTTCATTAAGAAAGTCATACATGTGTGAATTCAACTTGCTCTGTCCACTGGTCCTAGCCCTGTGAACGTGTTCCTTCTTCTCCGTTTTTAAAGCAAAATTGTCTGCTAGAAATATTAACATCCAGCAGTTGATGGCAGCGCTCAAAGGTGACAGCAGATCAGTGCTTTGTCTGAGCTGCTGCACTTTTTCCAGAATGTATGATGGTTTGGTGCGGGCGCTGCACACGTGCATTTACACACTAGTATCATTTGTTAACACAGAGCCTGAACCTATAGTTGACAATCCCACATTCTGTCAGATAAGGTCTGATGGAGTTTTTTTTTTTTTTAGAAAGACTCTGTTTTCAGTTTTTCTTACCCATGCAGCACAAACCTTTCCATCATAGTTTTTCTCTTTCTTTGCACCACAGTACCTTTTAAGCTCCTTGGATTTCTTTTTTGACTGGTCTCATCTTTGTTTGCAGGCCTCACTGAATGTAAAATCTAAACCCTTTCTAAAGGTCACCATTTGTCTTTGCAGGGTCAGGCCAAAGTGAGGCGTGTAGCTCAGTGCTGTGAGGAGTGCGTTCCTGCCAAGGGAAGCTGCCTGTACCAGGATACCGTCCATTACCAAGGAGACATGTGGAATACTACAGGCTGCGAGTTTTGTATGTGTAACCAGGGGAAGGTCCTCTGTAGGACAGTTGAGTGTGGACGCATCGAATGCCCCCAGGTAAAACAATAAAACAAGGTCATTAGAAATAGATTTTGACGCTGAATGTTAACATTGAATATCTACAAACCTTCTTTGGGTCATTTCAATGTTGTGTTTTAACATGTTCTGGACTGTTAGTGGAGGTAAAAGGCATTTTCAGACAAAGGAGTTCTGCTCCTTCTTTGTTTCAGCTTCTTCAGGATTTCTCTCATCATACTCTAATGATGATGAGCCATTTGACCCCATCTCTACCATGCCTTCATTTCCATTGTTCTGTTGCAGATTAACTTCAGATTTTTATTCCACAACATGAACTGACTTTATCTGTTGAACTTGATCAATTTTAAAATCCTGTGGTGATGTACAAAGATGTTTGGTGAGAAACCATCTCCTTTGTGATCTGATGTTTAGACAGATTTGACTTCCAAGCAGCAGAGTTCTGACATGCTGAGGATAAATCAATCAATGTTTTCTGCATTTTTATTGAAACAGTTTGTGAGTTTGCAATTTTTCTCATGAAGAGATGTTTTTTCACTGCTTTCTTGACTACAGACTACAAGTTCCACCATCTGAAACGTCAAATATGTCAGCACTCAGAAAGCCAACCGAGCCATGTTAACCGTTGAAGTCAGCAGCTCCCTGCTAAGGGCTGCCTAACTACAACTAACACAACTAATGAAAACAAACAAACAAAGCCTGCAAATTAAGACTACCAAGGTCCAAACTCAAACTAAAATAACTATATATATATATATATATATATATATGTATCAAACAAAAAAAATTCATTTATTTGTCCCACACTGAGTAAAATGATACCCAGCAGGAGAAAAAAAAGTAGGGAAAGTTTGCTGTTTTTTAAAATAGAACAATTTGACTGTAATATTATTTTTCAATAAATGCACTTAAAACATGGACATGTTATAACCACTATTTCAAAGAAAGAAAGAGACCGTAAGCAGAGAAAGTGATTTATTAGTAATCATCTGTCCCTGCATTGGGAACTTTAGCTTAGATTTGCAAATATTTCCATGAATTCTATTTTATGAAAAACTTGATTAAATCTATTTCTGCGCCTGAGAGAGTTTCTCTCCTTTTCTTCAAATTCCATCTCCAAAACAATTGTCTCTACTATATCTAATCTACAATTCACACAGCTGGTTTTATTGTGGGGAAAAGTCTTAAACAGTCTTATGAGCCTAAGGAAAAAATGGACTTCTTTTTTAAACGCATTTTATGTCAGTGCAACGGGTCCCCACAGCCAACACGGGCACCCAAACTCCATCTTCAGCCAACTGATTAAAATGAACTTACCTGACTGTCTCTGCAAATTGCTAAAATCAGACACACATCTTAGATTCAGATTAAAGAAACAGCAATGATGAGTTAGGAATATTGCTGTTTGTTATGATTTGGTCCAAACTGCTGGAGTGCACTGTCATACAGATCAGGCAGGCGGGATGTGAACGATTTGAAGCTGCTAATCTTCTAATGAGCTGCATTTTGATGCTGAACAGGACAACATGGTAGTATGGCAGAGAATCCTGAAGAAAACTGGGAAGAAAGAAGATGAAAAAGAGATTTATGTAAGGGTGTTAGGCCAATTATTCAGAAAAATGTTATATATTTTAGACCCTTCAGTTTTACACAAAAATGCCACCCAAAAATAATCAGAACGTTTATTGATGTTCAGATGTTTTACTGAGGAGACATGAAAGGATGCTAGAAATTCCGTCAGACAGGTGACTCTATGGTCTAACACAGAAGGGTGTAAACTAAAACCTGATATGAACAGAAACACAAGCTAAATAATTATGATGAACATGACTGACTGTGGGTTGAACAACAATCCCACAACACACCTCAGAGATCATCTGGGATTCACACAGCTGCAGGTTTGGCTTTTAGTGACAGTATTTCAGTCTCAGGGTTGCAGTGTCAGTAGTGATGTGAAAATGCTTCAAACAGAACCTTTGCTACAAATCAGGGAGGTAAACACAACCCAATTCCTGCACACTGCATTATAATCACACACGATAACTGGCTGATGAATTTTAACTACTCTCAAACCTTCACAGGAATTGGAGCTTGTACACCTGCCGGGAAAGTGCTGCCCTGAGTGCTCACAACAGAAAGCTCACTGCGTGCATAAAGGGAAATCCTACAAGGTACCTTCAACACTTTGTGTTGATTTTTTCTGTAAAGTCTAGCAGGAAATCTGATTTGTGTGGGAGACACAAAGACATGTGTATGCTGTAGACTATTCAGAGAGGTGATGGCAGGAGTGCAGAGGAAGCTGCTCTGTAAACAGCCACAGACGCTAATAAATCTGCTCTAGTCGCTCTGCAAAAATACAAACACAGAGGATTAACACTCCAGTGGATTAACTGTGGCATTTGGGCAGAGATTAATAGATCATACAGGCGCAGTTAGATTGGAAAGCAGTTTTTTATACCTATAGCCTAAATCTTGTAAAGTTTCACAAAGCCCTTCCTGTTTGGCATTTTTTATCTTTTCGGGCCTTTATGATTATTTTTTGCTCTTCCAGTTTACTGACAAAAAAATTTCACCAGCAGACAAGAAGAGATCAACTGTGCATACTCAGAAAGTAGTAAAGATTTCAATTGCTTTTCTGTGATTGCATCAGATTCTGTTTCCAGACAATTTAGTGCACCAATAGCAATAAATAATTTTCATAGAAAAAAAAATAACTGCTCAAAATGTGATAACAAAAAAAAGATCCATGCAGTGTTCCTTTCATGTTTCAACTTGGGTTCATGTAATTTAATGCTAACTAATTTGACTGGAATGAGGAGGTGTTTTCCTTTTGTTTCTGGGCCTGATGATAAATCATGAATCCAGTTCATTGTGTCCAGTTAACATGCTGCCGAAGTGACTCCTCAAAGACTAGCAGGTTTATGTGAAATGCTTATTGTAAAGAGTACAAAATATTAAATATTAATATTAATCACATCTCTTTGAGCAAAAGGATGGGTTGATATGTTGGGATAAAGGGTTACCCCTCCCTCCTTGTTTGTTTCTGCTGATGCACATGGACATGCAGACTTTACTGGTTTTGGGATATGTTGTACAAAAGGAACTGGCAAATACATAACCACAAACTACCCTTTTGATGCTGTCTGTAGTCGCTTTCTTCTTCTCAGAGGAAACAGCTTTAGAAATTCGAATACATTGAGCTTTCAGATGTGGCGCGAAACAAAGATGCAGAAACTTTGAGAGATTTTTTTTCATTCAATGGTTTTTGTTCTGTTCAAACATGAAAATGCAGAATTAAAATAGAGCAATTGTGAAATATTTTCTTTTCAGAACTAATTTTAGGTTTTCGTTATTTGCTTGCTCTCTATGCAGCACACAAGAAAAGCTCCTAAAAACAAGGATTTTTCTGAACACAGAACAGATTTTTGAAATGCAGGAAATACTTGATCAGTGAAAAAGAGGTTATTGTAAAATTCCATTCCAGATAGTTTTTTTTATTCACAACATGGTTTGGTTGATGGATTTCCTTAGTAGATTTTTTGTTTCTGTTTTCGCCTGCTCCTGTAGTTGTTTTTTGTCAGTTTAAAACCCAGCAAGGCTTATTTTCAACCCCTCTGTACTGTCATTGTGACCTTCTCTTTAAAGCCACATATCAATGTTAGAAATGAATATCGGCATTAGCCTTACCTGTATTCAGGCCTCCTTAAGACCAGGCTCTCCTCTTTCAGGACTCGGCTCGTTGGACTGATGGCAGCTGTCGTGATTGCGAGTGCAGAGATGCTCAGGTGACTTGTTTTCTGAGCACCTGTCCCACTTGCCCTCCAGGCACCTTAGCCATCATCAAAGAAGGCCAGTGCTGCCCCGACTGTCAGCAGGGTACGTTCACTCTGACTCTCCATCCTGTTCCCTAAAGCTGCGGTCACATATAAAACTGCCACCACACTATGGGGAGGCATCGGCAGAGTCTTCACAATTAGCTGCTGCCGCCCAATTTTTCTGAAAATTGTTGGCGTGGCCATAAATGCACACCGTAGCCTGGGGCATTCTTGCACAATTAAGCACTGCTCACACATTCTCAGTGCACAAGAATATATGTGCAGTGCACAAAAAACAATTACAACCACTTATATACACAGTTATACTATTTATGTCAAACACAAACTTACAAACTCAAATTCATTCGAGTTGTGGCGTTCATGGACAAGCTGAACGGATCATTAAAATAAACAAATGACTCGCAGTCGGCTTGGAACCGTTCTTTACTTCTTTTTTTTTCCTCCCTTCCCTGAGTTTCACCCCTTCACATAAATGCTCAAACAAGCTCATCCTTCTTATTTTAGATGCAAATATCACAAAAAAGGAGTAAAGGGCAGAAACATGAAAAGCTATGACTATAACTTCTATTCCCTAAAGGAGAAGAATGGGGTACAAGGCATGTATACATGCATATATAATCTGCATACAGATATAATAGCTGTCTATTAAACTACAGCACTATTAAGACTTGTTAAGTCCTGATGCTGCAAGGACATTGTGAGCCACCTTAGGGAATGTCACATCCAAACAGTAAAACCGTCTAAAAGTGTGAGGCTTATCACAGCTTACCGCAGCACGGATGTCACTCACACGGGATCCCCGAAACAGGGCCCAGGAAGTGGGTTCTCACACTCTGAGGCAAAAGCCTGTCTCTACTGCAGTAAGGTAAACCGATATCTTCAACAATCCAATGTTTAAAGGTTCTGCTTTGATAAAACTCTGCCCCTAGCAGGATTAGCAAAGCACACAAACAACTGATAGGATAAACCTGTTTCTTGAGTGGGGTCTATATATGCAAGTGACGCACACATACGACAAAAAAACTGTGGCTCTTTAGATGCAAAAGCTTAAGGAAAAAAGCTCAACAATTTAATCACCGTAGAGTTGTACT
This sequence comes from Oryzias celebensis, assembly GCA_014656515.1. NCBI lineage: Eukaryota > Metazoa > Chordata > Actinopteri > Beloniformes > Adrianichthyidae > Oryzias > Oryzias celebensis. Next base: position 8,177,455 of record BNCR01000009.1, on the reverse strand, counting down.
CTAATGGGATCGCTTTCAGTAAATATGCAGGATTGAGGTGCAAAGTGACTTTGGACCTATCTGCTGCAAAGTGTGCACATAGGGTGAGCAGAGAGTGGGATCTCCGTTATGCTTTGCAGAGGTGAAAGCCAAGAGTAGAGAAGTTTTATATGAAAGAAATGTATATAAACGTTTTTGATTGGCTCAAACGGAGGGTTTCCCTATTCCCTATTTAGAATCCAGAATCTTTGAGAAAAGATGTTGACCCCTTTTTTGCAGGCAAAATAATTTTTTCTTCAATTTTTCTTGGATATGTCAAACTCAGAAGAAGAAAAAACATAAACATAGGTTTGTGCCAGTGTTTGGAAGCCGAGCTAGGATCACTGTGTGTGATTAGTTGAATGGAACTGTGACGTTAAAGCGCTTTTTGCTTTCAAGGAAGGTAGAAAAGCGCCATACAAGCATGCAACATAGAGTGATGAAATGGCCGCAGGGTGTAGCCATTAGTGATTAGCATGCATGCCCCTGGAGGTTCTACACTGGTCAAATGCTTTGTGAACATATTCGAGTAAGCAGGGCTTACTCCCTTTGCTGCTGAGTGAACTGGAGGCAGAAAGGTGAAGGATCTCAGCTACCCCCCCAGAGATATGTTCACGAAGCGACCACTTTCAGTAAGTGGCAACACATTTTGAAAGTAAAACAAGTCGAGCAAGTAAAGTTGCGCAAGTCTTTCCAGGCCTTCATTCAGTGACTTAAACTTATTCACCTACTTGTCTGAGGCCTTCAGGTCAGCAACTTGTAGCTCAAGATCTCTGACAAAGACACCAGGGATGTAACTCAGGTTGGCGATTTCCACTGCACACTTGTGTGGGCCGGTGATGAATTTATAAAGACAATTGTTCTTGTGGAATTCTCTAAAGTGTGCTTTGAAGGTCTGCAGAAGATTAGATGTGAAGCCTGCCAGCTGCTGAAGATCAAGATGTTGGACAGGGTTACTTTCTGTGCAAACATTTTTAAACTCAGTTTTTTAAAGTGTAGAAAATGACCAGTTTTAATATTGGTGATGAAGAGTTCCAGCTTGATTTCAAACAGACATTGCTCGTTGAAGGGATAAGACTGTATTTCAAACGTCTTGCATTTTCACATTGACCTGGTTCAGATGTTCGCTCCTGTCCACAAGATGGTAGAACTTTAGGAGCCACACTCAGGATGCTCAATGTCTTTCATTTCAAGAAAAGTCTTGCTTTCTCTCAGGCAAGTCGCAAAACAGCTAAGTAACTTCCCTCTTGACAAACAGTGCCCATTGCTGCGCAGAAGCAGGCCAGGATAATTATTACCAACTTTGACCAGAAACTATGGAAAACTGCCACTGCACAATTCTTAATTTTGTTAATCATAATTGTAACTGTGCAGTCAGGTGAGTTTAATAACGACCAAAAGAAGCAAGGGCAAGGATGCAGTCAAAAGCTAAGCAGGAGTCAAAAGGCATGGAACGAGAATATACACATATATACACATATACACATATATATATTTATATGTATATATATATATATATATATATATATAAACAGTTTTCTGCAAAGAAACAAAAACCAGTATCCCAAGGATCAAATCCGAGAATCAGAATAAAAAAACTACCTGACTGAACAGATTAAAAGAAGTAAACAGGTTGATCAAGTCTGTCAACCCTTTCAGAATCCAGAGATGCAGCCTACATCCCTATCACACTGGAACACAAATATATATCATAAAACATAAGCATCAACAGCAGATGAAAACAAAGAAAACCACAAAAACTGTGGTTTACATCCACACGGGTTTCTGTACCATAGTCTGTATAAGTCTGGTCACAGGTTTATTTACTCAACTTGGTCTAGAAACAAAGTGTCCTGGTACGGGATGTGCAGTCCCTGGTTGTACAGGTCTACAGTCACTGTTGGGCCCTGTGTGTCTGTAGTCAGGGAGGATAGAGTCGATCAGAGTACTGGTCATGTTGAAGTCAACTCTTGGTCAGTCAGTGTCAGTACTGGCAGGGACCGATAGGAGATCAGGGGTAATGTCCTCTCTCTAGTCCACCAGAACAATGGGGGAACCAGACACATCCAATCCCAGACTAAACATCTCTGAACCACCATCATTACAGTGGCCACACCCAGACGAGAGCCTAGTCTAAAAACTTAAAATGCTTCCTGTTGACTGACAGTTTGACTGGCAATTGACAAGAAGTTGCCCTCCATATATGTTTTGATTTTTTATAAAAGGGTTCCCGGTGGTCTTTTTTAAATATGTAAATAAAAAAAAACAAAAACATAATTTTCTAGGACAGTTTCTGCAGTGGGACAGGAGTTCATCAGAAATTCTCCTCTGAGTTGTGGGTGGGACTGTTGATGCAGTCATTTCCGATCATCTATTTGTGTACACTCTCTCCCGCTCACTTGAAGCCCAGCACCAGTTTAGTTCGGCAATGAATAAAAAAATAAAAATGGTGACCCACCTTGATTACGCAGGTCTTTCTTTTATAATTACCACAGATATTTTTTTAAAAGAAAAATGCGTCTGTTGTGTTGGTTTTTTTCAGTTCAGTGCCATGAAGACTGTCTGTCATGTTTGAACACTCCGGATAACTGTGAGAGCTGCAGGGACCCTAAAGCCTACCTGCATCTCGGCCGCTGTCTGTCCATCTGCCCAGCTGGCTTCCACGCTGAAGGACAAGTTTGTGAAGGTAAAAATGCTGTTTCATTCTGCAGACATTCTAGTTTCTATTTTTAAGTATCCAAACGTGTGCTTTACCTGTGGTAAATGATCCAACTCTTACACGAAACTGTTACAGACACATGCAACTTCTCACACTATACAGTTTGCACAACACCATATTATCCTAACCAAACAAGGACTTCTTTATCGCGTTCCCGGGACAACACTTTAAAGGAGTTTTGAGCAGGATGCCTTGATGCAGATTGGAGTCATCTTGTCTCTGCAGCTGTGTGCAGGCAGGCAGAATGGCTAACACATAAAACATTTTTAATAAGCATGAGTGCAGCTTCACAGAATGCTGGGTCATCTGGGTTCAGCAGCCTGCAAACAATTTAAGCACAGCACCTTTCTGTTCCCTTTTATGGAACAGAAATGAAGTACAGACATAAGAAGAGCAGAAACGTGATCACTTCTATACATTTTCTAACAACTTATTAAAGCAAACAAGTGCTGATTTCATAGTGAGAAATGAGAGCTCACTGAGCAAGTGCTGACTTAACAGTAAGTAGGTCAGTGGGAACAGTGGACTGGCTGATCACCGGTGATCAGTGGTCAATGCTCACGATTTGTTACAGGAGTTTTTAAGGAAAATGAAATCGTCCGTGTGAAAAGAGTTCATTTCTGTTTGGATTTTCACATGAACTGCCTGTGACACTTTTCCTAAGCAATCAACCACACCAGTACTTATAGTTAAATAGAGGAACATCCAAGTTTTTCTGAGTGAGATTCTTCCCGTAAGTTACAGATTTAGAGGAAGTTTCAGCTGGAAGCTGTCGGCTTGACTCAAGTACAGCAAACATTACATAAGAGCAAAAGCAAAAACACAGATTGATTTTCCGGAGAATAGACATACGCCTGTTTTTCAAAAACAACCAAGAAACAAATTTTTTTCACACATTTGATGAAAAAAATGTCCACAAATATATGTTCTAATGTAGGAAAAACACTGAGCATGAAGACAGTTAGATGCTTCATGTTAGTAAAAATAATACATCATGGAAAAAGAAATACGGATAACGGAATAAAATCCCAGTGTCAGGTGATGTCTGGTGGGAAGAAAGCTGACTTAACGTAAAAAGATTATTCAGAGCTATCAAACAACAAAATAAAACAAAAAATAACAGAGAGAAGCAAAAGGAGCAAAAAGGAATGTATACAAAAACTACAATGTTCATGATGACAAAAACTGGTGAATACAGATGGTTAAATGCACAGAGGACAAATATATAGATGTAAGGAAATGAGAACTTAAGTTTATTCTAGAAAGAAACAAACCACAAAGAAACGCTTGAATAACAAAAACAAAACATGAAGATGCTCAAAAACCTTGATTATTCAGACTTGAAGACAGCACTGCTTAAATGTCACCAGCATGTTACGTGTGCCACAGGAGGAAACAACATCCTAGATGAGGTCAATTCCCAAATCAAAATGGGCAACAGGCCGAGACCACTACTACACAGTCTTACCATCTGTCCTTGCTTACATAGAGTCCACTCAAGAAAACAGCTCCCACCATCACAAAGACTGTTACCATACGGCCGGATGATGCAGCCCTGGTGCCGCTGGACTGCTTTGAAAGGACAGGTTTTTGAACACCAGGAGCTGGAGTTGTTCGCAGACAACATGCTGTGTTACCTTAGGAACTGCATAGACACAATCACAGTGGAAAGAAGGAGCTGGGTCTACCCAAACCAGAAGCCTTGAATGACTCAGGAGATCAGAGCTTCTGAGGAGGAGAAACACCACCTACAAGTTGGTTCAGCACAGCCACAACCAACCTGAAGAGAGGCATTAGAAAAGCCACAGCAGACCACAGGGGGAAGAAATTGAAATCCACCTCCACAGTATTGACAGCCAGCAGTTGTGGCAGGGAGTCCAACACATTGCCAACTACAGGAGTACCTTTAAAACTGCTGATGGTGACATCACGTTAGCAGATGATTTGAACATCCTTTAAAGCTTTAAAGTCCCTCCACACCAGGCACCCCAGTTCTACCACACAGCCCACAGCAGCACAGTCCTCGTCCTGGATGAGCATGAGGTGAGACGCACCCTGTGTGCAGTCAATCCAAGGAAGGCTGCCGCTCCTATTGGTGTCCCGGGGCGAGTGCTAAGAGATTGTGGAGGACGGCTAACTCCAATCTTCACAAAGATCTTCAACCAAACCCTGATGCAGTCAACGGTCCCGCCATGCCTGAAGTCCTCCACCATAGTTCCTCTGCCCAAGAAGCCTCACATCTCCAGCTTTAATGACCAGACCAGTGGCTCTCACGCCAAAAGCCATGAAGTGCTTTGAAAAAATGGGTTCGTAGTCACATAACAGCAGCCCTCCCACCTGGACTTGACCCCCACCAGTTTGCATACAGGGAGAACCGATCCACAGAGGATGCCACAGCAACAGCTCTGCGTGCTGCTCTTTCCCATTTAGAGCAGCGGGGGAGCTACTTGAGGATGCTCTTTGTGAATAACAGCTCGGCCTTCAACACAATCCTCCCACACAAGCCATTAGAGGACCTGGGACTGCCCCGTTCAACCTGCCTGTGGTCAGCAGCTTCCTCTCCGGTCACAGACAGTCAGAGTGGGACATCACACATCGCACAGAAGTTGGACTGCCTGAGGTTACTCAGGAAGATAACATCAACCAACGACTGCCGGTGACCTTTTAGCGTGCTTCTGTAGAAAGTGAGCTAACCTACTGCATGTGCACTTGGTTCAGCAAGTACAGAGGCTCAGAGGAAAGCTCTCCAGCGGGTCATCAACACAGACCAAAAGATTGTTGGCTGTCTACTCCCCTCCATGGAAAACACCCCACATGCCCCCCTGCCTCAACAGAACACAGAACATAATCAAAGACACTTCACACCCTGAACACTCCCTGTTTGATCTGTTGCCTTCAGGCAAACGCTACAGGTCAAGTAGAGCAAGGACAAAAACATTTCAGAACAGCTTCTACTCAACTGCAATAAATATGACTAGGAAACATTTAAATTAATCTGGGTCTTTTTTTGTGTAAGTTTTTACCATAAATTGTACTAATATCTAAGTGTGGCACGGACCAGAAAGCATTTCATTGTACTTGTCACAATGACAATATCTATCTATAACCTGGTTTTATAGTTTTTCTCAGTGGCTTTAGTGCATTTCTAAAGTTTTAAAGTTTTCACCATCGCTTAGACGTTTTTCAAACATTTTGTGCAAACTGCAAAACATGGTAGAAAACCTGCAAAAGTGAGTCCCTTTTTCTGAATGCAAAGTCAACTGCTCATAATGGATAATTCATGCTTTAAAAGCAAGCCCCTTAATTAAAATGGATCATTTGATCTTCAAAAGCCTGTATTTATGTCAATAAAGTGTCGTCCAAATTACAAGCTATGACTCCAGCATCTTTGAATGTTTTCAGTTTGTCAGATCATTTCGGAAGTGTTTTCCAATGTCAGGTAAAGTGAAGTCAACCATGCATGGTATTTTGAAAACTGTGGAAGCTAAAAAATAGATGCCAACTCATATGTTGAAAAAAGGGTAACGCTTTAAAAATACACCCTTTTGTAATGTTAGTTATTGCATAATGAAGCATTATTTAACTATAAATAACTGTGTTGACAAAGACTTCTTTACATTCATTTGCATTACTAAGTGTATTATTTAATGCATTAGTTAGCAGTTACCTATTGTTTATTATTCAACCTTACTTAATGCATAACAAAGCATTCAGAAAAGTTTCCCTATGTATTTGTGTTATGTATGTATAAACATGTTAGTTGTTATTAGATGTAAAGTCTTGAAGTCCCACTCCAACTATGTTTTTTTTCAATTGTAAATTGTTCCGAGTGGTCCTTTAATTATAATTATACAATTTTTAGCCAAAATCAAAAAATATTGTAGTTTTTTTTAATATAATTCATATTTTCTGCAGAACAGCAGGAGCTCCCTAGAAATTTGCCTCGTGGGCGAGACTGTTTGCATGGAAGTTAGTATTCGGCTTTATTTACACTCTCTCCCGCTCGCTTATTGCTCCTCACAAGTCCAAGCTTATATTAGCGTAGAAAAAAAACTGCAGGCAATATCAGAGCTATCCAGCTGTACAGTTTTGATCCAGATGCCAGCACAGACGAGGTAAACTCAGACGTTAATGAATCTTTTTGTTTGCAAGTACATGCATCAGAATGGTAGCAGAGCAGAGAAACTTGGGCTTGCCCATTGCATTTGCTGCATCACAAACCAGAGCTTTTTCAAACCCACAGGTATTCATCTGCTCTTGATCTATAAGGACTTGAATAAAGAAATACTCAGAAATGCAGTTTTAATCTTAAATTATTTATTATAGTTCTCTATCACCAGAAAATTGCTACAATAACATGTTAAAAACACCAAAAACACAATTTTCATTGGAGTGGATTTTTTAAATAATGGCTTAAGTAATCATTTACTAAAGTTGGTTGTTTGGAGTGAGGAGGCACAAGAAAAATAAGGTTTTACATCAGGATTTTAGCCTCACCTAAACCCTTATAAGCACTGTAAAACCTCATAAGCATTAAATGACGGCTTATATTCTGAATGTTGTGAATCTACACCATTGCTGTGTTGACTGAGCTCCAGTTGAGAGAGAAGTTTTGCAGCATTTCATTTTTTTTTCTTTTACCCATCTAGCCTGTCCACCCTTTTGTGCCACCTGCTGGAGCAGGTGGGACTGCCAGACCTGCAGCTCCCAGCGGCCCCTGCTGAGCATGGACAGCAGTCTGTGTCTGGAGTTCTGTCCTCTTGGGTCATACCAAAACAATGGCACCCAGTGTCACCGTAAGTATGGTTGTCATGTGACCTTAGAAAACACCAACAGTAACTGCTATGACAAATGAAAATAGACACATACAAAATAGTTTACTCCAGCCTACGCTGTTTCTGTTTCTTGTTTGGTTGGTTAAGTCCTGCAAGAACTGTGCCTCACACAAGTTTCCCATTGCTGGAACAGACTAAAGGTAAGAGGGAGGACCATCAGTGTTCCAGATGAGGAGAAATTGAACTTTCCCTCATTGAAAAATGTAATCTTCTTATAACTCTGAATCCAGATTGTGTCCAACACCAGGTTCACACTAAACGCAAGACAGAGTGCGCAGTATCTGCTTTCACTTGCAAATCCCACCAGACACTTATTTTCTTGCGATGGGCGATGGAGCTTTTAAAAGCTTTTTTTTTTTTTTTTTTTTTTTTTTTTTTTTTTTGTCATCATGGGTAAGTTAATATTCTGTTGACTAGGCCTACTATTTAATCCATAGAAGCAATGTATTTCACAATCTATGGACCTTTGATTTCGTGCAGAACGTGTGAGACACCGTTTGATTCCAACAATAGACAGTACTTACTTGCTGATCAGATTGCTGTATGCTGCAGCCTCCCAACAATTGTCTTTTTTAATGTTGTCCGTATAAAACGTGCTGGGATCATACAGCTCCCTGTACTTTACTTCTTCAATTAGTTTTACATCGTCCATCTGGACTTGTTGCCAACTGCTTTCTGCCTCGGTCTTGTTGATTGTTTTTTTTACTACACATGGAGAGGTAGGTAGCTAGCTTCTTTTCAAACAGCGCACCTGTGTCCTTTGTTCTGTGTCCTGATTGGCTGGAGACTTTGTCTATCAATCTTCTCCATGCTGTGTCTCCTGTGCAGAACAGCGCAGTTCTCCAAATCTCCATAAATCTTTGATCGTGATCAGATCTTTGTCTTCATTCTATAATCCTGGATTTATTTGTCTACAAAGGTTTGAACTTTGAGAGTTTAAACAAGAGAGAAAAGAGTGAAAATGTTCATGTCTGTCTGAGAAAAGTCTAAAGTGTGCAGTGAGGAGGTAAACATCTGTAATCTTAACTCACGGATTTCACCTTCATGAGCTCTTTTTAGAAAGTAACTACTACAATAAACGAGGGAACACCGTACTGGTTAAAAAGTCATGGATATATGTCCATCTGCAGCAGAAGAAAAAAAGAATTGGACTTTATTTTCTCCCATTAGTTCAGGACACAGAGCTGCTGCTCATTATTATTTATTAAGTTGTGTTACAAACTCCCTTGCTTTATTTTCTCTTCAGCTGGCATGTGACTGATCAATACGTGTCTACCAGATCCACCATGCAGTCAAAGCGCTGATATCACACGCTCTGGGAGTTGCACAAAGCTCGCATATGAAGGAGATGCACACAAGGGAGAGAGCAACACAAAACATAAGAAATGAGTTAGACTGGAAAAAGGAGAAAAATCAGAAACTTTTTCCTGTTAATGATAATATGAAGCAGAATTTAGAATCTGACAGAAAAGAGTTTCAAACAGAACTGACTCCACAAGAACCTGTCCAGACACCTGAGAACAACCTTCTCCAGAACAGACAGATCATTACTGACAGAAGAAACCAGATCAGCTTCACAAAGATGAGACATTTATTATTTCTAAATACCAACCTTTACCATCATTACAAACCTTCTTATTTTTTCTTTTTGTTTTGCACGTTTTAGGCAGTATTATGAAATCCCAGTGCAATACACACCTTTTTCCTATTGGTTTTTGTTTTTTGGATTGGATCCTGCAAACTAGTGAAATGGAGGGCTTAGCAAATGCATGGACTGTTGTAGAATTTGGAAAAGCTGGAATAAAACAAAGAACAGCTGTGGAAGGCTCAGACACATGTGGTAGAAGAGCACAGGTGAGCACAGGGGTATTAATTCCCCCCATTCTGTCTCTCACAGTTGAAATGTATCTATGATGAAATAAATAAACAAAAATTTAAAAAAAGGAATCAATAAACATCTAAAGCTGCAGTCACACCACCCACAGCAACGTGTGTTCAAGCGGCCACTTCAAATGATAAGTTATGTAAACAGGTGGAAAACGCACATTTCAGACTTATGTGTTCAGAAGTCTTGTGTTTCCTTGCAGCTACGCAAGTTTCTAAAGCTGTTTATGGGATGTATTTAGAAGACACATAGCACCTGTATTCACATGGCAACACATGGCGTGACACGTCTTGGCGGGGGTCACGCTGTGGTCTGGGTGGTGGTCACGCTGCGTTCAAAGGGTTCCAGGCGGGGGTCACGCTGTGTTCTGGGCGGGGGTCACGCTGTGTTCTGGGCGGGGGTCACGCTGTGGTCTGGGCGGGGGTCACGCTGTAGTCTGGGCGGGGGTCACGCTGTAGTCTGGGCGGGGCTCACGCTCTGTTCTGGGCAAAGGTCACACTGTGGGCAGGGATCATGGTTTGGATAATGTGAAACATGTACACCTTTTAGAACAGACATTTTTTTCACTTTAAATCGTGAACCATTTTTAATTAGCCATTGTATTACTCATAAATTATTTCTCAAATGTACTTCTTAATTATTACCCTTTATAAATTCTTTATAAATACTTCAAATTTTCCTGATTTTGCCGTCTGTCCTCACTTGTCCAGTGATTGTAGATCTTATCAAGGTTGATGGGCTCATTTTCTACTAATTGTATGATCATTCTATGTCAAATAATTGTGTGTAGTAATACATAATTAGAACAGATAAGGTGTTTTATTATGAAAACAGAAAACAACAATAATTGTGTTTCATGTTATAAACTTTGGAGAGGTGTGGGGGGCTCAGCTGGCTTAACCACAGCTGAGTGAACAGCGGTTCTTGGCCAGCTCTGCTGCCTGCGCGGCCTTGAATCCCTTGGAACTGCTGACCCGGCAGCAGGCAGGACGGCTGGGTCAGAGGGGACATCTTTGTCTTCCAAACGAGGAGGCACGCGGGCCGGTCTAGGCCTCAAAAACTCCAGCGGGCCGGAGTAATCCTCCGCCGGGGACCCGGTGAAGCCGAGCCGGCAGATGCTTTCTGCTGTCGGTGAGCAGAATGTAAACTCAATGTAATGAAGCATGTGTAGTGACGCATGTACTGAATCAGAGGATGTTTGACTGGCCATTCTGCCAATCAAGTGACGTACTTTATGGTGAGGATAATTATTTGCTGAAGGTTTTTTTTTTAAATACAGTGTTGATCTTTGGGTATTTATTTTTGATGTCCCAGGATCTACTTAATGAGCATGAAATGAGCACCCATGGTTTATTAGACCAGTTTAAGATGACTCGCCTGGATTGTTGGCGAGACCAGGTGGCTGCAGGCAGGCCAAGCTGTCTGAGAGAAAGAAAGAACGCTGATCTGCAGTGAGACTGAACGAGGACAGAAACCTGGGGTCGTGCTTAACATTCAGTTGAATTTTATTATGCCTCTCCCACTTAGCATGATCTGTGCTATTATGTCTTTGACATTACTTTTAATGTTTTGTGATGTAGGTATTTTTTTTATCAATAGGTATTTTAATTGATTTTCTCAAATTTGTGCTTTTATTGTATGTCTTTAGCTTTGCAGGTAGACAATTTTAAAACTAGCTGCATTTAATGTGCACTGTCCCAGAGAAATAATTCGCTTAATTCGCACTGCGCTGTTGCCAGACCTTTGCAATGCACCAGCTGCTCAGATCTATACTACTGACTTAATATTGAAACCGGCCACCTGTGCCGCACGCATCACGTTCAGCATTTTTATACAGTCAGTGACACTGATGTTGCAAACATTTCATTGATGCATCTTACATTTCCACTCCTAAAAATCTTTTTTTTTTTTTTTTAAAGAAATGTAATTGTAGACATGGCAATGAATTACTTTGTTTAGGTTAATTACTCACTTTTCAAAGACTGTAATTTATTTTAATGATTTACTTTGGAGGTTTGTGCAGTGAGAAGTATGACTCCATGAGCACAACTGGGAACAAACTACGTTTTGAAAGCTGTTTTATTTGATCTTACAGAGGAGCTGAGTATTATGTTGGTTTTCATCTGCAAAAATGAAATAAGCCTGTTTCCATTTGTTTCTCACTTTGAGATTTGTGACAGCATCATGCAGCTTTCCTTCCTGTTATTTCTTTTTCTGACTTCCAGGTTCTCATTCGTGAGTGTCCTAAAAAGGAACAATTAATATGAAACATTATCCTTTCAGATTCTCTTCCTTAATCTAAAGTTAATCCTCAATTCGTGGTTTGCATGTTCAGGTTTTTATGTGGAATTATGAGCTCAGAGGAAAACCTTCAGGCTGATACACATTTTCTTTTCTGCCTTTGCTCTGTTTGCGTCCATGTACCATTCTTAAATGAGCAAAAAAAAAAATCATGTCATCTTTCATTTCATTCTTCTAGTCACAGATTTTGTTAATAGTTTCATTTTGATATCCTGTGTTTTATTTACCTGCCCATTTATCTAAAATGCTTAGTTTAATTCTCTTGTCTCATCTAATTTGTGGATGGAGGTTTAGGAAGTGAGCCACAGTAACTGTGTGTTCTCCAGGTGATTATCTACTGCATCCTGTGAATGTGGATTCATCTCAGTCTGTCCTGCTTTATGCAGAAGAGGCTTTTAGGTGACTGGTTTGCCAGGATTACATTTGCTGATAACTTGCCTGAAAAATCAATTGCTTTCCCCAATTGCATCTGTTCATCTGAAACCTCACCCTCTTTCAATGACTAGCACGACTAAGTGATGGGGTAAAGGATGTGTGATTCTCTTGTTGGCTGGAACAGTTTTGGCAGAGGGTGTGTATGTGTGAGGTGACTCGAATATCTTTTGCTAAAAGACTCTTTATAAGACTGAATGGCAATCAGAAAATCAGAAAAGATTCAATGATTTTCTACCAGGCAGCTTTCCTCTGACTTGAAACAGAGCTCATTCAAGATCCAGTCAGCTTCAGAGAGACACATGCATGCATGTTGTATTGGAGGGAAGCCTTAAAAAAACGATGGAGACATGATGAGAAATTCAAAGTGAATCTCAAGGTTGAAATGAAATTTGAGAGGAGAAACAGTCAGAGCAGGGAGCATGGTGGGAGCAACAAATAGAGAGCAGTGATGATGACAATGCCTGTCAGTCTGTCCATCACAGCAGAGACTTGAATCTTCAGTTCCTCCGTCTTTCATTTATGTTGCTGCAATTTACAGTAAAAACATTTTCAACATCTATGAAAGAAAACTTCCTCAAATGCCTATTTAAAAGTTCTCCAAGTGGCTGTCAGGTCGCTGTGATTCACAAAACTAAAATAGAAGCTGCATCCAGATTTCTGCTTCTCAGAAGTTAGAGGAACACTTTGAATGGATTTCTCAGCTGGCCTCCAGTTTAGTTTCAAATGAAAAAAATTTTTGTCAGTCAGTCAATCCACCATAAATGTCAACAGGTTTTAAATAATGTTTTCACCGGGTTTATCTACCTCTACTGTTTTTGCTTTATATTGTATTTTTATCCACTTGCAATTATTACTGTTCTATTTACATTAGGTTTTACTCATTGTTATTGTTTCTATTGCTTATGCATATTTACATTGTATTTTTACCCTTTTAAAATGTTTATATACACTTCTATTCTTATTTATGTTTATGTTGTATTTCAGCTGTTAATTTTATAAGCTTTTAGGGAAACAAATTTCCCATCTGTCCATAGCCAACAGATAAAAGATTGAACATTCAAGTCTATGGTGTTCTTTTAAAGGTTGGCCTTCATTCTCAAAAGAGTAAATGTTTGTTGGGCTGTGATTTTCAGAATCACCTGCTGTCGATGACACAAACCCCATGCTGTTAAAAGAGACACATTCATCCACCTACAGAAAAAAATTTAAACCGCTTCATTTAGCTTTTATTTGGACTTTTGTTCTTCTTTATTGTGAAAAAAATCTTTGAGAAGGAGATACAGTTAGGGCCAATTTCCTGGCTGAGTCCTTCTTTTAGAAAGAAATGGAAGAAAGAGAAAGTGGAGGTGTTTGTGTCGGGCCAGGCACATAGAGAACGATGTCTTCTACAGCCACAGTAATACAGAAGGAACTGCATACCTGAAGGCAGGACTTCCTGGAAGAGGATGAGATTCTTCCTCTCTAGTGGTGACAAAAGGCAGCACATCTTTGGGCTTTACATCCTTTGGCATCACATCATTTGAAGTTTTTGTAGAATTGCATGTGGAGCTAGAATCAACTTTACGTATCAAAATTCAAGTTTGTTTTTTGGGAACAATTTCTAAACATCTGCATGAATATTTGTTGGCATATATCCATATTTTAACCACATATACTTCACATTAAATTAGAATACCTGTTCAAAAGAAAAATCTGAAGGTTATTGATTGATTCTGTAGGAGTCACACTGTTGTGTTTTTCAGTTTTTAAAAAAGCTGCGGCCTAAACACAAGTGTGTTTGTGTCCTCCTCATCCTCCAGGCTGCCATGAGTCCTGTGCTGAGTGCCACGGCCCGGGTCTGCAGGATTGTACCTCGTGTTTGGACCCAGCTGCTCTGCTGAGGGATGGGCAGTGCGTCGCAGACTGTGGTGCCGGGTTCTACAGCCAACATGGTGTTTGCTATGGTAAAATGTGCACACTTTTTGCTCTGAGCAATAATATTCAAGAAAAAATATGCATCTGTGAAACTTTAGGAAGTTTATCTGACACCCCCACCTGGTTAATGGGTAACATTTAAATCAAAAATAGTTGTCAACATAGAACACTGTTTAAGAAGAAATTCTACCCCTTTGGACATTTAAATTCTATTTAAATCCTCAGACAATTACATTTGATGTTGACTCTATTGATCTCCTCCACTGGTCATTGAGGCTGTGTCAGTGTTCATCTTTTCTTTCATTCATGTTTGTTATTCTCTGTTTTTGGTCTCATCCAGTGCTTCTCTCTTCACAGTCACAATTTTGTTGAAATTACACATATGTTTAAAAAAACCTGCTGACATGACCTCTGTCTTTGCCGGGTTGGCATCAGAAATGATCCAAACTCTTTACATTTTTGCAGTCAGTCATCTTTTTCTTCTCCTGTTTGATCCTCATCATTACCAGGACTGGGCGATACGGCCAAAAGAATCTAATCTCCGATTTTCTCCGTGCTTTAAATTTATTTAACAAAAATTACAAATGACAGAATATATGAACAAAACCCATATTTTAACATTTTCTTTGGAAATAAACCAGCTAAAGAGAATGACTTTTTTTTAGAAAACTGAATTGCATCAAAGTCGTTGATAAATGGTATGAACACGTTTTGGAGTCTAACTGTAAACTTAAAACCAAACATTCTGAGAAAACAAGGACAGATTTACTAAAGAGGAGCAGACTGACAGAAAATTGACTTTTTTCCCTAATTCTACTTCCAACTGATTCATTTTGATATGAAGTCATAATAACAAAATCCTAAAATATAATGCGTCTTGTAAAGATGCAGTGATCTCACGTGGGGGGTGAATGAGGGTGGGGGGCTTTTTCATCTCAACACCAGCTCTGTAATGTTACAGATTACGAATAAAGTTCCATACAAAGTGTATTTGTGCATGTTGTTATATTTCTAAAATACAGTTTTTATGAATTGTATTTATTCTATGAGTCTATTATCTTGTATTTATCCACCACGCCTTAAATCCACTCCATGAAAATATATTCTGACTTTAAATCTGTCTGGGATTACATATACACACACGTAACAATGCATTATGCAGATCATCATAGCATGATAGCATGAGTGTGTAACAACAGAGCTGTCACCAAAACACTTTTATTCAACTTTCTGTTGCTGCTGTAAGTCCACAGTGAAATTCAGGCTCTGTGACGTGTTTTTAAAGTAAGTTAACGGGGGAAATGTTGCATTCAGGACAAAGATAAATCGTATTCAAAACAGAGACAAATCATTTTCACAACAGAAACATTAAACTCAAAGTTACTATTCCTAGTAACTAGTTTACTCATATTAATTTTTTTGTTTTTTAGAGTTTTGCTGAACTGCTATACATTCAACATTCTTCTTCAGTCGAATGTGTATCTGTATGTTTATAAAAAGATGCTGATATGAGATATGAAACACAATCAGTAGTCAGTAAATATATTTCTGTTCATTTCCTTGTAAATCTGACTCTGAAAGAGTCAGTGTCTCATCAGTCACAAACTGGTCTGTGATGATGGGATTTCATATCCAGACTTCACCTTGATTCTCTTCTATCTCCGGGTACCATAATTACAAACGTGTTAAAGTGGGTTTTTGTTGTAGAGAAATAATTGTGGATTTTTGAAGTGGAGATGCAGAAGACATTTACCCAATGTGCTTGTAAAATGTTGATAAATAAGTACAGTTCCTAATAGCACACATGGTCTGTGAATAATATTGCTCTGTTGTTGAAATGACTTGAACATTCAATGGTAGGACTTTTGACTCGACTTTGGGCTTGACTGCTTTTTGAGGACAAAAACTTGAGAGTTACTTGTGACTTACAAAACATTGACTTGGTCCCACCGCTGCAGGATAGTACGAGTCACATGCTGTGCACAAACAACTGCATTGTTGATGAAGCTGCTCTGTTTTCTGCCCTCTTATGGCAGCAGTTGGGTTTTTCCTTAGATTGGACTCAAATTAGATGTGCTCTTAAATATAACTGTGGATAAAAATGAATGTTAGATGCTAGGCAAAGCCTGGTAATATCTTGTTTTTACTAGAGATGGTAGAAACTTGTTCAAAAAGAGAAACAGCAGACGTTTCTCATGCTTTCCATTAGATGTTTGCTCTGCAGTCCCACAAGGATAGCTATATTTGGTAGATTTGGCGTTACAGAGTACATGGATGTCAGAAACCTCAAACAGGCACAGGTTGACCATTGGTGAGGAAATGGAGGCAAAGGTTTGTTTAGACTTGTTTGGTTCTTCTTTGCTTTTTACCACATTCTTCCTCATTGGTCTCAAAATGAAAAGTCAGCAACAAGCAGAGCTGCCAAAAAAACAAAAAAAGGGAAAACTGACAATAATTAGCAGTTCCCTCTTAGACTAATGAGAGTCTAATGCAAACCAAGGAAACAGATCCTGCATCAATATGCATAGTTTCTATTCTTGGGAGGTAAGGAGAGAATAAACAGCCTCTTCGCCTGGGTGATGGTAGATTGAGCAGCACACAAAAAAACCCACCAAAACACCCTCTGGGCTTTCGGGCGCTTTTCTTTCCCTGACAGACAGAAAATGTTTGAACCTGGGGGTTTTTCTAAAAAAGTCAAATCCTTCCAGATTTTGTTAAGAGCTCTCGTTTAACATTCTGTGTGACGTGAGAGCTGTTAACTTCCCTCTTCCTTTTTATGGGATCACTGTTGTTTGTAATGTGAACCCTTTAAAAAAATTTAGGTTTTATCTTGAAACATTTGGATGTAGCATCACACAGTTATGTTGTCGTTCACAGCTTGTGACTCATCCTGCACCTCCTGTTTCCCCAACAACCCAAAATGCATGAGCTGCCATCCAGGAGCTGCTTTGCATCATGGGAAATGCATTACTCAATGTCCACTTGGGCATTACCAAGATGACGACAACAGATGCAGAGGTGAGCAGATCTGTCTGTAGAAACGACAGGCGTCTGTCCTAGGTTCAAGTTCTTCTCGTCTTTGTTGTCAGCCTGCTACAGCTCCTGCGCCTCTTGCTGGGGCCCTTCCATGTCCCAGTGCACATCTTGTCAAAGTGGATTCCTTCTTCACCAGGGTCAGTGTGTGGAGGCCTGTGGGGAGGGACTGTACAACCAGCACAGCACCTGCCAAAGTGAGTGCTCACATTATCTGAAAAATCATCTTCCTTCTTTGGCTGACTCTTGTCCTTAATGCCCAGATTGTCACCCCTCCTGTCGTTCCTGTGTGGGACCTCTGGCCTCGGACTGCCTCCGCTGCCGGAAGGCAGAGGAAGTGCTGCAGCCAGTATCCGTCCACCTGGAGAGCGGCATCTGCATGGCAGGATGTGCAGCACACAGATTCCTGGATGAAACGCATACATGCAGAGGTGAGTTCACAAACTCCCACTGATTTTCCAGAGCCAAAGATGGAGCAGGTGCTCTGGAAGAGCACTAATCCTGCTCAATGGCTTCTTTCATGTAATGAGGTTAAACTCAAATAAAATTAAATAAAACCGGTCTAAACCCCCACAAATCTACCCCCAGTAGGTTCTTAGCTGGGCTCCGGTTTGAAAAAAAAACACATGTAAAGTTCCAATGGAAGCCTGCGCTAGTCTGAAATGAGGTTTTGCATTGAGAAAGTGGCAATTAAAAGATACCTTGTAGTGATTCTGTGGTTTAGTTTGGGTTTTGTTATAGTTGGTCATGTTCTGAGTGGCCCTTGTGTCAGTCACACCAGTTTCTGATTCATTATGAGGCACAGCTGTCGTCATGTCAGTTAACTGCACTCAGTGCATTTATGTGTCTGGTTTTCAGTTCATCCTTGTCAGGTCATCTGTTTTGTTCTGTCTTTTCACCTTTTTTATGTCTCCCAGGCTTTAGTTATGTTTAAGTTTGTTTATTGTGTGACTGCTGTCTAGCATACATTTTTTTCTTAGTACACTTTTAGCCGGACACATTCGTAGCTCTACAACTCCTTCACCTATTCAGCTATCAAAATATTCAGCTCTTTTAGGAGATAGGTGCTCAAAAGTTTCAACTTCATTACTCTTCAATTTTTTAACCTTTTCCACCAACTACCGCTTTTTTAGCTCCATTGAAAATGGCTTATGGAATCTTCATATCCCCCTTTTTTAACTAAAAACTCTCTTCAAAACTATAGAACTCAAGAAAACTTTCTGCTACAGAAACCATTCAAATTTGAAACTATTCAGCAAACTGTGGGCTCTTGAACTTGTATTTATCTTTTTAAAACTCTTTATGGTCTTTGACATATCGCAGGTAAAAGTCAACATTTCATCTTTGAGTCAGTTTTCAGTTATGAATGAAAGACTATGCAAAAGGAGCGACAGTTGGGACCAGGCAGTATAGTGGAGCAGTGTGTCAGAGTAAGATGACATCGACTCTCTTCGTGGATTCATTTTGTTCAAACTCTGCCCCTCCGAAAACGATTTTACATGCGGGCAGTAAAAACTCATTACTCAAATCTGTAATGATGAACCTGAGGCGTTTGGATCCATATGCAAACGTTCAGGCGAAGGTAAAAACACATGAGATAGGCAGGAGAACAATGAAACAAGCAAAGGGTCAGAATACCAGGAAGGCAAACCAGGATTAAATTCTGCGACTGTCAGCAAGGCTAAACAATGTAATTGTTGGAGCCACAGCTCCTCTGTAAAATCACCAACCAAGATTTCCTCAAAATCCCCTCATCAGTAAGCGGCCTCACCCAGGAGGAGAGGTTACCCTTGCTGCTCCATGGCCTGCGCAGACTTTTCCTTTTTGGCAGATGATGAGGAGCACTGTAGCCATGACAGAAGTTTAACTGGATCTTATGTTATCAAACAAAAAAAAAAAATTGTACAGCTTCTTATTAGAACGTTTATTTTTGTATGGTATAGCTACGCTGCACGCTCGCTCAAGAAGCCGTGACGTCACTCAAATGCTCCCTTTTTGTGAATATACTAAAAAGAAAACTACTTTAGTTCTCATCTTAGACCATGGTTTGGAATTACTTATTCCATGAGCTGGATTAGGTTTACTCAGATTATTATGAATTAATGGAAACAGTGTTGTTGCAAAATCTTTTCCACAATTCTAGAATGTCTATAAAGTTTTGTGCATCTGTGTAAACACCGCTACTTTAAGAGTATGACAACAAATGGGGCTTTTACCTTTTAACTTGAAATTTATAAGAGATCCACTTAACTACACGTCTGAATTAAATTAAATTTGTATGAGATTATTGAACTTTTTACAGTTGTACAGATGTAATTTGTCATCTACTGAGGTTCTTTAGGCTAATTTGGCATTTAGCTATTAATTTAGTAATATGCTAGCTACTTTGGCAAAATAAGACATTTTTGCAGGTTAAGCTAATTACAAATTTAGCTAATAGTTAAGCAACATTCTAACTTTTTCAGATGTTTTGGCATCTACTAAGGCTTTGAGCTATTTTGACATTAAACTGTTTTTTTAGCACTAAGCTGGCTCTCTCTGCTAATTTGGCATTTACTTAGGTGTTTTTTTTTTTTGTTTGTTTGTTTTGGCACTTTGCTAATATTTTAGCTACATGCTACTTTTTTGGCTAATTTGGTAATGACTGGAGTTTTTAAAGCTAATTTGACACTTGACTATTATTTTTGTTTCAGCACTATGCTAACTTTTTTGGCTATATTAGACATTTTTTTCAGTTTTTAGGCTACTTGAGCGTTTTCAGCTAACAGCTACAACGTTCTTAGCTACAGCCCAAATCAATCCAATGATCTGTTTTTTAGATCCTATCCCCACATCACTTTTTAAATCAATTTATGGATCTTTTAAGAGTGAGATTTTAGAGAAAAAAAACATTGTGGTAAGTAATTTCTGGGGTCCGCAAAATTAAATATGGTGTGCCCCAAGGTTCCATCCTTTTTAACGTGCACATGCTTCTTCTGGGTAGTGTCCCCCGGAGGCACAACATGAGCTTCCATAGCTATGCTAATGACACCCAGCTGCACATAGCTATGTCTCCTATGACACAAAGCCAATAGAAGCACTTTTTAACTACATTTAGATATGAAATCATAGATGTTAAATAATTTTCTGCAGCTCAACCAAGAGAAGACTGAAATTTTAGTTAGTCCTGATGCAAAGAGAGAGAAACAGCTTTTGAAGCTAGAACCTTCACTTAGTAATTCAAAAACAGAAACCTGGACGTTATTTTTGACTCTAAGCTAACTTTTATCCCTCATATTAAACATGTGGTTAAAACAGTTTTTTACCATCGTAAAATTTGGCTAGGGTCCTCTCAATTCCCTCTCTTGGTAATATGGAGATGCTAATGCACCTGTAGAATTGACTTTTGTAATGTCTTGCTTGCTAATCTTCCAAAAACTAACATTAAGAATCTTTAGCTTCTTCAAAATTCTGCTACAAGAGTTCTCATCAAGAGCAGACGACGGGCTCACAACACCCCGATTTTAAAATACCTGCATTGGCTCCCCATGAGCTTCAGGATTGATTTCAAAATACTTAATGGTTTTTAAATGTCCTAATGGTCTTGCGCCTTCTTATCCATCAGATCTTTTAGTTAAAGATTAACCCTCCCGGACCCTGAGATCCTCTGGCACTGGTCTTCTAACCATTCCAGCTGTGAAAACCACAACTTATGTAGAGGCATCTTTTTGGAATTGTGGCACTTGTTTGTGGAACGGTCTGCCTGAGGACCTCAGAGCCGTAGAGAACATAGATGCTTTTAAGAAAAGGCTCAAGACCCACCTTTTTAACCTGGCTTTTCACTAAAATTACTACTTTTACTATTTATTTATTTATTCTTGCATTTCTTTACCTATTTTATCATGTTTTATTAATTTACACTGGATTATTAGTTAATATTTTTATTCCTTATTTCAATGTTTTATTATTTATTATCTATTTTATTTCCACTGCTTCCTCAATTGGGTTCCAGACTTGTGAGATGAACTGAGGACCACGATCCGACACCATGTCTGTGGGAATTCCATGTAGCCTTAAGACATGTTTATTGCAGTCTCTGTAGCAGAGAGGAGTTTGGTCAGAGCCACAAAATGAGCTGCCTTAGAGAAGCGGTCCACAATAGTCAGAATAACGGTCTTCCCGGCGGAAGGAGGTAGGCCGGTCACAATGTCCAGAGCAATGTGTGACCAAGGCCGACCCGGGATGGACAGTGGGTGTAATAGTCCAGCAGGCGGGTGCGTACTGACCTTATTCTGGGCACAAACCAGACAACCTGAAACATAGTCCCGGACGTCCTTGGTCATACTGGGCCACCAGAAACGGCGACGCAAAAAAGAGCCAGCCCTGCGGATTCCTGGGTGGCAGGTGAGTCGCCTTTACAAACAATTTATTCTCCAGTAACCGCTGGAGCACCAGACAATCATGCCGCCGATGTTCACTGGCGTCCCTGGAAAAAAAACAAAATATCATCCAGGTATACAAAAACAAACCGATGAAGAAAGTCTCTTAATACATCGTTAATCATTGCCTGGAACACTGCAGGGGCATTACAGAGGCCAAACGGCATAACCAAGTACTCGAAATGTCCTGAAGGGGTGGTGAAGGTGGTCTTCCATTCGTCACCAGCTCTGATACGCACGAGATGGTAAGCGTTGCGAAGGTCCAGCTTAGTATAAATCTTGGCCTTCTACAAGGCCTCAAATGCTGAGTTCATTAATGGCAGAGGGTAGCTGTTTCTGACAGTGATTTCATTTAGCCCTCGATAATCTATACATGGTCGGAGAGACCCGTCCTTCTTCCCAACAAAGAAAAAATCCAGACCCTACTGGTGAAGACGGTGGTCTGATAATTCCAGAATTCAGAGACTCAGCAATATATTGTTTCATAACCTCCCTCTCGGGTTTAGACAGACTATATAACCTGCTTTTAGGCAAGGAAGCACCAGGTTGGAGGTCGATCGCGCAGTCATAAGGTCTGTGAGGTGGTAAGGAGAGGGCTCGTGACTTAGAGAACACCTCAGCTAGGTCGTGGTATTCCGGCGGTACCTCGGATAGGTCAGGTGAGGGCGGCTGCCCTACTGGGACAGTGGGGTCTTCCCCAGGAGGCCGAGCTGAGCGCAAACAGGTGGTGTGACATTTCTCACTCCAGCCAGAGATCCGACTGGAGGGCCAGTCAATGACGGGGTTGTGCGCCATTAGCCAGGGGTACCCCAGAACCAGTGGGTTCTGGGCAGAGGAAAAAACGAAAAAACGGGTAAATTCATGGTGATTACCTGAAATAATCAGATGAATAGGTTCGGTTATATGTGAGATATTGGCTACCTCTTGACCATTGAGGGAGACCACTTGTAAAGGACGGGGTAATAACTCACACTTAAGACCTACCTGTTTAGCTAGCTCGGCATCCATGAGTTTCTGCTCTGCTCCTGAATCCACCAAAGCTTTAACCGAAACCCCATTCCCATGGAACATTACCTGAATTTTCAATAAGCAGGCAGCAGGTTTAGAAATAGTGAGCACCGAATCACCGCTCGTAAGCGCGCCCACTCTTATTGACGAGTTGGGGCAATGGCGTAGTCAGCTGCCCATCTCCCCCGTTGTCTTAATTTCATAAGCGCACGAGCTGCCTCTCTGCCTGGCTTGGTATGTTGAAATACCTGCTGGAAAGCCTCCAGGAAGGCCGAGAGAGATGCGCAGGTAGGTGCTCCACGCTGCCACTCGGCGGTAGCCCACGCTCCAGCTCTGCTGGTGAGGTGGGAAATAACGAAAGCCACCTTGGCTTGGTCCGAAGGATAGTGAGGAGCCTGCAACTGGAAATGAAGCTCACACTGGGTAATAAAGGCCCGGCAGTCCCCAGAGTCTCCGGAAAACCTTTCTGGGCGGGCCAGCTGTGCAGCAGGAGCGACAGGAAGTCCATCCAAGGTCCCCTGGACCGGCGTGGGAGGCGATGGGCGTGGCAAAGGGAAAGACGGTGGATGTTGGACCCACTCCGCCAGTTGCTCAAACCGCTCACCCAATGCGGCAAGTTGTCGCTCGTGACGGCTTGACATCTCCAGTAACCCTTGACGAAGGCAAGACATCTGCTCCTCCTGCTGGCGGAGTAGTGCCCGTACCGTCTCCGCGTCTGCTGTGTCCATGTTACCGGTCGGGTGGTAATGTCAGGGTTGACGTGCGGACACAAATGCAGACGGCACTCTTAAATGAAAAGTCTTTCATTTATTCACAATAGTACTTGAAAAACAGTAGAACATTCCTTGAAGGAACAAAAACCACCCGACAACTAGTGCAAGGGAGACGAGAACTTATAACCAGGAGGAGAGGATGAGGTAAGTGCAAACAGGTGTGCCAAGTAAGGAGGGAGGGAACACACACTAGGAGGGAAGTGTCAAGTGACCTAAAAAGCAATAGTGAACACAGGAAGCACAACAAAATAAAACAGGAAGTGAAACACAACAACAACCAATGTCCTGGGTCCATAACCCCACAGTCCTGGTGCCATAAGTATTGATGGACACCCTTTTGCTCAAACATGGTGTTTGTTATAAAATAAGTAAGTAAGTAAGTAAATGTTTATTTTTATAGCACCTTTCTCAGATAAAAATCACAAAGTGCTTCACAAAAATAAAAACAGACACAGAACACAAATTACATACAAACAAAATAGAGGGAGTTAAAAGCAAGATAAAACACATTAAAAGGTAAATAGATTAACTAAAAGCCTTTCTGAATAAAAACGTCTTGAGCTGATTTTTAAAACCTGCAACAGAGTCATTCTGTCGTATTAACAAAGGGAGGTCATTCCAAAGACGAGGAGCAGCAGCTTGAAAGGCAAGGTCTCCTCTGGTTTTATAGCGCGTTTTTGGAATTTGTAATAGATTTTGGTTGGAGGACCTCAAAGACCGGACAGAGGAGTAGGGGTTAAAAGGTCAGCAATGTACTGGGGGGTTTGTCCGTGCAAGGCTCTAAAAACTAGAAGTAGAATTTTAAATTCAATTCTAAAGTTAACTGGGAGCCAGTGCAAAGAGGAGAGTAATGGGGTTGTGTGTGCTCGTTTCTTGGCTCCTGTTAAAAGCCTCGCCGCAGAGTTTTGGACGAGCTGCAGATGTTTTGAAGAGCTTTTGCTAAAACAGGTAAAAAGTGAATTCTAATAGTCCAAACGTGAAGAAATAAAACCATGGATAATCATCTCCAGGCCAGGTCTAGAAAAGATGTGTTTGACTTTTGCCACATTCCTCAGGTGATACATGCACTTTTTGACCGTTTGTTTTGCATGTCCTTCCAAAGATAGACATTTGTCAAACAACCCCATGATTCCTGACACTCGACTGGACAGAGGAGCTCAGGGAACCAAGGTGATGTTTGATAGCAGGGATTTTGTTGTCCGGGGCGAAAATCACTGTCTCTGTCTTCTGAGCATTCAGGTGTAGATGGTTATTAGATAACCATGACTTCATCTCAGATAGACAGTCCAGTAAGCTGGTCAAGATGTTTAAGTCTGTTTCAGGGAAGGAGCAATTTAATGGAATGTCGTCAGCATACAGATGGTAAGAAATGTGACTGAAATTGCTAATTAGTTTGCCTAGAGGGATCATGTACAGAGAGAATAAAATAGGGCCTAGAACTGAACCCTGGGGAACACCACAAGAAACTTTTTCCATTTCAGAGGTTATTGAACCTACACTGATGTTGAAAGTTCTTCCACTGAGATATGAGACAAACCAATCTAAAACAGACCCAGACAGACCATAATCACCTTGAAGACGCGCTATCATAATGTTGTGATCAACAGTGTCAAATGCAGATTTGAGGTCCAGAAGCACCAAGACAGAGAACTGGCCAGAATCTGCTGCC